>CM042552.1:4397500-4870000 GCA_023630585.1 Cranoglanis bouderius
TGTTTAAAAGTAAGAATTTCAAAGATGTTGCTTGATGCTCTGTGAGCGATAGGAAGGTTGTGAGTTCAAATCCCAGAGCTGCCAAAGAGACAAGAGCCTTAAGGCCAGCTACAGCCAAGAACCGATATGCACCGCCGCTCTGGACGTTGCTCCGGATCGGATTTGACGCCTTGCTGCTGCGCTCATTCGAATTTGACTCTCACCCAGTTTGCGCTGACCTTTTCAAAGCACGTCCAATAAAACGGGCCCACACAAGCGATGCGTGATTTCTACCTCTTCTCCAAAGGACGACCAAAGCCAAAACCGAGATTTGGTTCGAGATTTAGATGGGCAGAATGGGCTAGCCTTCAACCTCAGCCTAGCCCTGAACGAGTGGATTGGATTCTGACTCACTCAACACGAGTGGACGTAAATAAAAAAAAAGGATTGTTGCAAGAGGCAAAATTAGTGCTTTGTCTCCACAGGCATCTCTGGTAGAACGCGTCAAAGCAGTAGCAGCATCTTCCGAAGAGACAGAACCTCAGAGACTCAGGGCTGACTCGCATTTTCGTGAAGCAACAGTTTGGACATGGCCTTAACGTGAGAAAGAGGAGAAGGTAGTGCTCTGTGGGTGGGAGGGGCATACTCTGTCTCCCTTGTCAATCACAGTGATACTAGCCAGTCGTATGCGGAAGACGGTAGATAGCGCTTTCCTTTTAGTGTGCAGAGATGGGTAGTAATGCGCTATATTTACTTTAAAATGTACTTTTTTAGAGCAGGTTTAACTGGCCATACTTATACTTTTACTCAAGTTAATTTTTTAATCACAGAAATGTACTTTTACTTCACTACATTCGGTAGTGTTTCTCTGTCACTGTTAAATATTAATGAATGTACAGCACTGTGCAAAAGTTTTAGACACATGCAAAGAAATGCTGTAGAGCAAAGATGCCTTCAAAATAATGAGATGAAATGTTTCTACATTTTAAAAAAATACCGTAAAGAGCAGTAAACAGTAGTAAATGAAACAACGTCAATATTTGGTGTGACAAAAAATAAAAATAAAAATAGTCTCTGGTACAATGTGTTTTATAAGGAAATGAGCTGGTAAGTTTTATTGAGCATCTTGCAGAACCAGCCACAGTTCTTCTGGACACTTTGACTTTCGCACTCGCTTCTTATTTTTGCAACAAAACCCAGCAGCCTTCATTGTGTTTTTTTTGTCTGAAAAGTGTCTCTTATGTAATATTTTGTTTTCTTTAATGGCATACAACCATTTTTCTGTAACGTTTAATTTTGTGCTAGAAAACTAATGTTTGGGAATCTAAAATGTTTTTGTACTGACTTGATAATGTACAAGTCATAAAATAAAAAATCTATAACAAAGTTTGTACTAAAAACAACAGGGTGCCTAAAACTTTTACACAGTACTGTATGTCATTTTAATAATTAGTTTATATCACTTATAATGAGGTCGCGAGTCTCGCGATACGCTGCAGTGGTCTGAATGCGTCCGCAACAACCGCTCACTTTTTTAGCGGCTCAGTCCTTTTAGATAATGACTGAAGAGGGGGAAGAAGCGAGCGTGTCGACGGAGGCAGGACACACAAACATGCTAACACACACACACACACACACACACACACACACACACACACACACACACACACACACACACACACACACACTCTCTCTCTCTCCCTCTCCCTACACACACACTTTCTCTTCTGTTCTGTTCTGTTCCACAGTCTGTTCTTTTGTTTTCTTTTGTCTTGTTTAAATGCAGATGCTGACAAGTTTGTGTTGTTAACATGTTGTGAAAATAAAGACAAGTCAGCTGTTAGGAGAATGTTTGTATTTTGGGGCGTGTGTGAGATTTTGTGTTGAAAATGACAGGTTGTGTGTTATTGTTATTGACTGCTTCATCTTGAACCCAGGTTTTATATCATATAAACAGAACGAAAGACTTTCAAGGAGAGGTGTGACTTCTCCATGACAGTTCTCCATGTAGTCTGAGATTCAGGATTTTCACTTCATTGTAATCAGATCCAAAGTAACTAGTAACTTGCTACTTGAGTCGTCTTCTCATCGGATACTTTATTACTCTTACTCTTAAGTAATTATTAACATTATTACTTCTACTATTACTTGAGTAATCATTTTTATAAGTAGTTTTACTTGTACTCGAGTAAACTCTTTGGCTACTCCACCCACGTTGGTGTGTTACACCGCCCTGTGACACTGGCTTCAAGAGTCTTGGAGGAAGCACATGTTCGTGTTCGCCTTCACCGTCCCTTCCATAGGGCGGAGTCCCACCTGTGAAGCTTTCACACAGCCAGCCATAAGGTGCGAGCTGAACCAGTAAAACAATTTTACTGCTACACAAAGCAATTGGAAAATAAAACAAACGCTGGTTCAAGTGTCTGTTCAAACATCCGGCGTTACAGTTCGCTCACTAGCTAGCTAAGTGACAAAACTTTATCCATTATTTGTCGTTCTGTTCAGGAGCATGGACATGTTCAGACGTCAACCCAGCAAATCCCGGGTGTCTAACCTAATAGAAAAGACACAGCTACACAGGATCCTAGACCCAAAACCCAAATGAATGTGTGTAAATGAGTGTAGCTCAGAATTGAACATGAAGAGCATCTCTTCTTCCATTAAACCCCACCCCACCATTTGTTTACACACATAACAGCATGATAGAGTGAGAGAAAGTTAAAGTAACAGTGTGACCGGGTTTGTCTGAGTGCGTCTGTGTCTATAATGTGTGTTTATAGAGACGGTTGTCATACAATAAGCTCCTGACCTGTGTGTGTGTGTGTGTGTGTGTGTGTGAATGGTGGCATGTACATTTATGTGCATGCATGTGTGAAGTTCAGTGTCGTCTGGCACCTGACACTCCGTCTGGTGTCCAGGTCTCGGCCTCTGGTTGCCATGACAACACGGCATTTGCGGCATTTGCGGTGACCGATGCTGTGGTCCAGACAATAGTGCCAGCTTTGCCGCGGTGTGTGTGTGTGTGTGTGTGTGTGTGTGTGTGTGTGTGTGTGTGTGTGTGTGTGTGTGTGTGTGTGTGTGTGTGTGTTGCGTACACACCAGTTTGCCAGTAAGACTTGGGTGCCAACTAGCTGCTAATGCCTCCAGTCGCACCTTCGCTTGGTGTAAAGTCAGTCAACGGTGTGTACGAAGGACAGATGAATGAACTTTATTATTGAATGTGTTGCGAATCTGTCTCGCTTTAAGTGTAAGGTTTCATTTTATGATTTGTAATTTCAGCTTTTTTTTTATTTTTAAAAGCTGTTATACCGTATATTCCTGTTTGAAAGTGAGTCTAATTTTTGAAAAAAAAAAAATAATAATTTTAAGTCACGTTTTAGCTTTAGAAAACTTCCTCAAGTTTATTTTCAATTCATTTTACTTGCACAGTAGTAAGTTGACACACTTGCTATCCGTCCTGGGGCCTTTCCAAAGGGAAAAAAAACAAGCAAACTCTTAGCCCCCCCCCCCCCCCTCCACACACAAGCCATTCCTCATCGGTGATTGGCTTTGATTTCGACTGGTGCCATGGCAACCGTGTGTCCCAGTAAACCTTGCTTGGGCAAAATCCAAGGTGCGACGGGGGCAGTGTCGGTCGGCATGGAGACACCGCCCGTCTGCTGACATGGCCGCCGTGCTTGGGAGAGGTGTCGGGAAGAGCAGGGTCCCGATTATCACATGATACCGAGCGAAAGAGGGATGGAGAGACTGTATATAGAGAGAGCTGGCAGGTTGCGTTGATCTATGTAGCATGGCTCGGCGCCCAGATTCGACTCCTACATGGACGAGAGAGAGAGAAAGAGAGAGAGAGAGAGAGAGACCTGTATAGCTTACTGTATATAAAATGGTTATTTTGAGTGTCGTCTGAAATGAAATGGCGGCTTCTATAATCACAAACACATTTACAGTCAGACTCTAAAGCTCAGCCAAGCTGTCCTGGAACAAAACCTGCTCAAGGCAGCAATGATAAAATAGTCTGCATAGAATACTCATTTGTGTAACAGCTTTTAATTCATAAGAGAAAATTGGCGAAAGACAAAAAAAAGGTTGCTTCAAGTTCAGAGTCTTGATTTGTGTCCTCGTATTCTCAGCCAGCTAGCTTTTCTGGTTTCTGTAGTAATTTAGACCTGAATATTGGACCTCGTAGCTGCTTTGTGACATCATAAACAGTTTTATACGGACAGCACCAGTACTCTGAGGTAACAAACTCGGCCCGATTCAGTCCATATGTTTACGATCAATCAGGATCATGGATGGAGGAGCAGGGTTTAAAAATCCCTCTGATCGTCTCATGTGTGGTAACTGGAAAATAATGTTTTCCACACTGGCAACACACTGTGTGCATATATAACACACACACACACACACATACACACACACACACACACACACACACACACACACACACACACACACACACACACACACACACACACACACACACAGACAGGACACAGAACACACACACACACACATACATCTGCTGGTCACATCGGGTCAGTGAGGGCTATTTTTAAGACGTACTTGGAAAACACACAGATGTGTTCAGATGTAGTCTTTGTCTTGGCACGAAGGCAGTTATTACACTGAGAGAGAGAGAGAGAGAGAGAGAGAGAGAGAGAGAGAGAGAGAGAGAGAGAGAGAGAGAGAGAGAGAGAGAGAGAGAGAGAAGCACACTCACAGAGTCAGAGTGAGAGAGAGACAGAGCAATTGAGAGAGACATAAAGGGAGAGAGAGAGGCCGAGAGACACAGAGACAGAGAGAGACAGAGACACACACAGAGAAAGAGACAGGTCAAGTGAGAGAGAGAGAGAGAGAGAGAGAGAGAGAGTGAGAGAGAGAGAGAGAGAGAGAGATGGAGAGAGAAGCACACCCACAGAGTCAGAGTGAGAGAGAGACAGAGCAATTGAGAGAGACATAAAGGGAGAGAGAGAGGCCGAGAGACACAGAGACAGAGAGAGACAGAGACACACACAGAGAAAGAGACAGGCCAAGTGAGAGAGAGAGAGAGAGAGAGAGAGAGAGATTGTGGTTCAGACCCACAGCGTTGACTGTGTGTAATATATGATATATGCAGTGATGGTCTCCTCCATCTCAGCCAACCCCCGTCCCTTCCACCCCCCCACCCCCCACCCACGTGTCTCTCTCTCTCTCTCTCGCTCTCTCTCTCTCTCTCTCTCTCTCTCTCTCTCTCTCTCTCGCTCTTTCTCTCTGTGGAAAGAACACAGTTCTTTTCCTGCTTTGTGTCTGCATAGTATTTGTCTTGGGTTTGATCAAACTGCCTGATCCTTTCACACACACACATGGAACCCATCTGAACAGGTTTGGTTTATTTGTGTTCCGTTAATTCTCTGGTCGTCATTCATCGCCTAAACAAAACCCAAACCTCAAATCTCTCCTCCGACCATCCTCCGTGTACAGAACGTACTGCGCGTGACATTTCTCTTAACTCGCTCGTGTAAAGACGGAAACGTCTCGCCGCCGCAGTCTGTGGATGTTTATAAAATGACAAAGATTTTAGTTTATATCTAATCTTATGTAGATTTTTATAAAAGAAGAATAAAAGGAATGATCGAGGCGTGTAGCTTGTAAGAGTATCAGACAGCTCTCAGCTGACGAGTATGTTTCCTTGACCATGCTGGTACAAAAGTACAGTTCGACTTTTTTACACGTTAATCGCACTTTCATGATGATGATGATGACGATGATGATGATGATGATGATGATGTCTTTTTCAAAGCAGGACTAAAATAGTGAAGGATCGACTTACATTTCTCTGCTTTGGCAGTCATGTAGGTCCACCTGCCAACACACACACACACACACACACACCTGGGCCTAATTGATGCAACACAGGTTTTCCCAGAGTGCCACAGTTGCAGAGGAAGTGGCCACGTTACCTGGATCACTGCTTGGCAACACTTGCTGGCAGAAAATCCTGCCAATCGCGCCAATCACACTGCGAACATAATGTTATTATTGTTGTTGATATTATTGTCGCGGCTGCCAGAGAGAGAGAGACGTGAGTGTTTTCTCTGTATAAACATTTGTCATAATTATCCTGTTCTATAAAAACTCACTTGTTTGTCTTGTGACTCAAGCTGACAGCAGCTGCACATTGACTAAACAATCAGAAATCCGTGGAATTTGGAGAAGTCATAACCATTCTTCGTCCTCTTCTTCTTCTTCCTCTTAGTATTATTATTATTATCTACCATCTGAATATGTTCAGCTTTCATTCTAGTAGTAAACACTATTCTTTGCAGATCCTCAAGTGCTTTTGTTTCAGTGTTTACATCACAGCATTAGCTAGATGCGCGGGAATTCGTCCAAAGTGCTTAGAAACACAATCCCAGCTGCAAAATTCCTGCTCGCTCAGTTAGCGTCATAGCCTTCGTTAGCACATCTCACGCAGTCAGTGTTTGTGAAATGTTTTCTCGTAGTCAACACTGATAAAGTGATGTTTGGAAACTGAAATTGGATAAAAATAAATAGATTTCATAATGGCCTAATTGACAGAGAGTGCGTGTCAGTTGAGCTTTAGATTTTCACGCTGTCTTACACACCACACAGGTGTGGCGGTGAAGAATTTGATGTTTCTGCATAGTTTTATTGCTGTGCCTGGAGGGGTGTGTGTGTGTGTGTGTGTGTGTGTGTGTGTGTGTGTGTGTGTGTGTGTGTGTGTGTGTGTGTGTGTGTGTGTGTGTGTGTGTGTGTACATATGCTAAGGTTATTTAAGGTATGTTTATTTTGCATGGTAGTGTTTTCAGTCGATACAATTAAGAATGCTGAACAAAACATCTAATATAATTATGCTTTGTGTGTGTGTGTATATATATATATATATATATATAGATGCTTGAGTTTGTTTTGGGGTGAAAGTAGAGGCTTTTTTTCTTGAAACCCTTCCAAACAACTTGTGGTTATTGTAGGTGACTTCAGATTGTAGTTTTGGAGACTTTCTGACCCCAAGACGCAACTAACTTCTGCAATTCTCCAGCTGTGATCCTTGGAGATTTTTTGGCCACTCAAACCATCCTCTTCACAGTGCGTTGAGACGATATAGACACGCGTCCAATTCCAGGTTGATTGATAACATTTCCAGTTGACTGGAACATCTTAATTATTACCCTGATGGTGGAAATGGGCATTTTCAATGCTTGTGCTATTCTCTTATAGCCACTTCCCATTTTGTGAAGCTCAACAACCTTTTGCCGTACATCACAGCTATGTTCCTTGGTCTTACCCATTGTTATGGATGACTAAGGGAATTTGGCCTATGTGTTACCTCATATTTATATCCCTGTGAAACAGGAAGTCAGGGTTGAACAATTTCCTGTTCCTAGTCACCCAGTTGTACTAAAAAAAATTTAAATATCAATGGGAATATACTTCAAATATATTTTTGCTCATATGAATTCATAGGGGTGCCAATAATTGTTGCACACCTATATTTAACAAAGATATTTTTTATATTAAACATGTGTTGTGTTTGCAATTGTTTGATATCCATGAGAGCAGAGAATTTTTGTGATTTTTTTTAACAAAAGATCAAAAGGTTAAACAACAAATAAAAAAAAATGTAAAAAAATTATATATATATATATATATATATATATATATATATATATATATATATATATATATATATATATATATATATATATATAATAGATATATAATCTAATAATATATATAGAGATATAATCTAATAATATATATATATATATATATATATATATATATATATATATATATATATATATATATATATATATAGAGAGAGAGAGAGAGAGAGAGAGAGAGAGAGAGAGAGAGAAACATCAACAAAAAATCCTGAATTATCCTCAGAAATTCCAGAGTAATGAACAGAGAATTTTAAATAATAATAATAATAATATTAATAATAATAATAATAATAATAATAATAATAATAATAATCCCCAGATAAATTCAGAAAAAACAGAGTATTCCAGAGTAATCAGAAAATAATTTAAAATAACTGTAACTAAAATAACTGTAATTCAGACACTTTGTGAACTTACTATAGATGAGCAGTGGTCCAGAAATGGCGTGTTTTACAGAAACAACAGAAAAATGTGTTTGTTGGAATGCTCGGGTTTAGGTTAGCCCGTCTAAGGCCTGTAAAATGCTGTAAGCCTCAAAAGGCCACATCCTCGTCAGTCGCTAACAACATCATGCTATTAGTGAAAGTCAGAGCCCCGGGCTGTATGGAGCAGATTCAGCACAAGCAGCAGGCCTGAACCGCATCCTCCATCCAGCCGTTTTTGCTCTTAACTGGCTGCAATCGAATTTACTTGAATTGAATTCAGCTGAGCCTTAATTTGAGTTTGCACAAGCGGCGTTATTATGAGGAAACGGCTAAACATAAATCAGCCGTCTGAATATTGACAAGTCACAGCTTGAAGAGACGGTGTGAAAGCGAGATGCGTAGAAACAGGAGAAGCGAAGGGTGAGGGAGGGAAGGGTGGGATCGAGCCGAGGAAATGTGAAAAAGGAGTGTGAGACGGACAGAGCAAGCGTTAGAGAGGTAAAGCTGAGGAAAGAGGGAGGAAGAGAGAACTTGTGTGTGTGTGTGTGTGTGTGTGTGTGTGTGTGTGTGTTTGTGAGAGAGAGAGTGTGTGTGTGTGAGATACACTGAGTTTTTTTGAGGTCACAGTGCAGAATATCTCACTGGAATGTGGAATGCTGAAACAGTGCCAACACAAACACACTACACACACTAGACACACACACACCAGGTCCTTGGCTCCCTCTTTTCTAGGGAGGTCTTTTTTGTTGTGAGGAACGTCATTCGCCGCATGTACACCATTTTAAATCAACTGGAAGCAGGACGTCTGACTGAGAATCAGTTAGACGAGGGAATTGTTGAAATCTGATTGGTCAGAAGGTGTGGAATAATTATATATAACTCTGACGGCTGTAAGACAATCGAAGTTGTTCTAATATGTTATCGTTTCTATAGTAACAGCTTGTATGACAGACGATTGATATAATCATCTTATACAAACTTATACAAACACTTAAAAATAAAAAAGTGTCGATGTTTAACAAAGAAAAACAATGCCATTATTTGTAAGAAGTTTTTATGTAACGTTTACAAAGAAGGTGACAAAGAAAAATGATGTTCATAAACACACGAGACTTTCATTCTTCCTTAATAAGTGCCTGGTAAGGGTGGCTGTGGTTTAAATTAGGGTACTAGAGTTTGGGTGCTAGAGTCCACATTAATCCGGATAGATATGAAAACTGTGTTTTCGTTTTAAAACACTCTCCGTCTACACTGGCGTTTTCAAACGTTTTCCAAAAATTGCTCGTTCACACTGCAACGTCTGAAAACGCTCACATCCCTATACTGCGCACGCGGCAAAACGTAAGACAAACGTTGGCCTGCGTCATTTCCATCAGACGTTTATTTATTTTCCGTCTCTTTGAATCGATGTCGAGGAAAAGCACAGAGTTGAAAAAAAAACTGCAATCTGAAGGTTGTACGAAGTGACACTAATCTTTAACAACGCTATCAAACTGGACAGCAGGCACAACAACTGCAGTGCAACATCGTCCACCATCTTGTTTGTTTGTTTTGAGTTGAATGGGTCACGTGACTGCGTCACTTGACTAAAAATACGTCATTGTTTTTGAATATCTCCGTTTTCTCGGGAAAATGGTGTTTTCAAATTTTCGACTTGGGAGAGCATTTTCAAAAAAGCTCCGTTTTCACTGGACAAAAACGCCGTCTCTGTGTGGACGGAAAAGAGATGCGTTTTCAGATATATCCAGATTAATGTAGACGTAGCCTGAGTGTTTAGACCACGCCTACTTAAAGTTTAAATCCGAATATAGATACAGGATATTTGGACCAATAAACAGATTCAGTTAGAGATAGTATAATGTATAGATCTATAGAGTAGATACACTTATAGTGGAACATAGAACTTTCTACAGTCTGTAGGCTTTTGATAGCATGAAAATGAGTGGAAACTAGGCAGTGTTCCTGTTTGAGTTTTACAGTTTTGCTTGGACTCTTACTGAACAGCTTTTTAACCAGTTAGAGTAGGCTATATACTTACTTTCTAGGGTCTGGGGCAACATGATAAATGAGTGTTTATCATCTTTCTAAAAAAAAAAAAGAAAAAAGAAAAGAACCCCAAAAAAACAACATTTGTGAGATTTCCACAATAGGAGAACCTGTTATGGTGTGTCATTATGGAGTTTTTAACCTATCAATTGAATTTACACCAATTTTCTGTGAAATTCATGTGTAATGAGTTTAGAGGTAAATTCTCTCTCTCTCTCTCTCTCTCTCTCTCTCTCTCTCTCTCTCTCTCTCTGTGTGTGTGTGTGTGTGTGTCATTTTTTTTTTTTTACACTATTGTAGTTCTACATCTTTTAATATTGCCTCCACAGGGAGAAGAAGTGGCTCATGTATCCAAAAACCTAATTGTACAACCATGTAAATCTGAATCATTAAAAAAAGGCAGAAATAGAAATCAGAAAACAGAAAAAAGTAAAGAAAAGGAATGAAAAGAAGTCTTTCCTGCCAAGAAATTACTTCATCGTGTATCCATAATTTTAAGGCCAAAGAGAAAGTCAGAAAGCACATTTGCTATTAATTTAACCTTCTGAGAGCAAGCTGTGAAGCAGCAGGGCCCTGGACAGGTAAAGAGTGATGGAGAGAGAGAGAGAGAGAGAGAGAGAGAGAGAGAGAGAGAGAGTTAGCCAGAAGGTGTGTGTGTGTGTGTGTGTGTGTGTGTGTGTGTGTGTGTGTGTGTGTGTGTGTGTGTGTGTGTGTGTGTGTGTGTGTGTGTGTGTGTGTAAGAGTATCAGTGATTGGTTTTCCCGGTTGGTTCGGGATGAGGCTGATTTTCCATCCATGTCATGGAATAAGAGGAGTACACAGCTGAGAAAGATATTACCTGATAAAGGCAGGTATTACCGTCCCTGTCTCATTCCCTGTGTGTGTGTGTGTGTGTGTGTGTGTGTGTGTGTGTGTGTGTGTGTGTGTGTGTGTGTGTGTGTGTGTGTGTGTGTGTGTGTGAGAGAGAGAGAGAGAAGGAAAAACAGTGATCTAATGCTTGACCACAAGAAGCTGTTTATAACACACAAAGCTGTGTTCCTCATTTAATAAATGTTATAAACTCTCGTGGTCGAAATGTACTGAAAGTGAAACAATGCTGAAAGTGACTTTGGCTCAGTTTCTCTAATGAACATTTAAAAAAAAAAAAAAAAGATATTTTATATGACACTAACAAAAGTATTTGCACAAGTATAATTTAGTGATATAATGCCAGGGTATTGCTAATTTGGTTGGGCCTGAGCCAAATATCTTCTCTTTTTATCCGCTTTCTATTTTCCCTGCCAGAAATCGATGTGGCGTGACATTAAAATCTGCCAGTGCAGTGATGTTTTACAAACCTTCATCTGTCCAAAACTGCTTTCGCGTTAGTGCCAGTCAAGACCCCCCGTTAACTCCCATTTCATCCCACCTGAATTTGAGGATGTGGACCGTTCATCGTTCCACTTCAACAAGCCACTAAATAAAACACAACTGATCGAATTATTTTATCACACATGATCATGTGTGTAACATCAGCTGAAACTGTACTTAAGTAAAAGTGTCAAAGTTCTTAATTAAAAGTAGGAGTATGGAGGCAGAAATCTAGTTGAGTGAAAGTAAAAAAAAGTGTCAAAATTTAAACATGTTCAAGAATAAAAGAAAAATGTTTTTAACTGATGAAAAGAAAGTTCATTATGTCCAACGCTGCATGACCTGCTAGTTCACTAAGCTATCAGTCTTAAGGAAAATATTCTGCTAACTCGGACATTATCACATTAGAAACTAAAACAAAACTTACCAAGCTACTTAATTTACCAAGACAATTGACAAAATCTTACCTAGCCAGCCAATTCTACAAACTTGATTACAAATCTTAACTATCTATTAAATTTAACACAAATAATTAGCAAAGCTTAACTAGCTACCTAATTTAACACGATCATTTAAAAAAAAACTAAATTACAAACCCCAACTAGCTAATTTACCAAACTTAAACTTGATTCAATGTACTTCTTTAGATTTGCTGAATTTTAAAGGCAGATAGTTCATTTTTACTAAGAAACAAACAAACAAACAAACAAACAAAAAAAATCTCGATGTTGGAGATTTGTAAAGGTCAAAATGAAAATGTAAGGAGTAAATAGTATTTTTCTCTTGCAAATTTACTTGAGTCGGAGTACAATTATTGAATTTTAGTAATAATTGAGTAAAGTACAAATCATCTAAAAGTACAGTGCAGTAACAAAGTACAATTACTCAAGTGTTTTTCTCCACTGCTGCGTAACATCACGTTAAAATTAATAGAACGAATCACATGTCCAACTGAACAAATTAAAATATCTAAAACATCCACATATTCCAACACATCATGAAAGTAGTGCCAACCCAGAAATCTGTGAATTTTAGTAAACATTCTCTGTATGTCCTTCTGCTGTCAGGAGGACCTCTAGACATTTAGAAGGGGTTTATACCTGTTATCATAAATTCTGTTTATATTTCTAATAAATGAGATCTGGATATATTGAGTATTGTAAAATACAGTAAGTTATAATGTGTTATTGGTTTATTGGTATGTAAAATCTGAAGAGATGACCCAGGAACATCCATTATTTAAACAGAACAGAACAGGACGCATGCAAAGCAAGCACAACTGTGAAACTCAAAAGTCCTCATTATGAGCATTATACTGTAACATAATGGGGGTGTGGTGTTCTTGGGATCATACACGCAGCCCTTCCTTCTCCAATCATACCGAGCTGAAATATTGCCAAAGATTTCTATTTTTTATTTCGTCTTACTTCTCCTAAAGAGTTCTGATTAGTCGAAATGCTTTTAGACGCACATAGGAACTGAGACGATCGTGCAGTAGTTCAATACTGACTGTTGTTCCTGCTGCTTTCAGGTCATCCTGCAACTCTATTCATGTGACTGCTCGCTTCTCTCTTACCTTCCTCATCATTAGTCTGAGAGCGTTGTGAAATCTTGCGTGTTGGACCTGTCTGCATGAAATATCATGCGCGCAAGCAGTGTTATTTTTAACGTTAATACAGAATAAAGAAAGAGATATTCTAGTGGAAAGCAGATGAGTGGACCGGATATGTGTGAATGTGTGAGTGTGATGGTCAGCTGCCGGTAATTAGAGTGACTTGGCTCCTGGGAGTGTGTGTGTGGTTGTGTGTGTGTGTCTCAGCTGTGTTCTCAAGTGGGTATGTCATGCTGTTCTGTTCGACACATGGGGTCCTGTTGGTTCAAACGTATACAGAAATATTTCGAATGATGATACAGTGGGGGAAAAAAGTATTTGATCCCCTGCTGATTTTGTACGTTTGCCCACTGACAAAGAAATGATCAGTCTATAATTTTAATGGTAGGTGTATTTTAACAGTGAGAGACAGAGTAACAACAAAAAAAAATCCAGAAAAACGCATTTCAAAAAAGTTATAAATTGATTTGCATTTTAATGAGGGAAATAAATATTTGACACCTTCGACTCAGTACTTGGTGGCAAAACCCTTGCTGGCAATCACAGAGGTCAGACATTTCTGGCCACCAGGTTTACACACATCTCAGGAGGGATTTTGTCCCACTCCTCTTTGCAGATTCTCTCCAAGTCATTAAGATCATTTTCAATGCCCTGGCTGAGGGAAGGAGGTTCTCACCCAAGATTTGACGGTACATGGCCCCGTCCATCATCCCTTTGATGCGGTGCAGTTGTCCTGTCCCCTTAGCAGAAAAACACCCCCAAAGCATAATGTTCCCACCTCCATGTTTGACGGTAGGGATGGTGTTATGACTTGGGGTCATAGGCAGTATTCCTCCTCCTCCAAACATGGCGAGTTGAGTTGATGCCAAAGAGATCTGACCACACCTGACCACAACACTTTCACCCAGTTCTCCTCTGAATCATTCAGGCAAACTTCAGACGGGCCTGTACATGTGCTTTCTTGAGCAGGGGGACCTTGCGGGCGCTGCAGGATTTCAGTCCTTCATGGTGTAGTGTGTTACCAATTGTTTTCTTGGTGACTATGGTCCCAGCTGCCTTGAGATCATTAACGAGATCCTCCCGTGTAGTTCTGGGCTGATTCCTCACCGTTCTCATGATCATTGAAACTCCACGAGGTGAGATCTTGCATGGAGCCCCAGACCGAGGAAGACTGACAGTTTCTTCCATTTGTGAAAAATCGCACCAACTGTTGTCACCTTCTCACCAAGCTGCTTGGTGATGTTCTTGTAGCCCATTCCAGCCTTGTGTAGGTCTACAATCTTGTCCCTGACATCCTTGGACAGCTCTTTGGTCTTGGCCATGGTGGAGAGTTTGGAATCTGATTGATTGATTGCTTCTGTGGACAGGTGTCTTTTTACAGGTAACAAACTGAGATTAGGAGCACTCCCTTTAAGAGAGTGCTCCTAATCTCAGCTCATTACCTGTGTAAAAGACACCTTGGAGCCAGAAATCTTGCTGATTGATAGAGGATCAAATACTTATTTCCCTCATTAAAATGCAAATCAGTTTATAACTTTTCTGAAATGCGTTTTTCTGGATTTTTTTTTTTGTTGTTGTTATTCTGTCTCTCACTGTTAAAATACACCTACCATTAAAATTATAGACTGATCATTTCTTTGTCAGTGGACAAACGTACAAAATCTGCAGGGGATCAAATACTTTTCCCCCCACTGTATATTGTATCGCAAAATAGTGGGATTGCTGTTTTTTGTATAACAAGGACACACCCCATTGTTTCTCAAATACTGGTTGTTTTTTGGGTAATCTTTATTTGAACCAATTCCTACTTTTCCTTTTTTCTTCTTCTCATTTTTAATTTTTGAAACAGTATTTCAGTATTTTTAATGTGTAGCTGCTGTTTTTCAGGCACTTTGTTATTAAAATTAAACATATCGATACCTATGGTGTATGGTGAAAGGGTCATGATATGATAATTAGGTAATGTTGCCAAAAATTTATATTCATAGATTATTTATAAAAAAAAATAAAATAAAAAAACCCATGAAATGACAGGTAGGTGACACTTATTTCAGATTCATAGTATATTTTTCGTTTTTATTGGAAATTTTTTTTTTTTTAAATTCATGTTAGCTTAATACCAGGAGTCCATGATGCGTCTCGTGCTCATGAACCTCATGCCGCCGTAGTCCCTGAAGTTGCGGTACTCTCCGGGGCCGAAGTACCACATCCTGCCTCTGTAGTGAGGATGCTCGTACATGAGCCAGTGGCCGTCCATCACGTGGCAGGACATGCAGCCGCTGGACCAGTGGTAGCGGTCCATGAAGGAATCGCAGTCATCCATCACCTCCATCATCTGACCCATGAAGTTGTCCCTCTCGTAGAGCCTCATCCTGTAAGCTCCTTTGTGCTGTTAGAGGTAACAAGATTAGTTGCTTTGTGGGTTTTTTTTTTTAAACACATCACCAACCAGAAAAAAGTCATTATTTTTTTTTAAAAGTTACCATAGGGATCATGCGACAGGATCTGATGCAGTTGTTGCCCCAGCCCCACATGCTCATGTAGTCGGCGTACTCTCCTCTTCTCATGAAGTACTGGTTGCCCATGTAGTTGGGATGATCGTACACCATCCAGCAGCCGCTCTCCACCCTGCACGAGTGGCAGCGGCTCAGGTAGGTGGACATATCGGAGCAATCGCCGCTGCACTCATAGGAGCGGCCCTGGAAGTTCCTGTCCTCGTAGAAGATAACCTGTAGGGCAAAATCGAACAAATGAATCTCAAACTTAACATGAAGGACACCATATTTATTTATTTATTTATTTTTATCTTTATATTTGTAGAAACCAGTTTGCTTACTCTGCCCATGGTGATGATGCGAGTGTGTGTGTCCCAGCAATTGCCTGGTGGTGAACTGACATTGAGCATCGGCTTAACCTCTGCCATTTATACCTGACCAAACCCAAAGAGCGCACGCTTCCTATTGTAAAAAGTCCTGAGCAAGCAAAAGCACAGAGGCCACCAGACGGGGTTTTGCCGCACGTCACATTTCCAGTCTCCAGAAGACTTTAGAATGAGCCCCACATGCAAGACAAAACTGCTGAGCTTTTTTTTTTCTTTTTCTTTTTTTCTTCTTTTTTTTCAAATGTGTTCTTTTGGCCCATACAATCCATGGGTATTATATGTTTCCCACACAGAAACCCCGCTATGGAAAGCATATTTATTGGGCAGACCCTTCTGCCATTTGAGCTAAATTTAAAAAAAAACAAAAAAAACATATTACATCATGGTAAGAAGATTTTACGGGTGATTGTCAGAATTGTGTTAAACAATTAGCATGGCTTGCTAAGGTCACATCTAATGTAGCAAGCTAGTGCTATGAGAGTCAAGTGGTTGCTCTAACAGCACTGGAATCATCTGTCAGTTATTCCAATTGGCAAACTTTTATAGACATTAATACACATTTTGGTGTCGGCATTCTGCACAGGCTTTATTTATTTTTCTGCATGGAAGCATCATCAGATGTACATGACGGTGCTCTTAGAGAGGGCAGAGCTTAGAGGGAACAGTGTGTGTGTGGATTAGACTGACCTATAGCGGCAGTAAAAATTGAAATTAAGTTAGATTGGGAAAACAAGTACTAATTTTGTCTAATTTTATTGAATAATTAGGGGCCGTTCACATACCGCGTCTTTTGCGCGCTCAAGTTCATTATTTTAAATGTAGACGCATGGTAAATGCGCTCATATAGAGAGCGACGCCGCCACGACTCTCATGTGGTGCAGTAGTACTGCAAGGGATTTGCGGTGCTGTGAATCCATCCTGTACTAAAACTTCCTCGTTGTCATGGAGAGCGCAGCTCATGTTTGCTTAGCAACGGCAGACCCCACCACCGGAAGCGCAAACTCCCAAGCGGTTCAGAAAGAAAATGAAAGCGGCGCGGCCGCGTTTTGCGTGCTTTTTTAGGCGTGACATGTGAACCGCCCCTTATACTACTTCTGTGCTTTTACTGTTGGCCCTATGACCCATACGTCGCTTAATTAATAATTGGGAATTGTTCCATAGAGAGTTGTGGCTCGTGACCAATACAAAAGTGCAACATTAATTAATTAATGAATTATTTAATATTGATTCCTTTATTGTCTTATTTATGATCAGTGTTTCACTGTACAGGGTTTTTGCTGATGTAGGTGATGAAAACTGTAATCAACTAATATTTTATTAGATATTAGGTACTCTCTCTCTCTCTCTCTCTCTCTCTGTTCGTGTTTCTTGATGAAAGGGCTGACACGTGCCATGGGTCAAAGATTAAGAAAGCTGTGTGTGTGGGGAGCAGCATGAGGTCAAGCTTCTCCATCAAGCTTAACCGCAGCACGCCAAAGGTCAAAGGTTACGAAAACTGTGAGGCATGGCAGCTGTGTGTGTGTGAGTGGTACAGAGTTGGTCTTTTCTTACTGCTTCACGCAAGCTCAATATAGATGTTTTTCTCACACCTTCCGTCCATCCATCATGCTCATCACACACACACACACAGCTGTTGTCTCTGGTTCAAGTTTAATAGGGGGATCACACAAATAGTCAAGCCAGGTCAGCACGGTCATTTCCACACTCCACTCTGTGTGTGTAGTTGCTCGCTGGTGGTCACACATTGTTATATGGAACCTGTACTCTATTTAATCCTCTACTTTCTGTGTGCATTTCGTGTGACATCACAGTGTATAATGGCAGCCATTTTGTGGTGTGAATATAGGACTGACTGCATCATTAAGAAGTGTTTGTTTATACTGATACTTGACTGCACTAACAGACTAGTACATCCTCAACAAGCAACCTGTCACACTGCCTTGTAGCCGTGTTAGTAAGTACATTTACGGCATTTGGCAGACACCGTTGTCCAGAGCGACTTACATTTATTTCATTTATACATCGGAGCAATTGAGGGTTAAGGGCCTTGCTCAAGGGCCCAACAGTCGCAGCTTGGCAGTGCTGGGGTTTGAACTCACAGCCTTCTGATCAGTAGTCCAACATCTTAACCACTGAGCTACCAACTTATCCAGCACATTTCCCAAACGCCGAAAAGCAACGTCTGTAATGATGCAACGTGCGATTAAAATGACCAGTGACTATGAGAAGATGAAGATGAAGAGGCCAGGGAAAATGGTTTGTGGGAATTTTTACCCAGACAGTGGTTTGTTTCATTTGTTATTTTTTTAAATGTTGAAAATACATGTATCCGCCATGTTATTAGCTCATATGCGCGTACGTGAGCGTCTGTTTTGAATCTTAATCTAAGCTTTCATCTAAAAAGCCTGGATGAAGAGCACGATGACAAGAAGCTCTCTTTCTGTGTGTAAATATGTGGTTGGGGTAATTGAACACAGATCTCTAAACACACATACTGTATCAGATGCAAGTTGTATGCGTGTGTGTGGGGGTGGTGTGTGTGTGGGGGGGGGGGTGTTTGGCCTGCCCGGTGCCAAAGTACCCAATGTTAGTCTTTCTTCAATCTCTACAATCTGCCTTAATGATTATGGCTCCACCGCAAGACTCACTGGTTGTTTATGCGAGTGTACGTCTTGTGTGTGCATCCTTGTGTGTGTGTGTGTGTGTGTGTGTGTGTGTGTGTGTGTGTGTGTGTGTGTGTGTGTGTGTGTGCTGCATAATTAAATTAAATTGAGTTAGAACAGCATTTAGGTTGCCTTGATGGAGATTTGGAGTTGTTATGCAACTTCTATATACTGAGATGGTTTCAGAGTTTGTGTGTGCGTGTGTGTGTGTGTGTGTGAGAGAGAGAGAGAGAGAGAGAGAGAGAGAGAGAGAGAGAGAGAGAGAGAGAGAGAATAAGTAGAAGAAGAAGAGGTGTGTGGGAAACAGTCAGACTCGGTCTTTCCTTCTGGACAGTATGACTGT
Organism: Cranoglanis bouderius; assembly: GCA_023630585.1. Classification (NCBI taxonomy): domain Eukaryota; kingdom Metazoa; phylum Chordata; class Actinopteri; order Siluriformes; family Cranoglanididae; genus Cranoglanis; species Cranoglanis bouderius. Next base: position 4,416,467 of record CM042552.1, read on the forward strand.
CTGTGTGTGTGTGTGTGTGTGTGTGTGTGTGTGTGTGTGTGTGTGTGTGTGTGTGTGTGTGTATCATGGGTGATAAATGAAGGGAAATGAAAGAGTGTGAGATTTGGGAGTGTTGGGAGAATTCTGTGGTCTGGCGGTTCACTGGCGTCAGACAGATGCTTTCATTTTTCTCCTTCAAACTGAAAAAATATACACCCACCGAGAGAGAGAGAGAGAGAGAGAGAGAGAGAGAGAGAGAGAGATGGTCAGAGAGCATTTTAGGTAAAGGAATGCCACGAAACTGTCTCCTTCCCTCTCTCTTCTCTTCTCCCTGTTTTCTTTTTTTTCCCTTCCTTCCTTTTTCTTTCATCCTCATTTTTGTCAGGACGGGTTCGTACAGTGGGGTCTGGGAACTGGAGCTGTTCTGTGAATCTAAACCTGAGAAAAATACAATCCAATCAGAGAGAGAGAGAGAGAGAGAGAGAGACACAGAGAGAGAGAGTTTAGTCAGTAACAATGTCTCAGACTATATGTACCGTATGTTTTTTTGTATATATGTAGCTATGTGTAACCGGTGTAGTTGTGTGCGTCATAGCACGTTTAGGTTCCACGAAACCTTTAGGAAGGTGTACGGAAAGTGGAAGACTTAAGCTTTTTACGTTACATATTAAAGAAAAGTTGTTCGCCGATCTCTGTATCGATTTAGTTCGAGGAGAGAAACTAGTTCAGGCTGACAGGAAGCCTACAGTAACTGAAATAACCACTCTTCGCAAACGTGGTGAGCAGAAAGGCATCTCAGGACGCACCGTATACCAAAACATGAAGCTGCAACAGCAGAAGACCACGTCGGCTTTCTGTCAACTCATAACCTTGGTTTCATCGAGACGAAGAAAAACAGCGCTTGGAAGGACGTAGCAGAGATCGTAGCTTGTACGACGAGGCTTACACAACATAAAGACAAATTTTACGTTTTTAAATGCGTTCTAAACAAAAGTAAGTTGTGTACTGTAGTAAATTGTGCTGTAGGCTGTACATTATGGTTACTACCATTTCTCATCGGTACACGCCCACAAGAGACACCAGTAGCGCTCGCTACACCACGCCCACCAACAACTCGTCACAGGTAGTGTGAACGCAGGGTCAAATGTATCCTTCATACATCTCATCAGTATTCATGTATCCCAGTATCCTGTGTGTGTGTGTGTGTGTGTGTGTGTGTGTGTGTGTGTGTGTGTGTGTGTGTGTGTGTGTGTGTGTGTGTGTGTGTGTGTGTGTGTGTGTGTGTGTGTGTGTGTGTGTGTGTGTGTGTGTGTGTGTGTGTGTGTGTGTGTGTGTGTGTGTGTGTGTGTGTCACTGTGGCCACAGGCTTAAGAAGCAGAACCCACACTAGACATTTCCTCCACAATAACATAAACCGAGCATGACCACACACATATACACAAACACACACACACAGCCACAAAATCAGGCTAGTGTGACACAGAGAGGGTTTATATGTCTGCCATCAAATAGCCCAGAGGAAGCGGATTACACACACACACACACACACACACACACACACACACACACACACACACACGTACAGACCCATGGGCAGGTCATTGAGGATACAGCTTCCTCAAGCCTTGAACAATGGCTGCTCTTTTACTGGCCTGAAAACAGAGAATGAGAGAGAGACAGACAGACAGACAGACAGACAGAAAGAGAGAGAGAGAGAGGGAGAGAGAGAGAGAGATCAATTTACATCAGCTAGACCGGTAAGCACCCATGGACTGCCCTGCAATTAGTAAATGCCACAACCTAGATACAGTTACATTACACTGCACTATCCTATCAGCCACAGTGTGTGTGTGTGTGTGTGTGTGTGTGTGTGTGTGTGTGTGTTCTTCTGTTTTCTTTTCTCTTCTCTTCTCCTGTTTTCTCTTCTCCTTTTCTGTTTTCTGTTCTCTTCTCTTCTGTTTTCTCTTCTTTTTCTGTCTTCTCCTCTTTTCTCTTCTTCTGTTTTCTCTTTTCTTCTCTTTTGTTTTCTCTTCTTTCCTTTTCTTCTGTCTTCTCTTCTCTTTTTATCTCTTCTCTTCTCCTCACTTGTCCTCTTTTCTCTTCTTCTGTTTTCTCTTTTCTTCTCTTTTCTCTTTTCTTCTCTTTTCTCTTCTCTTCTCATCTCTTCTCTTATGTTTTCTCTTCTTCTCTTCTGTCTTCTCTTCTCACTTCTCTTCTTTTCTCTTCTTCTCACTTCTCTTCTTTTCTCTTCTTCTCTCTTCTCTTCTTTTCTTCTCTCTTTTCTTTCTTCTGTCTTCTCTTCTCTTTTGTTTTCACTTCTCTTCTTTTTTCTCTTCTCTTCTCTTCTCTTCTCTTTTTCTCTCTTCTATTCTCTTCTGTTTTTTCTTCTTTTTCTGTCTCCACTTCTTTTCTGTTCTCTTCTCCTCACTTCTCTTCTCTTCTCTTTTTCTCTCTTCTCTTTTTTCTTTACTCTTCTTTTCTTTTCTCTTCTCTTCTTTTCTCTTCTCTTCTATTCTGTCCTCCAGTTCCCTCGTCGCTCATCCGCCATCTCCTTTCTTCTTTTCATCTCTGTCGGTCCAGAGCTCTTTGTATTAAATAGAGCAGTCATTGTGAGCGCTGAATTGGAGGTGATAGCCGAGAGGCCGCGTAAAAACACCGACGTCTTTCCCGTAAGAAAGTGAAGCGAGGATAAAAAAAAAAATAAAAAAATAAAAAAAACTCCAAAACAAAACCCTGAGAGAAAGTTGAGAATGAATCACTTCCCCAAACAGACGAGTACAGTAAGAAGGGCCTTATCTGCTGCCGCGCGCCTCAAAGCCTCGCTTATCTCAAAGCCAAAGATTATTTTTCTTCACTCTTCCTCTAACGCACGCTCTCACTCTTTTTGTTTGTTGTCGTCTGTTCCCAAGGATGGCTTGTTGAGAAAGGCGTCTGTCTCCTCCCTTTGCTTTTCTCTTCCCGCTTCACTTTATCGCCTCTCCTCTCCTGTTCGCCTGTTCTCCCACTCCCACGCTCATGTAATCACTCGGCTTTAAATAAAGACTGGGTGCTTTTGGAGAGTTTTCCATACAGGGTCAAGGTTGAGTGTGTGTGTTTTGTGTGTGTGTGTGTGTGTGTGTGAGAGAGAGAGAGAGAATTGAGCTTTTTCAGCTTTGTAGTAAAGCACTGGGGCTAAAACCGATTCATAAAATAGCAGAATAAAGTTGCACACGCCTCATACAACTGTTTTTAGCTCTGTGACGTCTTTTGTAGGTTTTTTTTTTTTTAAATAGAAAACAGTATATCATATAGTGTCAGTAACATAAACACGTCTGTTTAAGATACCGATCGTCGTTGGAGCCAGATTTCTTTTACTCAAACTGCTCATTCAAGCCAAATATCTTCAACACCATCTGTAATTCCTCTTCTACACAAATTACCTTATTTTTCTCCCCGCTAATTCTTTTCGATATCTCCGTTACGGCTCCTGCGGGACGCATATCCAAGAAGAATGCTTTCCTGTCCCGAGCTTTCCCAGAGTCCACAGCGGCAGTTAACAAGGGAGCCATGAAACTCGGAGAGATTGAGAGAGAGAGGAAAGAGAGAGAGAGAGAGAAAGAGAGAGAAAGATAGACAGAATAGAGACAGAGCTGTTATAAATGAGATCTCAGTGGACCTGTAGGATCGGTCCTGATCGCAGAAGCAGACTAAGCTCTAAAGCCCCGTCCTCTTATTAAGTAATAGTACAGTTTGCGAATTCGATTTCTTTTTCTTTTCTTTCACGTCTTTCCACTCGCCCCGCTGGAGCCCTGGCATTTTTGTGTAGGTGTGCCGGCCGCGCTGCCGACATCTGCACAGTCTCACACGGAGAGAAGGAACTCAGAAATGAATATAAACCATAGAAAACAGAATGGAGAGAGGCAGAGAAAGCGAGAAGGAAGGACAGGAAGAAGAGATAATTACAGGAAAGGGTGATTATTAGTCCGTCACTCTGCCTCCAGACAGATAAGTGAAATCAGATGGAGAGACGCTGGGTGTGAAAATAACAGCGATTGAGAGAGATGAGGAGAAGAAAGAGGAAGTCTTTATGGGGCGCTCGCTTTTTGGAGTATGCTGCAGTTGTAAACAGTCTCGTTAAGCTCTTGTGTCACGCGGGAACTTTTACGTGAGAATTCAACAATAATCCATCCATTTTCCATACCGCTTATCCTACACAGGGTCACGGGGAGCCTGGAGCCTATCACAAGCCAGGGGTCATCCTGGACGGGGGGTGGGCAACCCATCACAGGACACAATCGCACACACTTCAGACAATTTGGAAATGCAAATCAGCCTACAATGCATGACTTTGGACTGGAGGAGGAAACCGGAGTACCCAGAGGAATCCCCCAAAGCACAGGGAGAACATGCAAACTCTACGCACACAGGGTGGAGGCAGGATTCAATCCCCCAACCTCGGAGGTGCGAGGCAAACATGCTAACCACTAAGCCACCTCCAATTTGAGGAGAAGAAGAAGAAGAAGAAGAAGAAGAAGATGAACAAGAAGAAGAAGAAGAAGAAGGAGAAGAAGAAGAAGAAGAAGAAGAACAACAACAACAACAACAACAACAGGCTCCTGAGTGGCGCAGCAGAAAAGCGTCTGCTCTATCGAAGGTAGATCTCAATTTTGAAACTAGACGTTGCTGCAGCAATTCCTGGCTGCGAGTCCAAGAGAGCGAAGTTAGTCGTGCTCTTTGGATGGGAGGGGCATGCTCTCTCTCTCACCTGTCAATCACAGAGATACTAACCAATCATTCCTGTCTGTAAGATCGTGTATGCGGAAGAGGGCGGATAGCGCTTTCGGAAAGGTGCGGTTTTCCGTGCAGAGAACGGAATTGTTTTGCTCAGACCCGTGGCACAGTCTGTACGGGATTCGCTCGTTCATGAGCAAAGCAGAAGAGAATGTAGCACGAGTAGAGAAAAGACACAGAAGATAAACAACCTGAAGTGTTTTCAGATCACAGTAAAATCCACCGTGTCCGAGATTCGCTACACGTCACATCCTGGAAGACTCGGGGGGGGACCCTAGAATCTATTTCTTTTTCATTTTGTTTCTTTCTGAACAGAAGCGATATGTTTACGCTCGTGAACAGAAAAGTGTACATGTTTTTAAAACATTTTCCGAGCTGCTTTGCCGTGTGACTCGTTGCTTAGAGAATGGTAGGAAAATTATTTTCTACACAGATTTTCCTGCTTCAGCCTTATCTTCAAAATCCCGTCTATAGCGGATATCACACGCCGTATCTTCCTGTAGCCGGGCATGACGGAAGTGACAAAACAAATCCCTGGTGAAAAGCTTATAGTTTTCAGAGCGTACTCTGTGCCGAGACTCCGTTCCCTCCTTATCGTTGGATGCCGCTCTTTTCGCTCTTTGCGCTCTGATTGGTCAGGTGATATCAGCAGGAAACGCGTTACGGGTTCTTGCGCGTCAGCAGTGCCTAACAGATTCCCTGATGCTGATAGCAAGGGATAGGGGGCATGAAGAGAGGGTGATACAAACTGCACAGCAAGCAATGTGTGTGTGTGTGTGTGTGTGTGTGTGTGTGTGTGTGTGTGTGTGTGTGTGTGTCTGTGGGGGGTGTGGGGTTAATCTGCAGTTTAATGAGGGTGTATATGCGCAGTCAGTGTAAGATAAATCCAAACGTGTATTCAAAGCTGTATTCAGAGCGAGGGAGAGTGAATCAAATAAACACACGTCTCCTGAACACTAATTATAATTGCGTAATTGCTCTTGTTAGGACTCTGAAATAGTTTCCTGTATATATAAATGTCTTGTTCGTGATGAATGAAGTTTGAAATCCTTCTCGCTTTTTTTTTTTTTTTTCCCAACTCATGTGGCCTTGGCAATGCTTTAAGCACGGAGATTCGGGAATTGAGTTCGTAATTTTTTGAGCCCTCTGACGAATTTGTAATCGCAAGGAAAACCTGACGATCCCTTTTTTTCCCCAATTAACCCCCAAACCCTAAGATGTTATATAGAATATAGAATAATATCCTATCCTGTACTTGCTGTATATATGAAATAAACACTATGATGACACCTCAGTGCTGTATGCAGCGTGCAGTACGATGCCATTATGCTGAAGATGAGCTCCACGGCCGAGTAGCTCCCGGGGTCAGCCGAGGTCTGAGCGATTCCCTCCGAGACGAGTGATGGACAGCACCTGCCTCCCAGCTGTGCTCAGACAGAGAGAACAGTGTATTTTGTGGCGTGTTTTATGGTCGGAGCAGATGTTTTTTCTTTAAGGCTCTTTCTCTGTTTGGAGTTCACTCCGTGCTGTCCTCTGGTAGATTAGAAGTGTGCTAGGATGAAGAAGACAAAAAGTTTTATTGATAACGTGACAATATTCATGTTCTTCATCATTTCTTTCTGTAAATACTGCTCTCTTTCACCTGTATATACTCTCTCTCTCTCTCTCTCTCTCTCTCTCTCTCTCTCTCTCTCTCCTTCCACGTCTAGCGTTTTTTCCACATAAAGCTGTTTTTCATAAACTCTAGCCTGGAATAGCAGTCCCTGAGGCGAGCACTGAAACACTAGCCCTCTCTCTCTCTCTCTCTCTCTCTCTCGCTCTCCCTCTCTCTCTCTCTCTCTCTGTGTGTGTGTGTGTGTGTGTGTGTGTGTGTAACAGTAGATTTTTCTGAATCGCTGCCAAACAGATGCAGTCTCTTGGAGTTCCACCAGAGGAGCTTTCATGCCTCTCTCTCTCTCTCTCTCTCTCTCTCTCTCTCTCTCTCTCTCTCTCTCTCTCTCTATCTCTCTCTTCATTAGAGAACAGTAGTGTCCTAATACGCAAGTTTTCCCCTCCCGCTCTTTCAGCCGGCGTCGTATCAGATGTCTCAGGGTCGTGTTTGAAACCTGCACACGGCCGACGCGAGTCCGTATTTATTCCTGTAAATTCAGGCTCACAATCAGCTCGGTCTCTCTCTCTCTCTCTCTCAGTCATTCTCTCCTTACAGCTGTGCTTATGAGGTTTGGAAAATAAAAACAGCCTGACCCCAGATCAGCACCTCTGGAGAGCGCATGTGACCACACGAATTTGTTCTGTATTGTGTTTGACAAGTTGACTAATATTTATCTTGCGCTTTTTCTCCATCTCTAAATCCCCCACCTATCTGTCGGTAGTTTTCGGAACACGTCAGTCGAATGGCTGACTGACATCTTAAAAGTGATTTCATTCAGAACAACTCGTCCTGATTGCATTTCCAGGACGATTGGTATCCCATGTTGCAGTGCTTTGTGCCGTCGCTGCTATTCGCAGCATCTTCGTAGTTGTTCTGCAGTCGACTTTTCGCTCACTATGAAACGTGACTGTCGCTGAGGTTGGACGGAGGCTTGTGTGATATCGATTTCTCCCTGCTCACCATTTAACACTAAAAAAAACCATCGCGAGTAACGATTTAATCATCCAGAGCTGACGGCAGGACGAGCATTTCCAACATTTTAGGTTTCAGTGTAAAAGTAAAAAGTCTGCTGTGTAAACAATAAAAAACAAAACCACATTTTCCATATAATCCTTTTACAAATCCATCCATCCATCCATCTTCCATATCATCCAGCTTATCCTACACAGGGTCATGAGGAGCCTGGAGCCTATCCCAGGGAACTTGGGGCACAGGGTGGGGGACACCCTGGACAGGGTGCCAACCCATTGTAGTGCACAATTGCACACCCATTCACACACTATGGACAATTTGGAAATGCCAATCAGCCTACAGCGTATGTCTTTGGACTGGGGGAGGAAACCGGAGTACCCGGAGGAAACCCACGAAGCATGGGGAAAACATGCAAACTCCACGCACACAGGGTGGAGGCGGGATTTAAACCCCCAGCCCCAGAGCTGCAAGGTAAATGTGCTAACCACTAAGCCACCGTTCCACCCCACACTCTTTCAACACCGAGGCTGTCTGTATCATATATACAATACACAAACAGTGTGCTAACTGTGTGTGTGTGTGTGTGTGTGTGTGTGTGTGTGTGTGTGTGTTTGTTTTCCTTCCACTAATTAGATATTGGAAACTATGCCAAGTGATTTCAGAGGGCATGACAATACCTGTGAAATTATGAGAGGTTCTCTGGACCTCTGGTTTGTGTGATGGTGACATCATTTCCTTCTCGACGCCCGTGTTAACAGTAAACACTAACACCAGCAGGAACAATACGGGAGCTCTGACATCTGATTTACCTTTAACACAAGGTGTGGGTTTAATGAAGACGTGACATAAAAGGAACTTCTCAGTTGGACGCGATTCTGTCGTGACTGTGTTTAACACTCGGTCCGAATACTCGAGTCCGACTCTGGCATCGTTTGGGGGCGCGGTTGCATGGTTCCGTACGTCACATCCATTAAGTTCATTCGTTTGCTGCTTTTTATTCTTTTCCCCTGATAGCTGCGCTCCGGCGGTTTTATATTTCAATACCCATTTCCCCAGTATTGCAAAAGTAGGAAGAGCGAGTAATGTGATAAAATGAGCCAATCACGTTACACGTGATGTGGACCGGTTCGGTTGACGCGAACCCCAGACCACTGTTTGCAAGAGGGCCAGGGATCAGATCTCCGGCTCGAAAAAACACCCCAAAAAAACAGAGTTCACGCTTCATCGTTGTATCAAACTCCGGCCTCTGAGTCTGGGAAAAGAAACCAAACGTAAGTGTGAAAATGACCTTAGTGGTTCTTTTAGTACCTTGGCAAGGAGAGTAAACCAAATTCAGCATTAGTTTTGGTCTGGGTCACTTGGCAGCGATAACATGTATGATCATGGATTGGTTTCAGTAAATTTCCCATACCGTACCGCAGTGACCTTCAGGAAAGCAGCAAGCTCAGGCTTGGCTCTGATTGGAAGCAGCAGCATGATTACTAGAAAGCTTGAGTAAATCTTCCTCGTCTCTTGTTTTCTTGCTCTTCAAGTCACATGATCACATAACTTTTAGATAAGATAAGATGAGATAAGACACTTTATTAATCAAGCCCAGGTGGGAAATTCCAGTGTTACAGCAGCAGAAAAGAGTATTTAAATAAGTTTAAACAAACAAACAACCAGGCAAATATACAAAAAACAAACAAAAAAAACCCTGTAGAGAATATACTCAGCTGCAGTGGTAGAAACCATTAACATTACTACAACGCTGTAGTGACATCACAGTTACCAGGGACACGACAGAAACCGTGCAGAATAAAACTGAGTAGAAACCGAACTCGAACAAACATGCTGTGTGTGTGTGGGACTTTGTGGTGTGTGTGTGTGTGTGTGTGTGTTCATAAAACACTGAATGAATTTGTGCTGTGGTGAGAAAAGATGCGAGATGTGATGCGTGCATTTTTTTTTTTTTTTTTGGCTAAAACTTTCATAAATTGCATCGTGAGATTCTTATCATATAAATCTGTCTGCAGTAAGACAGCTAGTATGTGATCTGTGTGTGTGTGTGTGTGTGTGTGTGTGTGTGCGTGTGCGTGTGTGTGTCGTCTTTCCCGCGCTGTACGAAACACACTAATCTATTGTGCTGCTCCTCTAACAGTCACATCCTGCCTAAGTCATGGGGTGATCTGAGGACACACACACACACACACACACACACACACACACACACACACACACACACACACACACACACACACACACACACACACACACTCACACACAGAAGTCTCACTTTTCAAGTATATACTATCTCTCACACACACAGATATATACACACACACACACACACTTTCACACCTTTATGCCCTTGATTTCCTCCACCATCCTCTCTTTCCCTCACTAGCGATAACAACGTGAGGGAAAAGTAGAATCTCAGAAATGTTTACATGAATTTGAGAATTTCTGAGTATTTGGTACGTCCTCCCAAAACAACAGCATGCACTCGAGCACAAGTTTGTAGAAAACCTGACGTTAGATCACACGTGTTTCATTTCGTTCAAGCGATACGACTCAAGGAGAATCGGACTTTCTGTACAAACGTGTCCAGAAATCACACATTAAATTAGTGAGCTAGAAAAAGTGCAGAATCTTTGAGTATTCTAGATAGCGAGCATTTTCTTTTATTTGTTTTCGATTTCTCAACTTCTCTGTTTCTTTTCAGTTTTAAATGATTTTCAGTGTTTACGCCAAGTGGTACGGATTAGTCGGTTTATTCAAACAATTAGAAAGTACCTAAGGTGGCTGAATTCATTGACTACAGTGTTTTTGCTTTTTCAGAAAAAGAACAAAAAAAAAAAACAGGCCAAAAATAGTCGAGTTGTTTCGTACAGTGTCGCTTAAAATTTTTAATAAATTTTTATATGAACATCAACAATACAATCCAAACAATATACAAAAAAAACAACAACAACAAAACAAGCCAGACCACATTTCAAATGACATAAATGCCTACATTGGGGGGCAGAACACAACTCACGCAGTGTCGTTTAATTTAAAGGGGTCATGACCTGAGAAATCAAATTTTCCTTGATCTTTTGGCGTATAAGAGGTCGTTGTACCATTAAAACGTCTTGCAAGTTTCGTAGCTTAACACGTCCTCCTCAGTACAAAAAGAGCGTTTATTTAACCGAGCTCCAAAAACGGCTCGTTTGGATGTGACAGGATTTGTGACGTCACACGGGCAAATACATTTGCATATGACCTACTCTTACATCATCACACCGTTAGCCCCGCCCACTGGCGCTCAGTCACTGCACCGTTCTGCATGTGTTGGCAGGGAGCATTGATAATTCATTCACAGGCAAAGCCAATCATAGCAGTGGGCGAGGTTCAGAGACAGGGTGGGAAAAGGTCATAAATTACTAAATTGTGTGTGTGTTTTGTGCAAAAAAAACTTTACTAATATTATAATTACACCTCAGGGAAGATAATAAAATAAAATAAAAAACATGTCATGACCCCTTTAAATAATAATAATAATAATAATAATAATAATAATAATAATAATAATTGAAAAAAAGAACGGACAAGAAGTTTGACAAGTTAATTAAAACTTTGTTATTAATTTGATTCAAACCTTGACTTTAATATATTTTTTTTAAAATCTCAACAAAATTTCATTATTATTATGGATTATATTTCCTTATTTCTAATTCCTGTTTTTCTTTTGTTATGTTCATGTTTTATTTGCTGTTAATCATTCAGTAAATTTTTTAATGTTTTCCGAGATGACCCATTTGAGCTGCTTTTGTCTTATTATTATTAATAAATAAATAAATAGATAAATAAAACTACCAAGGAATGCAATTATGTTCTTCCTAATTTAGGCTTTCCACACAAAAATGTCAGGCTGCATGTTTCATGCCAACATTTCCATGTTTTATTTGCTGTTAATTGAATTGTAGATTTCAGTGGCAGAGACGAGTTATTAACTACGACCGAGCCCAGCTTTCCCAGACTGAACTACGCAGTGCTTGGACGTGGCTTTGGCGCCGCAGTGGTGTGAGATTATCGTCGGGGGGATGTCACTGGTCGAGGGTTAGAGAGTGTGTGTGTGTGTGTGTGTGTGTGTGTGTGTGTGTGTGTGTGTGTGTGTGTGTGTGTGTGTGTGTGTGTGTGGTGTATGTAGTTATACCAGACAGACACTGGAGTTTAAGAACGTCTTCAGTTGCATTTGTCTTTGTCCCTGAATAAGTTAGAGAACAGATTTGTGAACATTTAGTGTACTATATTCATAATGATACTGCACTGAATTATGCAAACTCCGATCAGATACGAGTTATGATTATACAAATACAATTGAAATTAATGACTATGGGAAGTACACAAGCTTTCCGTATTTGTTTAGTGCTAAACCAGGAAAAGGAAACTTCAAACTCAAAAAAACACCTCAGTTCCGATCGACATTTGCAGAAAATTACATTTTTGTCCGAACACCAATTTAATAAGCGATCCATCTGACAGAGCTTCACTGAAAGTCATTTAGATACCAAGTTTATGGTTCAGACAAGTGCTGCAAATGATCACTGTAGTGTGTGTATGTGTGTGTGTGTGTGTGTGTAAGATGGGACTGAGCCCAAGGGGTCCTTGGAGACTCTGCATGGCTGTCCTATCAAAAGCCTGTCAGAATCGCTCCAAGGCACAAACCCACTTCAGCAAGCTGCTCTCTCACTCACACACACACACACACACACACACACACACACACACACACACACACACACACACACACTTTTTTCCCTCTAGCTGCCAGTCCATTTTAATTATGGATAAATGTTCTGTTGCTGGTCTGTGACGAGCATGCATAATAGTCAGAGCTGCGTGATGGAGCCGTACGTCGCATCTGAGTTCTGAAAATAGATCTTCGGCTGTGCGGAGCTTAACGCTGAAACCAGGAATGACTCACGCTAATTAAAAACACTAAAAACATGGAAGGAATTACAGAGAGAGAGAGAGAGAGAGAGAGAGAGATCATGCCAGTAACTTTCTCCATCTCTCTCTCTCTCTCTCTCTCTCTCTCTCTCTCTCTCTTGGCTGAGGCAGGCAGGCACACAGATGGGTGGCAGGCTGGGCGCGGGCCACTCACACCACACCTGCTCCCTCTCTCTCTTTCTCTCTCTCTCTCTCTCTTTCTCACACACACATGCAGGTGCTCTCTCACACACACACACACACACTCACTTTGACTGGCTTACACACACCCATACACACATATGACTACAGTGCCTTTTGCAAATGTTAGTATAAGAATGGCACACATATAGAGAGGACACGCCTCCTTCATTGAGACTGACACACACATGTAGAGAGGACACGCCTCCTTCATTAAGACTGACACACACATATAGAGAGGACATGCCTGCTTTATTAAGACTGACACATATATATATATAGAGGACACGCCTCCTTCATTAAGACTGACACACACATTTAGAAAGGGCATGCCTCCTTCATTAAGACTGGCACACATATTTAGAGAGGACACGCCTCCTTCATTAAGACTGGCACACATATATAGAGAGGACACGCCTCCTTTAATAAGACTGACACACATATAGAGAGGACACGCCTCCTTCATTAAGACTGACACATATAGAGACGACACGCCTCCTTTATTAAGACTTGCACACATATATATAGAGGACACGCCTCCTTCATTGAGACTGGCACACATATATAGAGAGGACACGCCTCCTTCATTAAGACTGACACACATATAGAGACGACACGCCTCCTTTATTAAGACTGGCACACATATATATATATAGAGGACACGCCTCCTTCATTGAGACTGACACACATATATAGAGAGGACACGCCTCCTTCATTAAGACTGATGCACATATAGAGAGGACACGCCTCCTTCATTAAGTCTGACACACACACATATAGAGAGGACACGCCTGCTTCATTAAGACTGACACACACATATAGAGAGGACACGCCTCCTTCATTAAGACTGGCACACACATATAGAGAGGACACGCCTCCTTTATTAAGACTGACACACATATAGAGAGGACACGCCTCCTTCATTAAGACTGCCACACACATATAGAGAGGACACGCCTCCTTTATTAAGACAGACACACATATAGAGAGGACACGCCTCCTTCATTAAGACTGGCACACACATATAGAGAGGACACGCCTCCTTTATTAAGACAGACACACATATAGAGAGGACACGCCTCCTTCATTAAGAAAGACGTATATAGAGAAGACACACCCCATGATATATGTGTGTGTGTGTGTGTGTGTGTGTGTGTGTGTGTAATCCAGGACACAGTTCATCTGAAGAGTTTGGCACTGATAAAGACAGATGTGGGTGTGATAAAGAGTGATTATCTGCCCCCTTCTGGCTGTAGCTTGTAACTGCACCATCTGTGACACCACTCACCTCCCAGTGTGATCAGATTCAAGATCAGAAACCTCAGTTTTAGAGAGCCTAAAGTATCAGCAAGTATGGAGTAAAAGAATAAAGACTATTTGTTTGTTTTGTAAACCAAAATCTTGCTTTAAACTTTATATAAAGTATTGTATGTAGAAAATAATAATAAATTACAGAAACAATAGTAGTTCACTGCCATGGTGTTAGCACGATGTGTTGCGTCTCTAGCACATAGATAACGTAAAAAATTATTTCAACCACAAATAAGCTCTAATTATTTAATGTTGCACACAAATTGAGACAGCTAGTCACTCCGAATCAATCTCAAGATTAGCTTTCAAATCAACATTCAGTTTATGCTGTCAGGAAAACTGATGGAAACCATGAATCTTCCATCATAATGTAATGGCAATATAAATCAGTCTGTACAGGATTTTGCAGAGATTTTTCTGTGATTGTTGCGGACAAAAATGCTTGATTTTGCTGTGACTTTTTTTTTTTCAAAATTTGTGATGCAACTTTGCAGCAGAGTTTTTTTGTGTCTTTTTTTTGGGGAAAACTACTCGATTTGGCGAAATCGCAATCGCACAAAATTGTTTTGCGCGGTCTTTCACAGTGATGTTTGTTGGTAAATGAGACCTTTTAGCCGTACTCGTGTTCGACGCACGTGAATCGAAGAGGGCTTCGGCGGAATGCGTGTCGTGATGACGTCACATGACGGATATCGCAGAGTTTGCTCGATTTTTTGCGTTACTTTCTGCGATCGCAAAGTCGCGAAATCCTGGAGGGACTGATAAAGGTTGGCTCATAATTAGCCCCTCCCACTTTACATCGAAATTCTCACAAAGTACACGCAGATATCAAGAAACATTAATTATTCCTTTTAACCAATTACAGTTTGGGCTGAAAGGAATCTCAGAACAGCATTTCAATGCTAGCCGAAGTCCATATGTGTGGATCACATTCACAACACACACACACACACACACACACACACTCACACACAGATTTTCACCACTTTTATCCGTTATTGTCATTGTCCCAGCGTGAGTGATTTATTTCGGACACCGTCACTTATACGAGTGGACATAAGTACGTCATTGTCCGTGACTGACCCGGTCGTTAACGGCTTTAGCTGCTGTTTGTGTGCGCGATCGCTGCAGCAGATGCGTCCTGCCGAGGTGAACGGAGGTGAATTTGGACTCTGCTGTGGTTTCTGTAGATTTTTTTAAGATGGCATAATATTTCGCGTCTGCTTATAGGTCTGGGACTGTGTTTATATATATTTTTGCAAGTGTGTATGTGTGCGCGTGCTGTCAGCTAGTAGGAATGCATCTGCACCGCCAATACTAAAATGGCTGCCAAACGCTAACATGGCTGCCAGGTTTCTGGAGAGAGAGAGAGAGAGAGAGAGAGAGAGAGAGAGAGAGAGAGATTATTCTTATTCACTCTCATTTGCTTTCTTGTGCTTGAGGTATTTACTGGTGTTTCTTTGTGTCTCTCTCTTAATCTCCACCGCGCTGTATCAAATCATACTGGCATGTGCCACTATATTCTCTTGTCACCTGTGGGCGAATGATACACACCTACACACACAGACACACACTCATTCTCTCCTCTGGATCATCTTTATATTTAAATATATCATCTTTTAACATTATCTCTTGCTCTGTTTTTCTCTTATAGAATCAGGACAATCAGACAGTTCCAGCCAACAGGCAGACTCAGACATCAAACCCCCTCCAAACGGTAAGATCCCAGCTCTGAATCTACACGTTAAAACACACCCATTCAGCTGTAGGTTTAATTTAGCATCTTCATCTGCACTCATATATCAACCAAATACTTCCAAAACACACCTTGTGTCTGAAATCATGCTTTACTTCCTGTATTTTCTTTCATATAGTGCATTATGGGTATGTTGGATAGCCGATGGGGTTACAGACACGACTCAAAATTTCTTCCAAAATAGTGCACTCTTCTGTAGCATCAAGTAAAGTGTTGAATTCCTTTAGCGGCTCATTTCTGAGCTCAGGTTACTGTCTGTGTGGCGTTTCTGTGCATGTTCTCCCAAATCCCGTTCCCTCTGAGTTCTCCGGTTTCCTCTCACTGTCCAAAAACATGCTGGAGGTAGGTGGATTGGTGACACTAAATTGCCCCTAGGTGTGAATGTGTGTGTTAATGTATGGGATTAAATGTGCGTGTGTGTGTAGTACCCTGTAGTTGACTGGTGTTCCATCCAGGGTGTATTCCCACCTCACGCCCAGTGTTCCTGGGATGGATTCCAGATTCACCACAACCCCGACCAATGAAGAACGAACAAATAAACATGAGCCCGTGCTGTTAGTCATGGCCGCATTCTGCTGTCATTTATTACAACGGCACGAATACACGTTTCTAATTTACGAGATGGGAGAATGAGAGGAAATCCACACTTTAATTCCCTCTTGAAAACGGCACTCGTCTTGTTTCGCTTTATCAAGGAACGAAAGGTCACATCGTCACACATTCACCTCAGATTACTTCATGGAGTCATGGACTCGCAGATGTGTACTCCATCTGTTAATGTCATCTATAAAAATGGACAAATGGACAAAAATGATGTCATGGAGCTGAAGACATTAATCAAAGCTCAGTAATTTTCATCTCCAAGTCATGTGGATGATAATATAAGTCCAATTTGATATTCTTTAAAAAAAAACAAAAAAAACATGCTGATTGTGCCCAAACAGCGTTACTGACTACGTATGGTTGCTATGAGCTTGTTATCACTTGCTATAATGCTACATTAGCCTTGTGGCTCTGGTACAGAACTTTTTTTTTTGCTTAAATTGTGTACGTTTGATTAATCATTTTAAATCAGTTTGTATGAAACATGACATGCCTTTCCAACTAGAAAGATGGATTGCAGGAGTACATGTGATACCTTTAGACACTGTGCATTCATTTCCTTTTTTTTGAAAGCCTGTGGTTATAAGAGGTTATAACATCTGCCTTACGTTATCCGCAGGGCATTTGAGCTTCCAGGACTGCTTCGTCACATCGGGGGTTTGGAACGCAGCCGAGCTCGTACGAGTTTCACAGAGTGAGTGAACATGTGCTCACACCCCGAGCTTTGAGTCATGAAAAAGTTTGTGCTTCCCCGCTCCACATCCTTTCACACCAGAGTTTTGAGACAAAAGAGTTTTATTGAAGACAAAACTCATTTTATTGAACATAATAGGCGGCGTGTTATCTCGAGTCTCACGTGGGCGGGAAACAGACGGGCGAAATCCAGCCCGCAGTACATAACAAACTGCCTGTAATGTTTAATAAAGGGTTAGTAAAGTGGTGTTGATTTAAATATGGATTAAATCCTTAGATCATGTGAGTGTCTGAGCACCACTGAGCAAAGCAAATTGAGAAAATAAAAAAAAATTGAGTCAGAATCAGTCCTCACTTGTTACAGTGGTTAATCATGGAAAACACTGATTCAGAAACGTGTATCATGATATTATACAGGTATAATCACAATATCAGGATCGTATCATAATATCTCCCAGCCCTGTCCTTCTCAGTCCTGAGATTGCAGACGCAATAAACATTGTGTTAAAAAACATATTTGTAGGAAGAACCACGATCCAGATATTTCTACTCACAGGAAATCCAAGTCAGAGACATCATATTGAGCAAGTTCTGTAAATACAAGCTTTGTGTGGGGTTTTTTTATCCTGTGACGCTGGGCGGGATATGGAAGCCCACTTCCACCACGGAGGAAAACATTTTTGCAAGGTAATTGCAAGCTTATGTCTCAGAATTGTGACTTTATATCTCGCAATTTTGACTTTTTTTCTCGCAATTTTGAGATAACATTTCACAAGTCACATTTTTTTCCTCACAATTACGAGTTTAGATCTCACAATTGTGACGTTTTTTTTTCTCGCAATTTAGTCATCCACTTGACTCAGTACCTGAAATGTGACTAACTTCAGGCAATGAGTGTGCGCTAGCTTCTGGTTTTCCTTGTCTTCACTAGCTGATGAGTGTTGTGTTGTTCTTATTGTATATAGCCTGGTTATTAGAATGATTGATGCGTTGTCGGTGCCTTTGTAACTCACTAAATGTCACGTGGATGTCTAAATTGCGAGAAAAGAAAGTCAGAACTGTGAGATGCGAACTCGTAATTGCGAGAAAAAAAGTCAGAATTGCGAGATATGAAGTCACAATTCTGAGATATAAAGTCGCAATTACCTTTTTAATATTTTCCCCCAGTGCGGAAACTGATACCCTGTATAATAAATCATGAAGTATAAGTATAATAAAAATCAATCTTCACCAAAAATACACACATAAGAAAAAATCTTTTCCAAATCCAATTCCAATCTCCTGCATTTGTTACAGAATCGGATCAGATTCATTCTTTATTTTTCTCCAGTATACGATCCACCATTTTTTGGATATCAGATCTCTAGTTTTGACATAATTAAAATCAAATGAATCATAAAGGTGCATTTAAAGAGCTCTGAAATGTTCAAAAGATTCTTATGTATATTAATAAAATTCAAAATAATTACACAAAATATTCTATTTCGTAGATAGGAATTTTTCAGTTAAAAAAAAATCTAAATAATTATTCAAGTTTCTTCTTCCTACAGTTATAAAGACTGAAATCCACATCACGTTCACTCCTGAAGTTCTGCCGGCACTCTTCCTCACTACACTGAACACTGAACACGATTTACATTTAACATAAGCTACAAATGCCTTTCAGAGAAATACAAATAATCAGTCTTGATGTTTTTTTTTTTTAATAGTTAGTATCAATGTATTATTTAACACCAAACCAAATCATTAGATTACTGGACATGGAACGTTCATCTAAAAATAAATTTTTTTCCCACATTCATAACAGGCAGCTTCTCTAATGATATAAATTCAATGAAACGTTTCGCTATAAATAAGAGCAGAAACAAGCTCCACTTCACTGTCTTCCAGAGAACAAAAATAATCTTCCAGGAAATCACTAACCAATATAAATCCCTAGCCAAGCTGAAACGCTTTGCTTCATCGCCAGCGTCCAGCCGTGTTGATGAAACACAATGTCATAGCAGTGTACGGATATCACATGACACCTGGACACAGCTGTGGAAAACCATTTCAGCCGTTTTCTACACCGAGTGTATTCTTGTTCCGACGATGTTATTTGCGATTTCCTTTGAAATCACGTGTTACAAAATTTTTGGAAGAACATTGGCAATTTGATGTTTTTGGAAGCGGCGCATCGCTGATGGTGGGCCGGGTTAAATTCATAACAGACCGCAGAGTGGGCTGAAATCATAACGCTCCATACACTCTGCCATTTGCAGAGCCCACATCTGTAACGTGACTCTGCCCTGCGCCTGTGCTTTGAGCAAAACTCTGCAAAAATGGTGAATATACTGTATTGCAGGAGGGAAAGAAATTGGGCCTTGAAATGGGTTTGTGTGTTTGTCTACGCAAGATAGTATTCCAATTTTTGGAACAGGAAGTCGCTCGCCAACTCTCAGTCTAGCTAAATCGCATCAAAGTATCGACATGAATTCATTAAAAAAACAACGTTTGCTTGCTTTCAGGTCGTACAAAAATGCGACACATGCCCTTGAATCTGACAGCATGATTACCTGCCCAAGAGCAGCAATTAAATCTGCGCCCTCAGAAATACCAGCAGTGTGTACACGTGTGTGACGGGAATGGACTTTTTTTTTTTTTTCTCACACCAAAACTGTGACTGCTGGAAATGTCAAACTACATCACCAGAATCAAACTATAATCAAATATAATAAGTTTATGGATCTGAGATTGGACCTCCTGCCAAGATACACCTTTGTTGGACTGGAGGGACGACAATAGTGTTTTGCTTAAGATTGTGGACGACAGAAATGGCAAGATATGTGTGTATCTGTCTGAGTAACAGCCAAGTCCATCCAGTGCTGGTTAAAAGACTAGCTCTGTTCACTTTCTCTTCAACAAAAAGCTAATACGTGTAATATAACTGTGACAAACCCACACCAATAGGTGCACTTAACCATTTAAGGCATCGCCGTTTCATTTTGGTCGTGTCCAAGTTACAAAGTCCTCGAGGGAACATTTTAGGCTGTAATCATCGTTCTGAAGGGAGAGTCGTCTTATAATATAACCACTAATGGGTTGGGTGGACACGTACGCTAGACCGACAAACCGGTTTGGCATCCACGCATTGCTTTTTTGCCGTAGCATCACGCTGGCCCTTTTTTCTGGATTTTAATGCAAGTGCAAAAATAAGTACAAAAACAAGAACGCGGTGTTGACACATGTGGGTGTGGCAGTCATATCCTCAGTGTTTTTTCGTGACCGTCAGCACAGGCGGTGACTTGGCAAAGTCCGGGATAATTGTGGTTAGGCGTGCCGCTGCAGCATCCAATCAAATTACTCCCTTTTAAAACATAGAAACATTGTGTGCGTCATTTAACATGACATTTTCCTGCTGACATAAGATTCGATTTTACTTAAAGAATCATTTAGGTTTAATGCTGTAGTGGGAAAATTCTTTTTATTTAGATTTAATACTGTAGTGGGAAAAACAACAACAAAACATGTGCTTACTTTTAGACACATGAAGCCACCAGATCTTTTTTCTGCTGCTCATACAGCGTCACAGTGCCGTGTAACACATTCACAGGAAAGCGCTGTCTGCCCTCTTCCACATACATGAGCTCACACAATCGGCTAGTGTCGCTGTGATTGACAGGGGAGACAAAATATGTCCCTCCCACCTAGAGAGCACGGCCAAATTCTTGCTCCCGTGGATCCCGGGCATCGTCTGGATTCGAACTCATGGTTTCCGAATGAAAGGATGAACACTTTTTTCTGTTTTCTGTTATTTTTAATGAGTTTTGTCAGACGTTCTATGGATTCTGTTTAATTATATGATATTCTGTTCACTCTGCAGCATCGACTGTTTTATTCATGTTTAGTAGCTAGGGCTGTTACTCATAAAATTGTTTGTATTTGTATTTAGCTAGCGTAAAGAAGCAACAAAAATGAAAAACGAAAAGTGTTGTTTGGTAATGCTTAGCTTGAAATCGGGAAGATACCATTTTGTTTGGTTAAAAAATACTGTGAATGGGACACCACAGTTTGCGCTGCTCCACCCACAGCATTGCAGATCATTACAATTCTGGCAACTGAGAAAGAACAGGATATAATATCTTACACCCAGATTAGCCATACATCACCATACAGTTTTGATTATGTCCACTTAGGCCTTGTCCACTGGGATAGGTTTGTTTAAATACCACTGAGATGGTGTTGTAGTTGCAGAAGGTGTGTAAAATATTTCACTTTGCTGCATCCCAGTTGCCCAGAAAAGAATAGAAGGGTGTGTCTCAATCACAAAATCCTTCCAGTGCACTAGAACGTTCGCTCTCTAAAAAATCCCACAATGCACCACAAAAACCAGGGAGCATCGATGCTAACTATGTTCCCTTACTGGAAATGACGTCATGTTTTCTGAAGCCTCTCAGCTCTAAAAAAAAAAAATGGCGGACGAACTCTGAGCCAAATACAAACGTAAGTGGTTTGTTATCGTTGTTGTAGCTCTCAAATGATTACTTACATTGGTGATTTTTAACTTTATTTGACATTCTATACACGGATTGTTTGAGTCTAACGATTTATAAGTGTTTAATGAAGTCATTTCGCTGGAAATCGAGTCATCAGTGTCCCAAAGTGAGCCAGGGTCCTTATAAGTGCCCCAACCCATGTACACGATATACAGACTCACGACCTAGGGAGCCTAGAGAGCTGATTGAGACGCACCAGAAGGGTAATCTATGGTTGTTATGTACTAAATGCTCTTTCAACAATGACAGAGCCAAATAAAACAGTGATATGATTTAGTTCAGGTGTTGTCCTCGATTTGTTTCTGGAGTCCAACCGCTCAACAGTTCTGATTAAGCTCTGTAAAATCCTCTATTAGGACGTTTGAAATGACTTTTATTATGTTTATTTGGTTGGTTTTGGACCGAACGAGTTTATTAGAAACCAGTCCAGTGGGCGATTGCAAGCAGAAATATCTGCAGGAGCAAGTGGGCGTGGGATTAAGTAACAAAAAAAGAAGTCCCACGCACAGCTCACAGCTCGTCCCTCTGCTGGTTCTCTTTTTATCATCTCTTCATTTGATGAGAGAAAAAAAAAGAAATAAAAAGTGTTCGTTAGAAACCATTCTGAAACCAAGTTAAAAATGTTTTTCCTTATGATTTGAAGTACTCACTTACTCTGTTAAAATCAATAATACGTTTATGTAAATATGTAAATGGAGTGTTTTTAACTCTCATTGTCTCTATTCTCACTCTTTTTTTTCATCCCTCTTCCTCAGCTCCTGTTGCCTCGGCCTCAGGTCCTAATTTTTCATTGGCCGACCTGGAAAACCCCGGCTACTACAACATCAACCAAGTAACACTGGGCCGACGCTCGCTGACATCACCGCCTTCTACTAGGTACGCACACACGCACGCACTCACACTCACCCACCCACCCACACACACACACACACACACACACACACACACACACACACACACACACACACACACAAATAAATACAGAGGCATACTGTTTTGTGAGTGCTCAAAATTCGACTTCTTTTCTCCATCACTGTCACCATGTCGTTGCTCTCCTCCTGTCCTTCTCTGTCTCCTCACTCTCTCTTTCTCTCTCTCTCTGTTTGGCTGGTGCTCCAGGACTGAGGTGGAGTTGTACGCGAGTCTTCCTCGGAGGTAGCCAATCTGTCTCTTTACTTGTATGTGTTTGTTTGTGTGTGTGTGTGTCAGTGTCAGTGTCAGTGTTTGTTAGAGTTTATTTTAAAGTGTCATCCATTTATAAAATTCTCTCTCTTTTCTCATTCTTTTCTCTTCTCTCTCTCTCTCTCTCTCTCTCTCTCTCTCTCTCTCTCTCTCTCTCTCTCTCTCTTTCTCTTTCTTTCTTGCTCTTCTAAGCGTAACTCTATAGATGACAGTGAGATGGACAGCCCAGTGGACGATGTGTTCTACCCCACGCGCTCCCCTGCTGGAACCAGCTCACAGTCCAGTGGCTGGCCCAATGATGTGGATGCAGGTATACACACACACACACACACACACACACACACACACACACACACACACACACACACACACACACACACAGCATACCTGTCCAACATTGTGTCCCAACACCCTATGACCTACATGACCAGCACTAACGCAATGGGTATATTACATACACACAAATATACACAGAGAACACGAGAACAGCAGTAAGAACGATGCAACATCCATGTGCAGTTCTACAAGGCCTCAACACTCAATAGATTTAACCAAAGTCCACGTCATCTGAGCCAAACTAATAGACTCACCTTTTCTTTAACCCGAGCATTTAGAATTAAATAGCTCAGGGAGAATTAACAGCTGAAAATCGCATTGGAAAACACATAACAGAAAGGATTCATGTGTCATAAAATGTAAGCTCCAATCAGGTTCCATTATGCAAATGAGGTTATACAGCAGCTTTCTGAACCTTTACAGAGTGTATGGAAGGAATAACACACTTCCGGCCACACTGTTATATAAAAACAATACATGCTGAAGCAAAGTGCATTATTTATTCTTATACCGCAGCGCTGTTGATTTCTCGATTCTGATTGGCTGACAGATGTTCTGAGGTGAGGAGATTATTATTTTTCAGTAAGTGCACAGCTAAAGTAGTTCCAGTCAGGTCTTGAAGTGGAGGCTTGAGCCATTGATATGCAGTTACTGGAGAGAGAGAGAGAGAGAGAGAGAGAGAGAGAGAGAGAGAGAGCTGGGATGTGTAATAAATTAGTTCCACACACAAGAGCATTTTAAGTACAAAAACCTGACAAATGTCTTGAAATAAAACATCTGAACAATTTCAATTTTTAATTTATGAATGACACATCAAGCTTTTTAACGGTTTATAGTTACATTAATGTTGTGTAACGTCCTCTAGACAAGTTAGTTCCAGTTCTCACTTATGATAAACAGTCGTTCCATCATTTTCTCTCTCCTGAAGTTAACAAGACACAAAACGCAGGTTACAGAGAAACCAGAAAGCATGAACTCCTCTATCCTAAAGACTTTCAAAGTGCTGATACTGGAGACTCCTTCCATAAACATTAAACATTTCCTCCAAAAAAAAACCAAACAAACAAACAAAAAACATCAATGACTATACATTTGTCTTTCCTTAAAATCTGTTTATTATTAGATTTGGACTGTGTGTGGCTTCTGCCATACAACTCCCTGCGTATGAGCTGTTACTATAGAAACGATAACGTGTTAGAACGAGCGCTCTAAAATAAACAGCGGGAACTACTGTGTTATGTAAAATGAATTCACACCTTCTGACCAATTAGATTCGAGAATTCATCCCCTAAGTGTGGTTATGAATATCTTTGAGTAAACAATTTATTTATGTAAACATCATTTAACGGCTTAGAGTATTGAGGCAACGTTTTTTCTGGGGTTTTTTTTCTCAGTACAAGGAAATGTGTCAAAAAGTGTGTGTGTGTGTGTGTGTGTGTGTGTGTGTGTGTGTGTGTGTGTGTGTGTGTGTGTGTGTGTGTGTGTGTGGAAAATATTTCTCTGTCTTTCTTTGTCTCGCTCTTTGTCTCTCTCTCTCTCTCCATGCGCTAACGAGGTCCTTCTCCACTTGCAGTGCAGCACCACTTGGCCAGCGTTCAGGAGAGGAAGATAAAACATGAAAATGATGGCGTGCAGTTCCCATACCATGGTTAGAAAACCCACACACACGTACGCATGCGCGTGCACACACGTACACACACACACACTAACAGGTGCACCTTCAGGTGTTTGTGCCAGAAGCATGCGCATACACACTCACACTCTCTCAGTCTGGCTTCTGGTTCCAGATGGTGCCTCCGTGTGTCTACAGGAGACATCTGTTCCCGTTTGTGTGTGTGTGTGTGTGTGTGTGTGTGTGTGTGTGTGTGTGTGTGTGTGTGTGTGTGTGTGTGTGTGTGTGTGTGTGTGTGAATGTTATAATCAAACAGCAGTGTTCTGTATTCCAAAAGGTTTAGAAATGTTTAAGGAAGCTGCACCTTTTCGGAAAAAAAATAGATAGAGACATTTTATATCTAAATGCACTGTGTAGGAAATCGTACACAGTGTTTGTGTGTGTGTGTGTGTGTGTGTGTGTGTGTGTGTGTGTGTGTGTGTGTGTGTGTGTGTGTGTGTGTGACTGCTGGTTTTGGTGAGATTAGCCCTGCATTTTCACTCCTAATAGCGTTTACCCTCTGGGCCTTTTCACAATATTTATGGATAGAAAGAAAAAAGGAAGGAAAAAAAAAAAACAAAGACAATCAACGGCTCTAGTATTCTCCTTTACACACTCCCACCTGCTCCAGACATAACACACATTTCCGCACACCCACACACACATGTCTAAAAAGCACACACACACACACACACACACACACACACACACACACACACACACACACACACACACACACACACACACACACACGTAACCGACAAACTGAAGACTAAATTGGATTTGAGAGAGAACGTTTTGACATTTTGTGCTCCATAACCAGGATTTGATTCCTGCCTGTGTTTGTGTGAGTCTATGTGTGTGTGTTTGTGTGAGTCTGTGTGTGTGTGTGTGTGTGTGTGTGTGTGTGTGTGTGTGTGTGTGTGTGTGCACAGTCTTGATAATCTGCCACTAAATCGCTTGTCCTCCTGTCACTTGCACCCACATTTTCTCACCTCGCCATGTTATTTTCACTCCCGGCCCCCACATACACACACACACACACACACACACACACACACACACACACACACACACACACACACACACACATATATATATAATATCTATCCCTTCATCATTTTCCCATCTATCCATCTCTATCCATCATTCTCAGCTGGGTGATGTGTAGGAGCAGCTGTTTAACTGTCTGTTAGCGTGAGCAGCCTCGTACGTCGCCTAACGTAGTCCAAGAATAGTCGGGACGTGTTGCCTGTTGGAACGCTTTCCAGGTTTTTTCTTTTCTTTTAATTCTGTAGAGAATAAACCTGACGTCTGACAGACACGTTTTAGCAAAGTATAACACTCCAAACTGCAGTGTTACTGCTAGTGGCCTGCACAGCATTCTTCCTTTATACACTTATATCCTTAAAGCCATCATCAGTGCTTATTATTATTATTATTATTATTATTATTATTATTATTATTATTATTATTATTGTTATTATTATTATAGATAATAAAATCTACTACTACTTATCGCAACTATTTAGACACTTAGAGATTATTGTTTTAACCCTTTCATGCATAAATTATTTTTAGGCATATCCAGATTTAGATTGTCTCGCTATCTTTTTTAAAATTTTTATTTATTTTATTTTATTTTTTTACTAAAATTGGCATTTTATGAATTTATGTCTAAATATCGAATATTAAAAAGTAAATAAATAAATCTTCAACCTTTAGACCTTTAGGTCTAAAATATGTAATGAAGACAAAAATATATTTTTTTAAAATATAAATTGTGAACATTTACACAGTTTGGGACAGTTGCATGATGAGGTTAAAAAAAAAAAAAAAATCCATCTCCCTACACTAGTTAAAATATAAAATATAAGGCATTCAGCTGAGTCTGACATAAAGACATTTTTTAATTTCATTTGTCATTTATTTTTTAAATTTTACATAGAAAGTTAACAACGATTCAGAATATGGAGAGAGAAAAAAAAAGGTTTGCGGTAATTTACAGTAATGATCAAGTGATTCAGAGGTGATTTACATCTTATATTTTCTTAAAATATAAAAAAAATAGCCTTAAATTGACTGTCCATGAGTGTGGACATGATGCAAAAAGGGTTAAATAAAAGGAAAAATGTTGTATTGTTTCATATTGTACTTTTTAATAATAATAATAATAATAATAATAATAATAATAATAATAATAATAATAATAATACACCTTTATAGACATGCATCTTCGACATAATTTTTTAAATGGTAACAAAATTAGACGAAAAATCGACGAACTATGTAAATAAATAAATCAGTATACCAGCACAGTGCAACCAAATATTTATATGCATTTATAAACATATATATTCATACACAGTCCCCTCCAAAACAGCGAGGCCAATTCTGTTGCTTTCGCTTTACACTGAATACATTTGAGTTTGAGATCAAAAGATGAACATGGGAAGACAGATCAGAATTTCAGCTCTCATTTCATCTCCTCATAGTTACATCTAGACGTGTAAAACAACTTAGAACATGGCACCTTTTATATCAGACCACCCAATTTTTAGGCGAGCAAAAGTAATGGAACAGACAGTCTTAACGTCAATCAAAGTAAATAACACTTAATATTCGGTTGCGTATCCCTTGCTTGCAATAACTGCATCAAGCCGGTGACCCACTGACATCACCATCTACAGTACTGTGCAAACGTTTTAGGCACATGCAAAGAAATGCTGTAGAGCAAAGATGCCTTCAATATAATTAAAAAATACCGTAAAGAGCAGTAAACAGTAGTAAATGTAACAAAGTCAATATTCGGTGTGACAAAAAAATAAAAAATAAAAACAGTAGTCTCCGGTACAATTAGTGCAGTTTTATAAGGAAATGAGCTGGTAAGGTTTATTCAGCATCTTGCAGAACCAGCCACAGTTCTTCTGGAGACTTTGACTTTCACACTCGCTTCTTATTTTTGCAGCGAAACCCAGCAGCCTTCATTGTGTTTTTTGTCTGAAAAGTGTCTCTTAAGTAATATGCTGCTTTCTTTAATGACACACAAACATTTTTCTGTAACATTTAATTTTGTGCTAGAAAACTAATGTTTGGGAATCTAAAATGTTTTTTGTACTGACTCGATAATGCAGAAGTCATTAAATAAAAAAAATCTATAACAAAGTCTGTACTAAAAAAAATAGGGTGCCTTAAACTTTTGCACAGCACTGTACCTTTGCCGTGTGACTCGTTGCTTAGAGAATGGTAGGAAAATTAAAGGATTTTAATTCAAATGCGAGTATTCAGTCATTTATTTATTTTCGAACCGGTTTAGGAAATTATCTCGCAACTAGCCTTCCTTGTAAGGGAAGATTCAGAAAAGCTTCGTAATCAAAATATCTTTCATTTGATCAGACAAACAGATCCAGAAGCCAGTTGATCAGTCAGAAGTTACTGAGAATAACGTGAGTGTATACTCAGTATTTTCCTTGTATATTTCTTGCGTACACAGACAGGATCAATGTCTTAAACTTCCAGTCAGGATTTAAAAGACATCTGTACGATTTACTTGCAGTCGTCTGTAAGGTGGTTTTATCTCAGGAATAAACATTAGCTAGTGTCACGTAGCCTACACGGTCAGGTGACAAGTGCGGACAGCGCCGTTAGTTGTAGCGTAGCTTATTGTTGTTTGTTGCTGCTTGTTGTTGTTGTTGTTGATCATGTGGTCTCTGGCAGGGCTGTCGTCTCCCGGGTCTCTAAAGAAGCCGTCGGGGAAATTCGATTTCGGCGCCCTGTCGGCTCAGACGAGGTCCCCCCGCATGGCCTTCACACACCACCCACTGCCCATGCTGGCGGGAGTGAGACCAGGTGAGACACGCCAAAAAAAATTTAAAAATTGACCCCCATGTAAATAGTGCGAGAGAAAGAGAATACTGCAGGCTTGCTTTAAAGAGACCCGGGGTTTTATATATATATATATATATATATATATATATATATATATATATATATATATATATATATATATACATATATATATATATATATATACACAAATGAAAATCTTTTTTAAACAGTTTGTAGAGCTCCACTAGCCACTTTGTAGTAAGCCTCACTCAGGACACATCACCATCATTATCCATCCATCTACCCTGCTTCTTTTTTTTTTCATCACTGCTGTCATGCGTTCCTTCTCTCTCTCTCTTCTTCCAATCCATCCATCACTCCGTTGTTTCTCAGTGCGGTTTCAGAGTGACACTCACTCAGCAGAAGATTATTGCTTCGAGCGGTTGAGTCATAGCACAAAGTCTTAACATGTCTGTTCTTTGTTTCCCAGCGCATCAGACCCTTAAGCCGGAGCATCTGGTTTAGATTTGGTCATAAAACACACGTTTCAGGGAGCGCTCGCGTTTCCAAAATGGAATCCACTCTCTCAGTACTGGGCACTATTTTTTTTTTATTTTTTTTTTTATTTGCAGATATGTTTGCGTTAGACGCCAGGTTTTTTTTTTTTTTTTTTTATCGTGGAGTTTAAGTGCGGCATCATGTGCCAAGCATGCTCATTTCATTTTTCATTTTTTGATTTAAGCCTCCCTGATGACTCATCTTGGAAGATTATTTGTGGTCTGTTATGAAAAGAGAGAAAACAAGGAGGGGGGGGTAGAGAGAGAGAGAGAGAGAGAGAGAGAGAGAGAGAGAGATACAGAAATGTTCTTAACATGTCCAAATGCATAACCGATGCGCGACCTGAAGTCTCTTCTAAAATTGAACGTTTTGGTCTCTCGGTTTGTATAATTAGCCGCTCATAATCTGCAGACACGCTGTCATTCAGGCTGAGGGTGAGGATGAAAAACAGACCGCGTTCAGGCGAGTTGGTGGAGGAGGAGGAGGAGGAGAAGGAGGAAATGTACCCTTATCTTCTCCTTCTGTGCTGGCGAAGGCAAAGCCGCTCCAATCGGCGTGATAATCCTGTTAATAAAGTGACGATGCGCGCGAGCACGCTCTCAGAGGGCGACGGATGAATACACTCGTTCTGACCCAGAAGAGAAAAATCCCAAATTCTCCCTGAATATTCCCAAAGATATTCTCAAACATTTAACGCCAACGGACCGGCCTGAGAGAAAAACTGCAGCTCGTTACGAAAAGGTCACGAGGACTCAGAGCTGTTTGTTTTAAGTGGATTATAACGTGGATGTGATTATGAAAGTTTGTTTCATATCATATAAACTTCCATAATGCCAAATAAACTGAGAGCTGAGAGGGAAGGCAGAGCGGGAGAGAGGGGGGGATTTGTGTATTTGAGTGAGTGAGTGAGTCAACATTACTGAGGGACTAACATGTTTATGATGTGTGTGTGTGTGTGTGTGTGTGTGTGTGTGTGTGTGTGTGTGTGTGTGTGTGTGTGTGTGTGTGTGTGTGTGTGCTTGTGTGTGTCTGAAAATGTGTGCTCAGGCCTGAGAAAACAACGAATGAGAATTAGAAATAATAAGAAGTGGAAGGACAGTAAGGGATGGATGGACTGAGAGAAAAAAAGAAAGAAAGGCTGAGAGATGAAAGAGAAAACGTATAGCACAAAAAACACACATATTTACATGTGCAATAAAATACTATGTTAAAAAATACTCACCATAAACGATACATATTTATCTTCATGAGTTTTATCGTCATACTTTTCAGTCTTGAACATGTTTCACTGAATTGTCGTTTTTTCCTCTCTCTCTCTCTCTCTCTCTCTCTCTCTCTGTCTGTCTGTCTCTGTCACACACACAAACACACACACACACACACACACACACACACACGCAGGAAGTCCCCGTGCCTCAGCCTCCGCCCTTCATTTCCCGTCTCCCTCCATCATCCAGCAGTCCAGCCCGTACTTCACCCACCCCACCATCCGCTACCACCATCACCAGGATCCGCTCAAGGAGTTTGTCCAGTTCGTCTGCTCCGACGGCACGACCCAGCCTGGTGCTCAGGTAACACACACACACACACACACACACACACACACACACACACACACACACACACACACACACACACACACACACACACACACATATGAGCTGTCAAATTCCTTTACAATTTCGCTCTTAGACGATGTATTACAATATTAATGATACTTCCACAGACAGAAGGAACAAAAGTCCTAACACACACACACACACACACACACAGACACACACACACACACACACACACACTCCTCCTCTAACCCGAGTCTAACTCTTTATCTAACACCACTGCTCTGTCTCTTTTTACTTTGCAATTTCCTGTCATCCACACCCTCTGTTCCTCATGCGCTCATTCTCAGAGTGTGTGTGTTTGTGTGTGTGTGTGTGTGTGTGTGAATGGTGCGAGAGTGTGTGTTATCACACAGAGTCATCCCTCACTGTGTGGTGTGTGTGTGTGTGTG
Source organism: Cranoglanis bouderius (assembly GCA_023630585.1). Classification (NCBI taxonomy): domain Eukaryota; kingdom Metazoa; phylum Chordata; class Actinopteri; order Siluriformes; family Cranoglanididae; genus Cranoglanis; species Cranoglanis bouderius. The sequence continues at coordinate 4,447,457 of CM042552.1, forward strand.
TGTCTGCAGCCTAACGGGAGCGGTCAGAGCAAAATGGCCGGCTCTTTCCTGTTTCCTCCGCCTCCTCCGGTGGCACGGCCGGTGCCGCTCCCCATGCCCGACCCCAAACCCAGCCACACACACCCCGACGGGGGACTCGGCTCTCCCGCATCGCCCTGTAAGTGACGCCCAGAGCTCCGAGCCCCTTTACGAGCCCTGAAATACACCTGATATAGAGAACATCTGCCCCGGTTCCAATCAGAAGGCAGTTCCTTAGACTGTCTCATTCAGAAGGTCCATATAACATAATCCATTATTAGCTGTGTTATTTAACGTACTGTAGCCTAGAAGGTCTTCACTAGTTCCAAGCTGATAAACTAAAGAGCGACAGTGAATAAAATATTGCCGTGGGTTAAAAATGATGTCACTGAAGGCTGCCTAATTCCAAGTGTCACAACAGAAAAGCACTGGCCTTGTTGTTCGCGAGATCACGAGTTCGAATCCCGATGATGCCACAGCCATCCGTGGAAGTCCAAGGGAGCAAAATTGGCCGTGCTTTCTGGGTGGGAGGGGTGGCATGTTCTCTCTTGGTGACACTAGCCAATCACGGGCATCTGTGAGCTCATGTATGTGGAAGACGGCGGATAACACGTTCCTCCGAGTGCGGTGTGCTGCGGTTGGAAAAGATGCGGTAGCTGGCTTTATTCAATCTCTCCGATCGCAGAAATTAACGCAAATTCAAGCTCTACAATATTCGGAGGAGCTTGCAATTTTTCAAAATTACCGCAGATTTTCCACAGATTTGGGCCAAGACACGTCATGTGACTTCATTCAGCCAAAGCCCACTTCGATTCACGTGCGTCGAACATGAGTACAGCTAAAAGGTCTCATTTACCAACAAACATCAAGCATTTTTGGCGGCAACAATCACAAAAAAAAACCCTCCGCAAAATCCTGTATGGACTGTTTATGTGTCTTGGAGGAAGCATGTCCTAGCCTTCACACTCTCCAGTTTTCAGATATGGGTGGGACTTGGCAAGACCTGATTGGGGAGGGGAAAAAATGCTGCCTAAACAGGGACCTTTAAAGGATGTGACTAGTAAGAGAGCTGCCTCCAGAATGGAACTTCATTTAAGAGACTAATATTAAAGAAGCTAATTATTAAGAGATGCAGGAAAGAAAGAAAAATAGCTAAGAAGAATCTCCCTCTAACCCTAAAACAAGCTGCTGTAGTGAGACAGTCAGGGAAACTAAGGAGAAAATGCCCCCCGCCCCCTTTTCATGCAGTTATAGTCATGACCCATAACCTTTCACCCAGGAAGTAGTATGTATCCTCATAATCCTAAAACAGTTAGGCCAACAATTCAAACAAAAGCTCTCCTTCTTTTTTTTCCCCTTATGAAGTTTATTTTTTCACCCTTTCCTTTTATTTTTCTGTGCTTATTACCAGAACAAAGTCAGATTATAATGTAGAACCTTAATGGTTTAAAAAAGGCTGCTCCCAGACTTCCATGTTCACTGTCTTTTTTTTTTTTTTTTTTCTTTTCTTTTTTTTTTTTTTCTATAACCATTTCTTTTTCTTTACTCTCCTAACTCTCTTGAGAGATCAAATTCAGGGCAGTGTGCATGGACTCCAAAATCACATTAAACAAAACAGACAAGATAATAAAAGAATCAGTAAATCAACATTATACTTCAATTTAAAACCATTTGAAAGCAGTCTGGCTGAAAATAACAGCTAATCAAGCGGAGCAATTTTCTTTAAGACTCAGACGTCGCCGTACCCTGATTCAGGTGTCCGATTAAAGTGTGTGTGTGTGTGTGTGTGTGTGTGTGTGTGTGTGTGTGTGTGTGTGTGTGTGTGTGTGTGTGTGTGGTGGGGTTACAAGTTTGGGATCTGTGTGTGTACCAGTGGAGGAGCCGGGGGAAAGGATGCGCCTTGAGAACTAGAGGGTGCTGGACGAAGACCATCCCTCTCTTTTTCTCCTCCTTCCCTCACCCCCCTTTTCACATCATCTGTTTCCTTCACGCACTTCTTTTAAAGATCTGTTTATCATTCTCACCCACTCTGTCTTTTTTACGTTTGTTACTGTATATCCGTAATATCGCATCAGTCACATTCCATAACCTGCTTTCATATTTTACAGACGATTTTTTTTTACTACCTTTATATATATATATATATATATATATATATATATATATATATATATATATATATATATATATATATATATATATATATACAGTACTGAGCAAAAGTTTTAGGCACCTTATTTTGTTTAGTACAAACTTTGTTATAGATTTTTTTATTTTATGACTTCTACATTATCAAGTCAGTACAGTACAAATAACATTTTAGTTTTCTAGCACAAAATGAAATGTTACAGAAAAATGTTTGTGTGTCATTAAAGAAAGCAGTATATTACGTAAGAGACACTTTTCAGACAAAAAAACACAATGAAGGCTGCTGGGTTTCGCTGCAAAAATAAGAAGCGAGTGCGAAAGTCAAAGTGTCCAGAAGAACTGTGGCTGGTTCTGCAAGATGCTCAATAAAACTTACCAGCTCATTTCCTTATTAAACTGCACACATTGTACCGGAGACTACTATTTTTATTTTTATTTTTTATTTTTTTGTCACACCAGATATTGACTTTGTTTCATTTACTGCTGTTTACTGCTCTTTAGTGTATTTTTTTTTTAATATAGAAACATTTAATTTCATTATTTTGATGGCATCTTTGCTCTACAGCATTTCTTTGCATGTGCCTTCCATGTGCATACTTTTGCACAGTACTGTATATATATTTATATATAAACACACAAACACACGTATGTGCGAATGCAGACACACACACGCGGACTTGAGACGACGCACACACTCAACGCTTCTGCTTAATTTCACCCGCGTAAAACTATCTTACACGTATTTAGCTTGAAATCTGGAGTCCATTGTATATCTCTGCCCAGAATTCGATCAGTTCAGCAAAGCTGTCAGAGAAACTCATAAGACATTCCTCAACTTTCAAGATTTTCACTTGAAAGACAAATATTTCATTTTGTTATGACATTTATTATCGCGCTAGAAGGTAGAAAACAAGACCTTTACAGACAGGTGACAGATTAAAGGAAAAACCATCATGAAGCATCATATGAGCCGCCAGAGACGCTAAAATGCACCTTGAGATCGATTCTGCAAATGTACTGGAGCGATGAACGCAGTTCTTCCAAACAGATAATCCTTCAGTGATGATGGCAGTTCTCAAGTGCTAAACATCTAAAACATCGCTCTGAAATCTCCCATGGAGGTTCAATTAGGTCGAGATCTTCTGACTGTGAAGGTCATAGTATATGATTTGCATCACTTTCATCCTCATCAAACCATTCATTGAGCCCTCGGGCGCCGTGGATGGGGAGGAGTCATCCTGGAGGAGACCATGCCCATTATCAGGATAGAAAAGTTTCATCATAGGATGAACTTTGTACTGATTTGCAGTGGAGGCAAGCCATCACCATGCCAGGAAAATGTCTAACAGAGTCACCAGAGCCCGTTACTGAGGGAGTGAAGCGATCACCTTCTTGGTGCTCATAAAAAATGACTCATCTGACCGTATCACTTTTTTTTCCTCGCATCTCAGTGGACCAGTGCCTGTGGTTTCTGCACCACTGAACTCTCAAATGCTGATTAGTCTTTTCTACTGAAGTGTTTATGCAGTGTAACCCTACTATAAGATTATATGATTATAGCATCCTAATATACACTCACCATCTACTTTATTAGGAACACCTGTACACCTGAACATTCATGCACTTATCCAGTCAGCCAATCATGTTTCAGAAGCGTACTGCATAAAATCACGCAGATACAGCCGGCCGGAAACACCTTGCTGAAGAGAGAGCTCAATGGAGAATGACCAGACTGGTCCGAGCTGACTGAAAGCTGATAGTAACTCAGATAGCTACTCTTTACAACCGTGGCAGAGCAGAAAAGCATCTCAGGATGCAAGAAAACGTCAAAGCCTGAGGAGGACGGGCTACAACGGCTGAAGAACACAATGGTTCGCACTCCTGTCAGCCAAGAACAAGAATCGGAGGCTTAAGTGGACAGCTGTTAAGTGGACATTTTGGATCAAGATGTTATCTTGATCCAAAATGGAGGTCCACTGGGCCTTTTTTTTTTATACCTGCTACAGAGCATGCTTAATTTCCTCATGCAGTGAAGCTGTCTGAAAGCATCTGCACACGTCAGCTCATCTGATCAGGTTTTTCCTTTAATTTGTCGCCCATCTGTAAATAATTATAATCTTCCTCTACCCTTATATACTGTATGTACATATAAAATTTGGTATTTTAAATCCACATCCTTACTTAAGGTAACAAGTATAAGTATAATTTTATAATTATATGTTATAACAATCAAATGTATAAGTTGCTTCTGGCATAAAAACAATGCAGTTCTATAGGAAATGCAGTCATATTGAGCCACTGTAGAAGTTCTCCAGACACTGATGTTTGTGTGTGTGTGTGTGTGTGTGTGTGTGTGTGTGTGTGTTGGAGCAGCATACTCCTCGCCAAGCTCCACAGCTCCCAACAGGTTTGTCGGCATCGGAGCACGGGACAACTTTCTGAACATCCCACAGCAGACACAGGTATGTGCGTGCACACACACACACACACACACACACACACACACACACACACACACACACATACCTGCCTTTCCCCATATCCCAGACATAAAATTGATTACACCTTCTGAGCCCCACATAATGACGGAGGCTGAAGTGGCTACTTGTGTGTTGTCGCTTGTTTGTGGTTAGTTTAGTGCTGTGTTCAAACCCAGATGTGAGCTTGTAGGGAGCAGGCCTGCGGGGCATTCTGCTAAAGACGCTCCTCGGGTACACTGTCCTGGCCTCCAGATGTTAAACACTTTCACTTCTGCCCACTGAACGTCTTTCACGAGGAACAAAACCTCAAGCCAAACACTAAAGCCGGCACACATGGAGGCAATCTGGAGCGCGTCTCCGTTTCTGTCTGCTTCTCTCTCCGCAGCAGATGCCTGTTGATTCGAGGTAATGTTTAGAGGACTCGTGAAACACCTGGATGGAGATTTTACAAAATCTTAAACGTTTTATTCTGTGCTGCGCGTAGACCTTTAACACTCAGACTGAGACGTCTGCGTCTTTATGGAAATGCAATGGATAACAGATGGATTCTGAGTGGATAGTTCTGGATAGGTTTATGGCCTAAGATAGAGTAAGTTGGAGGAGGTAAATACAGGAAGGAAGTAAAGTACAGAAAGAGAGACAGAGAGAGGAAGAGAGAGTCATGTCACGACCCGACTGTCTGATTGCCCTCAGCGACCAGACATGGTGTCATAGGCAGTTGAACATGAACTTGGTGAAGACCAAGTTTGAAGCAAGGATGGATACTACCAAGTATTAGAGAGAGAGAGAGGTGGGGTTTACTTAAAGTAAACATAGAAATGTCAGCCTGTTCTTTTTCATTTACCAAAAAAAATACAATTTAATCATCCTGATCAATACAACTTAAACTTTAGGCCGAGCAGAACACTTCAGCGTGCGTAACGCAGCTTTTCTCACACTCTCGTGGTCAGTGTGAGAATTGCCCTGCTGAGATGCTTCCGCATTGGTGTGTGTGTGTTTTTACAGTAGAATCTAGAGCTGTATCAAGTCCAAGACCAGGACTAGCTAAGATCGAGTCAAGACCGACGCTTAAGGGGGTCGAGGCCACATCAAGATCGATCAAATCCTTTTCCAGGCTTCAGCTAGTCGGCTTCGTTCATGCATTCTGCCAGTCATTAGGCTGTTTTCTATAAGAACGAATTACTCCTTGTCAAACGTTATGCATGCGAAAAGAAAAGATAATACAGGCGTCATTTTTTACAAACTCTCTGTCAAAACTAAGACCATATTTCAACTCAAGTCAAATGGCTTTTACTGTCATCTCGACCATATACAGCTGGTACGGTGCAAAGTGAGACGAAACAACGTTCCTCCAGGACCATGGCGCAACATAAACAACACAGACCTACACAGGACTACATAAACGTGTGCAAACAGCACAAGACAATACAAATTTACTAAAAACAGGAAAATAGGCAGAGTAAAGGACAGTGCAGCACTTACCAGTACACAGTTCTAGTGTGGATAAAGTGCCATATGTAACAGGTTGTGCAAAAAGTTATAACAATATAATAGTAAAATGCTGTAAATGTAAACATAACATACTATGACACGATGTCTACTATGATAAATACAGCAAGAATGCAGGTGGTCAATACAGTCAATACAGGTGGTCAAAGCAACACCCAATACCAAGACAAGTCCAATGCAGAAAACGTCTCAAGACTGGACTTGAGTCCTACAGCACTAGTAGAACCTTTATCGGCTATTTAAATACTACTAAGGAATCTTAGGAATCACATACAGAAGGATATACAGTAAATGAACGCTGAAACATCGGGAACGGGAGATTTTTAACCAAATAAAATAGTGGCATGACTGAGGGATTATCCCACGTGGATTATTCTCCACACATTCCATTCGGCTGTACAAAGGCAAAATGCCGTAACTACAGTTTAGATTGAAATTGATTTATGAGTGTAAATAAAATTTTGTTAACAAGTGTAAACATTTGTTTTGATATTGCGCTAAAATCAAAAGTCCAGATTTGCGCAGTTTTGCATGATATTTTACTGTTAGTGTAGTTACTGTGATAACTTTGTAGAATAATGCTCATGAGCCTAGCTGCAATTAGAGACTCATTCTCATCAGCCTCGGCTAGTCCTGGGACTTGAACTCATGATGTGTAGGTTTAAATGTCAACTTTCCAACTAGCATCACAGTGTGTAGCTTTAATTTCCAACATTCCAACTAGCCTTACAGTGTGTAGCTTTAAATTTCTAAATTTCCAACTAGCCTTACAGTGTGTAGCTTTAAATTTCTAAATTTCCGACTAGTCTTACAGTGTGTAGTTTTAAATTCCAACTTTCCAACTAGCCTTAAGGCCCGTTCACACCAAGAATGATAGCTATAAAGATAACTATAACGATAACTATATTAGTGTCCACACCAATGTACGATATCGTTCTGTTTATTCTATGTCGTCTGTCACTTTAAATGCTTGAGCTCTTTAAAGCAGGATGGATTCTGATTGGCTGTCGGTGTTTTTATTGTTCATCAGCTGATTCCAACTATATCATTTCCCTGTGCCGTTATCGTTATAGTTGTGGTGTAGATTCTGCTATTCTTTTATAATCAGGATGATTTTTAGTACTATATCTTTATCATTATCGTTATAGTTATCGTCCTTGGTGTGAATGGGCCTTTACAGTGTGTAGGTATTTATTTCAACTTTCTAACTAGCATTACAGCATGTAGCTTTAATTTCCAACTTTGTAAAGGAGTCTGGGTCTGCTCTAGTTTTACTGTGGAGTCAAATCAGATTTTATATACTAATGTTATATAATATTGTTCGAGAATGCTTGGCTGACATAATTTGAAAGCCTGTTGTTATGTAACTCAGTGTGTTTATTCCTTAGAATCATGTATGATTTGCTTTTGTGTACATATATACACAATCTGTATTTTTGTGATACTAGCTCTTGGTACTTTTGAGTATGTTGATGAACATGAAGTTGAATAATGATTATGTAGTCATTCTGTATATTTTCACCAGCATTAATCATTATCAATGCATTTTCCTCTGTTTTACAGTCATGGTTTCTTTGACAAGATCCATCTGAAACACACAAATACGAAGTCTGTAGCTGAAACGAGACACACAAAGCTAGGTATGGACCGCTATTAGCTAATCACTCACAAATCCTCCCCGTCCCTGATCGACTCGGACCTGCAAGCACCCTGAAACCTTCACCATGAGCCCTCGAACCAGGAATCTGGACAACTTCCATATGAGTCTTCAAAAACTGCATGATTCTGCAAATCTGAAACTGGGAAGAGGAAAAAAAATCGGAAACCAGGAAAACAGCAACACAAAAAGTGGGAAACAGATTTGATTCCATTCTGGATGAAGAAGAGGTTTCATTAGAAGTAGTCTTGGTGACCTGAGTATTGACCAATCTTTTCATCCTTTAGTTTTTATTCATTTTTACATCGTCCACCAGTCATACAGCGGGGCCAAACCATTCTGCTTTCAGTCCATCACAGGTTGTTGAAATTAAACAATTTTTCAGATATTTTTACGTCCAGTGAAAATGAAGCAAAGTGTGAAACCCGGATGGGGTCATCCACACGCTCCACATCAAGCTGCAACTGATTCTCAAGCCTGTCTCAAGCATCTGATTGGACAAGAACTACAAAAGGCTCCCCAGCACCCTGCGCTTTGGGTTGGCCCATCATGAAGACTGACATTATTATATCATGGGTGTGTCCCAAACACTGGCGTGTTAATCGTAATTAGCAGTAATTAAAACATTTTGGGGTTAGCACACATGAAATCTGATCTTAATCGTCACTATTAGTTTTTAATCAATACATTTAACCAATGTACTTTCAACCTAATTTCAGTCTGTGTGTGTAGTGTGTGTGTGTTATTACCACAGAGCACAATTTCAGTACTTAAAAAGAACAGAAAACCTGTTCACTCGTGTTCACGATCAGGAAATGATAGATTTAGCTACATATAGCTAGAGTTAGAGCCGTGTCACCTGCCGAGTCCCATCTCGCAATTCTGACTTTTTTCTCGCAATTTTGAGTTGACATCTCGCCATTCTGACTTTCTTTTCTCACAAATGCGAGTTCATATCGCACAATTTTGACTTTATTTCTCACAATTGTGCGATATGAACTCGCAATTGTGAGAAAAAATGTCAGAATTGCGAGATATAAACCCAAAATAAAGTCACAACTGTAAGATATAAAGTCGCAATTACCTTTTTTATTTATTTTTCTCAGTGGTGGAAACGGGCTTCCATACAAACTGCTGCTCACGCTAAGTGAAATTTAACACGCTCGAAGGAAAGCGCTATCCACCCTCTTCTGCATACATGAGCTCACAGATACCTACAATTGGCTACTGTCTCTGTGATTGACAGCAGAGAGAGAGATAGCATGCAATCTGTCTCACCCAGAGAGACACTACGGACAATTTTACTCTCTTAACCACCGGGCCACTGATGACTGTTGCGTTGCTGTCACGATCTCGCCCTTCAAGAGTGAGAGGGACATTTTTTAAATCATGTAGCCTCTCATTTTCTGTGAATAAACACAACGAACAGAAAAAAGCAGACTGATTTCATGTTGCATCAGTTAGGCGTCTTGCAAGCCAGGCGTGGTCAAAGTTAAACTGGCCTGGTACTTGACACGGGAACGAGAACAAAAGCTGACCACTAATTAGCATCAGAGCGAATGGGATACAACAGTACAGAAATATGATGTTCTCCTTTCTGCCGACATTCTTCTATTTGTACGCTACCGCAAAGTATGTCCTTTCAAGTTTTTCAGACGACCGTGACGGAACAGCTCTTCTGTCGAACACTAGCGTTTGGGACACACCCAATGTTAGCAATGCACGAAAGAAAAACTACACACATCAACATGAAATGGGATACGGGATGCTTGGGGAGGTTGTAGCCCACGACATACAACAAGCCTCGACACATTCGACGTTATCAGCTAATTACACTAATAAACATGGTTTTTGTTAGCAATAAACCGAAGACTGAGACGCATTATCGAAAATGGTGTTGTAAAGCCTTTATAAATGCACAAATTCAGCTTTCATGACCAACCATCGTGCGTTAAAAAAAAAAAAAAAAAAAAAGTTTGCACCACTTCCAGCAGTAACTGTTTCTCTGTGGATACTTCAATTTCAGTGCAACCTCACAAACACCAGTAGACATCTTCAGAAAAAAAGCCTCTCTCTCTCTCTCTCTCTCTCTCTCTCTCTCTCTCTCTCTCTCTCTCTCTCTCTCTCTCTCTCTCTCTCTCTCTCTCTCTCTCTCTCTCTCTCTCTCTCTCTCTCTCTCTCTCTCTCTGCTGAAAGTGGGTTTTTGTTTTGGTTTGCAGTAGTTTGTTATTAACTGGTTTTCATTTTGTGTCATCTGGGTTTTTTTCTTTTCTTTTACAGAATTAACTGCATGAGAGTTTAGCGTCTTTCAGGTTTGCGTTTACAACATAGTAACAGTAACGTGTACAATTTCTACAGTGACACTAGTGAATTACTTTTTTGGCTTCATCAACAATACTACATCCTTCCCTACTGCATCATCAACGCTGATGATGATGAACGCTTTCATAATACAGTCCCTCGAGGATTTCGCCATCTTGCGATTGCAGAAATTAACGCAAACTCAAGCTCCGCAATATTCGGAGGAGCTTGCGATTTTTCAAAATTACCGCAGATTTGGGGCAAAACGCGTCATGTGACGTCGTCTACAACAGGCATTCAGCCAAAGCCCGATTCGATTCACGCGCGTCGAACACGAGTACAGCTAAAAGGTCAACAAACATCCCTGCTAAAGACCGTGCAGAACGATTTCGTGCAATTGCGAGTTGGCCAATTCAAACGTATCGCAAATTTTGAAAAAAGCCGCAGCAAAATCAAGCATTTTTGCCGCAACAATCACAAAAACTCTGCAGAATCCTGTACGGACTGATTATACTGACATCACTTCCTCCACGCACGCTTTATTTTATTGTTGTTGTTTTTTTCTCCACTACAATATAGACGAATTTGGTCAGGGCCGTCGTTCCAGACCGTTCTCCGGATCACGCACACACACTGTACGTTGCACTATGATATATAGTTCCCTTAAGATGGAAAACACCCTTTCGTCCAACGTTTTATGATTTCCGTTCCTTTTCTTGAATGTGAACAAACGAACAAACCTGCTATACAGCGTTACACTGTGCATATCTGCATCCCGACAACACCATTGACATCACAAAATAACTGGACTGCCCGGCTGTCAGTCACATGTCAGGAATTCTCATTCTCACTAGCCCCGCCCCTTACCTGACGATTCCGATCCGCGCAGCAAAGTGCCTCCCTTTCTTTCTTTTTTTTTGTTATGCAACCTGGCATTGAATTCAGGGTCGTGTATAAGCTACAGAGTTAATGTACAATATGTTATGTATCATGGCTTAGCGAGAACCAGAAGACTGGAAACAGCGCCTTATAAATATATATTATCCAGACATAAAGATCATACTCGTACGTGCTGTGTATATATATATGGAAATATGTATAGTAGCTCTTCTTTGGAATACGGCAGTCTAGTTATTTTTTGAGCTTTCATCCCAGTCAGTTGTCTTCCAAAAAAACAGTCCTCACAACCCATAAAATAATATCGCTGTATTATCAAATATCGTTCATACACGGTACAAGACTGATTCAAAATATCAGTGTTAGTATTTAAAATAAGAAAAGAGAGCGAGGTGTTTGTGGGCCGAGGGTACAAACCTGTGAGTCTGTACGAGAATTTTACGAATTTTTTTTTTGTTTGTTTTGTTTGTTTTTTTTTAAGTCCGCTCGTCCTGGACTCTAAACTCAAGGGCCATGAACAGTATCCCAATCTTTATAAAATTTTGGGTGTTTCTTTTCCCCATTCATTTACATTTATCTTTTTTTTTTTTAATGTTATTTTTGTAATCTTTTTGTTTTTAAACTATTAGGGAGGAATGAACAATTTTACAAAACAGTGTATTACACTATAGTACGATCCTGGTGCTTGAGGATCACATGGGTTCACTCTATGATTATAAAGAATAATACTTTCTCTTCAGACATGTTTTAGAGAACGTGTCACTTCTCTTCTTTGGTGTGATCGATGGAGGTGGGGTTTCGTCGTTCTCCAGGTTGTGACAAAAGGCATTTTATTTCAACCTTTAAGAAGACCGTATTTAATTCCGCAAAACCTTACGTCTTGATACACGGAGAGCTCATTTTGTCCAGCTCTTTCTTTTTCTTTTTTTTTAAAACCCCAGAATTTCGTCACGGATCAACTCGTTGTAAATTAAGGAACTGCGTAATTAATCAGCGAAAGTGTTTTTTGCATTTGTGATGATTTGAAAGCTGTTGTAATGAGTATTTGTAGAAGTTCTTGTAGTTTTTAGACAATGTGAACACAGGTTCCTGGAGGACAAGGAACGTTCCAGAGAATCATGGAATCATGTGGAAGAATGAAACTTAGATGGGCTTCATCCCAAACCTGCCCCCATCCTCCCTCCTCCACCCACCCCCAGCCAAAATGTAAATGCCCCTCCCTAGTGCTTGTGATTAGTGTAGTGTAGTACTAAGCCAGCATTTAAAGGTTGTTCCCTTCAAAAGTGCCTTTTGTTCACAGAGTCCATCTTGTAAAACATGATTCTTAATAAAAAAAAACAAAAAAAACAACAAACAAGGACAAAAAGTTTTCGCCCCATCTTTCCTCGTCCACCCTTTTTTTCAATCTTTCGAAGCCGTATATATATATAAATATATATATATATATAGTATATAGTAATACAGGAAATGGATGTGATTTAGTTCTTTTTATTGTTCAATGCTGAAAAAAAATGTAAAGGCAAATGTGTCTTTCCCTCTTTCCTTCTTTTGCGTTACTGGAGATGTTGTACAAGACGTCCGTCTTACCCCGTCGTACATCCTCCCGCCCTCCCTCCCTCCCTCCCTCCCTTCCCCACGCCCAACAAGGCTTTTATTTTTTATTTTTCCTATTGAGCAGAATATCCTTGTCTGTAAGCTTGTTCTTGTTACGCCATACCAATCTCTCTCCTGTTCTGCCGCTTCTCCGTTTCTACTGCTAGTGTAAGTGAAATGTGGCCGTCCGGGCTCCGTGGGGTCACTTCACAGGTTCCACGCGGCCCCGAGTACCGACATGTGCCATCGTAGTTGGTGGAGGAACAATGCTAATATTTCCAATTGGCTTCCATGGTGTGACTGTGTGTCGAACGGCTTTGCTGTAAACGCAGGACAGAGGGTGATATCAAGCAGCTCGGCGTTATTTTTTTCTAATTTATTTGTTTTCTACTACAATTTTATACTATATTTTACTTTTTTTTTTTTTTTTAATGCTTTTCTATCAGGGTACGGTCCAGAAGATTCTCTCCAAGGGAACCGTGGACCTTAAAATAAAAATATAAAAAGCACCTTTCTTTATTAGAAGAGCCAGGCTACTTTTAAGAAACTGTTGACTGATGAATTGCTGAAAGCACCTTATGAGGCAGAATGCACTTAACGTGAAATGCACTTAAAAATCGCACGAGTCACACTACGGAGAATGTCCTTTTTTCCATGTACCACATTTCAGTCCATTGTAATGGAAGATTGCCGTGAGTTCAGGAGGTGTGTTTAATCTAACCGAAGTCAGTATTAATATTACAGACGATGAGAGATTGCTTACAGAGTGGACCTTTTTTAAAAATAAAAAATTGTTTAAATCGTAGGATATGGAGGGTCTACCTAAATATTCCCACTCTGGCTAAACATCAGTGGAAACTAATCATTTCTTACTGCCTTGTGTTTTTAATCTTTTTTTTTTTTTGTTTTGCTTCGTTATGCTTCCGTATTTTTCTGAGCTGCAGAAGTTGTGTTTGACATGTTTCTAGTATTAGCGCCCCCTAGTGGATCCCTGTGTCCTGCGCTTTCAGAAAAAGCTCCTGTTTCAGCTAGAGACCCCTCAGAGCCCGCTGGCAAATGTGCATGTGTTAACTACAGATTCTTTTTCCATTATAAAAAAAACAAAAACAAAAAAACAGTTTGTAAAGAGCAACTGGTTGAATAAATGATGTTCTTGACTGCATAAACGTGTCTGAGTGCTGTGTGTGTGTTTTAATTCCAAAAATAAAAAAAAGGAAATTATGTTTCCGGAAGGAAGGAAGAAAGAAAGAAGGAAGGAAGGAAGGAAGGAGGGAAGGAAGAAAGGAAGGAAGGAAGAAGTAAGGAGGAAGAATTAAGTAAGGAAGGAAATAAGTAAGGAAGGGAGAAGGAAGAAAAGAAAGAAGGAGTTAGGAAGGAGTAAGTAAGAATAAAGGAAGGAAGGAAAGAAGTAAGAAAGGAAGGAAGGAATTAAGTAAGAAGGAAGGAATTAAGTAAGAAGGAAGGATGGAAGGAAGAATTAAAGAAGGGGGAAGGAAGGATGAATGAAGAGAGAAGGAAGGAAGGAACAAGGAAAGAAGGGGGGAAAGAATGAAGGAAGGAGTAAGAAGGAAGAATTAAGGAAGGAATAAGGAAAGAAGTAAGCAAGGGGGAAGGAAGGAAGTAGGAAGGACGGAAAGAAGGAGTAAGTAAAAATTAAGTAATGAATGAACAAGGAAGGAAAGAAGTAGGGAAGGGGAAGGAAGGCGGTAGGAAGGAAGGAATTAAGTAAGAAAGAAGGAATGAAGGAAAGAAGTAAAGCAGGGGGAAGGAAAGAGGAAGGAAGGAAGGAAAGAGCAAAGAAGAAAGGAAGGAGTAACAATGAAGGAAGGAAAGAAGGGGGTAGGAAGGAAGGAATAATAGGAATGAAAGGAAGGAAGGAATTCAGTAGGATGGAAGGAAGGAAGGAAAGAAGAAAGAAGGTAGGAAGGAAGCAAGAAAGGAATAAGTAAGAAAGAAATAAGGTAGGAAGGAAGGAATAAGTAAGTAATTTATTTATAAAGCACATTTAAAACAATGAAAGTTTCTTTACAAGTGCTGTACATAGTTAAAATCACAGAAAAGAAGCAAGTAAAGAGCATAAAAATGGGTGTAAACAATAAAAGAAAGAAATATAAAAGAGAGGAAACAAGGAACTACTTGTCATAACAAAAAAAGTAAAATGCTCATTTAGACTAACAACACACTTTTATAAATTATTTAAATGTTTTAGTCTTGATTTAAACCTGTAACAGAGGGATCACATCTGATGTGCAGTGGGAGATCAGCCAAGATCACGGAACAGCCAACAGCAGCTGGTCTGAGGACCTCAGCAACCTGGGAGCAGAGCAGCGGCACAGCAGCTCACAGATATGGGTAAGAATTGAACCATCCAGAGCTTCAAAATCAGACTTCAACTTTAAACTGGGTTCTGTAGTGTAGCGAATCTAGCTCAAATGGGTGAAATATATCTATATCTCTAATCAAAGCGTGTTCTGATTAGTTACAAATCGACCATGACAGGGAATGTTATATTAATTACTGACTTACTGTAGTCTAGCTTTAGAATTAAATGCGAAGCAGCTTGATCTGTTTGTCCACCAAACTTACCAGGGCAATCTTCTTATTACTCTAAAAGAATAAATTATTCTTCTGGCCACGAAGTATAGTTTATTCTAAGTTAAAAGAAATACAGCGCGTAGCGAAGAGCAACGTTAAAAGTGAACCTTGCCATGAGTAAAAAAAGAGACGATCCAGCTTGATAACCATGGATTTTAATAACTACGTAAAAACTACTGATATACACAACTAGGTATAAACAAATAATACATATATACAGGGAAAGTGAAAGAAACAAAAGGAAAAAGGATGAAAATAACAGAATGGCAGAACACACAACAGTTTAACCTCCAGAATCAGCAATGAATTGAATTCACCTTCAACAGGGGCACTGACTTAAAAGGACACCTCTATACACCTCTGGCTTAAAGGATGCCTCTAAAATTTATACTCGCATTAGTTTTATGCCGTTCACGAGGGTCCTCGGTTCGTGGATTTAGTGAGGAGTTTGCTGAATCTTCCGCGTCGGTAGAGTCGGGGTAAACGGAGTTGGGTCTCGCCAAAGTAGAAAGAAGAAAGAAAGCGGTATTTGCCACGTGGTTTAGCGAGGCAAAGAAGAGTCCGGAGGAGTACCGGAAAAAGAGGGCGGAAGAGAGCAAGTCCGCGAGAGAGAGAGAGAGAAAAGTGAAGCCAAAAGGTGAAGTTAAAGATGTGAAGTCAAAAGATAAAGAGAAAAAGAGAAGAGAGAGAGAGTAGGAACGCGTGTCGCTGTCTTTTATGGATAATGCCAACGTACACGCCTCTCTGAGCTGCTGGCGAATCCAGAGAGAGGAGAAAGTTCTGGGGGGAGAACTTTCTTTGTCTGTTCCAGAGCGGGTTCGCATGTCAGGGCGGGGTTTGTATTAAGTTTGGATTAGAATGAAATATGGGAAAGTATAGAATGATACATCCCATCGTCCTATAGGATGCATCATTAATTGGCATATTACGAAACAATGATTTTGATACCAAACTCAAGGAGGTTATGATACTTTGGACAGTGAAGGATCATTAGACATGGTTACAGACAACTTAAAATTAGCTTCTCGCTCAAACTATCTAAAATCACTATAGTTAGGTTATCTAGACACATAACACATGCATATATGAATACATTATAACTATCCTAGACATATGATTACATGTTACATTCAAGAGACATTTTCACCGTGTGTGCGTGAGTGTGTGTATGTCCAGAAGAGGGGGCTGGTGTTCTTCTAATGTCCCACCGGTCTTTGGTCACCTCAGGGTGACCTTCAGGGAGGACGTTTTCCTTCCAGCCTTTTCGGCTCCGATGCTAATCCATGTGGTCGTAAACAGAGATTAGATCAGAGATTTACAGGCCCTCGGTCGGAGTTTTGGTTGACCCCTGCTGATGAACCTAATCGTGAAGCTTTCCAGACGTTCACACCCGTTAGGTTCATGAAAGGTTTCTCTATTGTGGGTGTAAGTTCTGTGTGTGTGTGTGTGTGTGTGTGTGTCTGCAAAAGGGGGGGGCGGGGGGGGGTTGTGTCTTCCCCCCATCTTTTGCATTCCAAGGGCATCTGGCAGCAGAAGGCCTCTCGGGGTTACTCTCGGCCACCTGAGTGGTGAAACTTTTTATGTTAAGTCCAGGTTAGTTCAGTAATCATTTTGGATATCGTCAGACGTTACAGTAGAGAACAGGAAGCTGATGCAAGGATGACACAACAGGGGTGACGTGGACACACTTTTCTGGGTATCAGTGAGTAATCTCACAGCTGCATGTTGTACTTACTGTAGACGAGCAACACGCCTCGTTGAGACCGAGATAAAGTGAGTTGCAGTAATCTCAATGAGAGGAGAGAAAAATATGTAAAACAAAACAAACAAACAAAAAACTTTTCCTAGGTCTTGAAAATGAGGACTGGCGTGATTTTAGAAATTGTTCCAAGTTGATTAAAAACTACTTTTTATTTTGAGTTGAAGTAAGGAATAAAAGTGTGTGTGTGTGTGTGTGTGTGTGTGTGTGTGTTTGTGGTTGGGGAGAGGGGGGGTGTTCATATTTCTTGTAAAAATGTGTGTGTGGGGGGGGGGGAGGGGGGGGTTTCCACAACTTTTTAGCTCTGTAATGTCATAACAGGAAGTCATAGTCATAAACAGAATTAAGTGTACTGGAGACTATTTAGCAACAAAGACATGCAGTTAGCATGATGCTAAACTAGTGGCTAAACTGGTGGCTATAATGTTCACTTACTACAGTAGATTCTTAGCTCCAGTGCAAAACTTCAGACACTGAATGTTTTGTATAACTGTTTATAACTTGTTTTTTTTGTTGTTGTTGTGACTGGAGTATTATGTTAATTCTGCTTCTGGCTGAACTATGGCTACAGTCCTGACATCTCGCATCGGGTTTAAAGCGATATCAAACACGAGTCAGCTCAGAGAAGCTGAAACAGAGCCCCATGGCCAGCTCCACCGATTTTACACACGCAAATTACAGATGTGTTCTCTTGGTGTTTTGTGGCCTTAAACCAACAGTCACGAAAAGCCTCGTCGTGGAAAATGAAGTTTAAATCCGACTCGCGTCCAAGTATACTTTATCAACATAATGAACTCTGAAGGCCGATTACTCACAGCATGTAGTTTAGTAGATCACTTACACTGAAAACGCTCCACTCTGAGGCTCCAAGCCCACATACATACGTGCTCTGTAATTTAGTGTGCCTGTTATGACCTGACGACGTTACTGAAGAGGACGTGCTGGGTCGCTTTAGGGCTTTAACCTGAAGTGCCATTAGCTCTGAGAAGTTACACCACAGCTGTGTCTCTATCCATCAATCACTCAGTTTTAAAAAAAAAAAAAAAAAAAAATGGTGACGGGGAGAGTTTGGTGGAGAGATTGAGATTGTAGCACAGGTACAAAAGTATTTCTAGTTTAGTTAGTTTCTGTTATTTCTTTTTCTATTGGGTTTTCTATTTCAAATATTACAATGTAGACCAAATAAAATCTTGTTTTAATATCTCCACTGTAGTAGACAGCATTTTAATGCAAAATAAATAAATAAATAAATAAATAAATCAGTCAACCTTGACAATACAAAATGTAAAGATTTCAGCTAAACAACAATATATAATAAGTTTCTATCATTCTGGGGTTTTGTTTTGTTTTTTGTTTTGTTTTTGCCTTTTTATTTCCAATAAATTGTAATTAAAGGCATGAATATTAATGTTGTATCTAAGTAAAATGTACATGTATGTGTTTCTGTTGTTGTTGTTGTTGTTTTGTTTTGTTTAAAAAGCATGATTGTTGTGTACATCTCATCTTAAATGACCAGCATTAAGAAATCACACTTGTTTAGCGCTTAATCTCATGAACACAGGAGGTTTCTGAGTTTCATTTCCAGTGGTCTGTATTTATAGCACTGAAATACTACGTGACCTTCAGCTCTCCACACAATTTACGCTCTGCTCTGTACACTCCAGCTTTCTATTCCAGGAATTAAGAACAACTCAGCAGGTGGTTTTGGGTTTTTACTTGAGACTTGAGAGCCTCTGACTCACCACACTCTCCACATTCAAATCAAATACTGCCTTTAAAGTTTAAAGTCCCCTTACATAACATTTATTTACTGCGTTAACTAACATTAAATTAGCATAAATAAACTGTAAGTAATGTTAACTTGACAGTAATTCCAACCTTAATATAAATCACAGGAATACAATTAATGGACTAATTCTAATATGTTATCGTTTCAATAGCGACAGCTCATTCAGAGGGATGATGGACAATAAGTAATAAAGAGGTTTTTAAAAAGTGTTGTTATTTAACGAAGAAAAATATATAATATATAATATATATATATATATATAATCGTTGATATGGCGACGTTTTCTATATGGAAATATTCATGTAACATTTAGGGAAGGAGTCTCCAGTGTCAGTAGCAGTCAGTAAATTTTCCTCAACGTCTTCAAAGTCTTCAGGACAAAGATGTTTAGGCTTAAAAATGACAAGCTGCATTTTTTTCGTCTTCAGCAGAGAGAAAAAAAAAAATACGCTGGTGAAGGAACCGCAAAATGTCACTATAAATGGCTAAAACATCCAATGTATCATGGATTAATAAATTAAAAATAATAATCGTTGGGAAATAGTCCTCCGCTTTGTGTCATGAGGTATCACATGACCTCAGTGTGGATTATTTTGGAAAAACAGCAGAGGCCATTCCTTACTCGAATGATTAAATATGAATCCACCTGCGCCGACTGTTTATTCAATCCGTCCACATAAATTAGCACTAATTAAATGACAGCATGTCGCTAAATGTTGATAATTTACAGAAGGTGTAAATATTAAAAGTTTTAGAACTCAGCTCAGACTTTTGTCTGCTAAAAACATGAAACATGGACATTGTGAATTTCATTTTACTCACTGATGGTTTGAACTTGATTCATTTATGGTTATAACTTTTGAACCGTGTGTCCAATTTTAGATTTTCCACCATCTTGGATTTTGTCAAAAACTGTTTTTTTTGGCTACTTCTCCTACAAAGTTTGTCAAATCATCACCAAATTTGGCAAACATCATCTTCAGAGTAAGCCTCACAAAAGTTATCAGAATGATTTTGAATGCTCCAAATGGTTTGCCCATAATGGGCCAAAGAATCTGACAGCAAAGCTGCCAAACAGGAAGTGAGGCTGTATCTCATCAACGACTTTGTGCACTGACACAAAACACGGTTGGCATCTTCAGGACCATAACCTGAGGCTATGCAACAATATTCCAGCCACCACCGCCTACTGGTCAAAAGTGACAATACTATGTCAAATATGCTTCCATCTAAGTGCTATTTTTGCTACTCCTCCTCCAAGTTTTGTCCAATCTTAACCAAATTTGGCTCACATCATCTTGAGACCTGTCTAAACAACTGGCTACTGCCAGACTTGCCGTTCAAGGTGCTATCAAACAGACAACATATGACAAATTCATTATTTTAATATTTATTCAGTTGTTACGTGCTAATATTACGAATAATAGTTTACAACACAGTATTAAATCATAATCATATCCCTTTGTTAGCCTAAACCAATCTTCTCATTCTGTTGACTGACCAAAAAAAAAAAATGGTGTGATCTGTGTGTGTGTGTGTGTGTGTGTGTGTGTGAGAGAGATCCTAGTATCTATATCTAGTAGTAGCCTTAAAGGTGGAGTCAGTGATTTTGCAAAAAAAATTTTGGGCTAAATTGCCCCTGAAATTCAGGCAAGACCACATCTCCTCATTGCAAGAGTGCAAAAGGGGTGGAGCAACATGACTGACATTAGACTAGAGACACTTCCTTGTCCTGACTGGTTGCATGTTAGTAGTTCACTTTCGTTTAGAGTCTGACCCCCTGTCCCAAATGGCACACTCCGCCCTTGTGGCCCTCTTCAGAGTCCACACTTTGGTGGGATCAGCTAATGCAGACCTATGGGGCGCTAAGACGCGAGTCCACAAAGGCGATGGGGCTATTAATAGACGGCTTTTGGGACGGGCTCGATGTCGTGACGCCGGAAAGAGGAAGATGTTGCCGGTTGCTGTTGTTTTCACTGTGGCGCTAGTCAGATGGCTTGCTATGCAGAGACATCAGCATCGTTTTTATCAGGTAACCATTGACAATGGTCATAGCCTGAAGTTCCATTACATTTTAATTGACTATAATTTCCATGTTTTTTTTATCTTCAAACTATATAATGAAATAATACTAAAAGTTACAGATACAGTTCAATTACATTGCAAACCATTGTTGATTATAAATACAAAAATTTACACTTAGAATTCTTCTTCTCTGTTATGTTGGGTAAAACCTGCAATCGAAACTCCTCCTCCGCTTCCCGCGTCAACGAAACTCGTCCTCTGCTTTCTGATTGGTCTGTCGCAAGGACTGTTGAATAGTGGACTGCTGTGAGCCTGCTACAGTGCGGGCTTTGATGAAAACCGCATCGAGGGCGAAAAGGGGGCGTTCGCGAGAACCCTCACAAGCGTTAAAATCACAAATGGGACACACTACGGACTCGTAGACTTCGCGAGCACGTGCAACTGAAGGCCACGAGACCACAAGTCCACATGAAGTGCGCCATTTGGGACAGGGGGTGTGTGGAAACAAAACAGAGACTGGAGTTTTTTTCTCCAAGCGGATATTTTTATTAAAACATACTGAAACATAAACAGGTGCCTCTAAAACTAATCACTTAAGCACAGTACCATTCGTTAATCAAGTATTCGACAAAAAGCAGGATAAATTCAAGTTATGCGGTTTGGCTCATATATTGCTATATTTGATTGTACACTCATTCTCCAGTCCAGACAGGATTTCGCTGAGTTTTTTCGCTGAGTTTTTTCAATTTGCGGAGCTTTTTGTCGAGAAAACTACTTGATTTGGCCAAATCGTGATTGCACAAAATTGTTTTGCTGGCAGATGAGACCTTTCAGCTGTACTCATGACCAACGCACCTGAATCAAAGGGGGCTTTGGCCGAATGCACTTTGTGATGAAGTCACATGGCGCGTTGCGATGACGTCACACGATGCGTTATGATGTGTCTTGGCCCAATTTTGAATAATTGCAATCTCCTGCAAATATTGCAGAGTTTCCTCGATTTTGCGTTAATTTCTGCAATCGCAAAATCCTGGAGGGACTGGCTCTCACTCCGTCTCTCTCTCACACAGACCTCATACACACACACCTAAGTGTATCACACACACCTAGTATTCATTCAGTCGAACTGAGGAATAGGAAACTAAGATTATTTCTTCACCAGTTATCCCTTAATGCCCATTTCCATTCCTGTACTGCTCTGTGAATAATAAAGGCATCATCGGTTACAGAACACACAGTGCTTGTGTAGGGGAGTAAAGGGGTGGAGCTTGCAGGGGAGGTGGCTCCTGGCGTCTCATTCATCATTACAGCAGACTTAACTGAGCAGGAATTTCAGCGCCCAGGGTCTTTTTCTCTCTCACACGTAGACAACCAGTGCCTCAGTACAGCTCTCATCTGAGAGAGAGAGAGAGAGAGAGAGAGAGAGAGAGAGAGAGAGAGAGAGAGAGAGAGAGAGAGAGAGAGAAACTTGCTTATGACAGAAGAGTGAAAATTGCAAGCACACTAGAAATTTACAGCTTGTGTCTTTCTGAGAACAAAAACAAAGGCATGGCTCATTATTACAGCATTAATAATAGAATAATTTATAATTAAGAAGTAAATTATAAAAATATAGTCAAGAAGCAATACATAAAACCTTTGCACTCAGAGCGGCCTCTAATTTTAAATTATTTGACTACAATATGAAAAAACACTCTTTCAACACAACCAGAGCAGTTATTGGTGGAAGACGCAAATTCCAGTGTTTGATGAAATGTTGTGTGCGCTTGTGAAATTAATTCACGCTGGAGGTCTGGATGCAAAAACATTAATTCCATTACAGTCAGTGTGATTACACTTGAGACATTTTACTGAAGTACAGTACTGTGCAATAGTTTTAGGCACCCTATTTTTTTTTAGTACAAACTGTTATAGATTTTTTTATTTTATGACGTCTACATTATCGAGTCAGTACAAAAATCATTTTAGATTCCCAAACATTAGTTTTCTAGCACAAAATGAAATGTTACAGAAAAATTTTTGTGCGTCATTAAAGAAAGCAGCGTATTACGTAAGAGACACTTTTCAGACAAAAAACACAATGAAGGCTGCTGGGTTTCGCTGCAAAAATAAGAAGCGAGTGCGAAAGTCAAAGTGTCCAGAAGAACTGTGGCTGGTTCTGCAAGATGCTCAATAAATCTTACCAGCTCATTTCCTTATAAAACTGCACACATTGTACCGGAGACTACTGTTTTTATTTTTTTGTCACACCAAATATTGACTTTGTTTCATTTACTACTGTTTACTGCTCTTTACGGTATTTTTTTAAAATGTAGAAACATTTAATTTCATTATTTTGAAGGCATCTTTGCTCTACAGCATTTCTTTGCATGTGTCTAAAACTTCTGCACAGTCCTGTATGATATATGAGATACTCCAGTTCCTTACAGTGTCACTTGGCCGCATTGTCAGCCGCGCTTTTAGCTCCCATGCAGGCCGTATCACCTTGCTCCGCCTCCTCATGCTCCGCCCCTTCTCCATCTCTGCTCTCCTGCACTGGTTCATTCAGCTGCGAACATTAAATAAAAATGATGAGCAGTTTGCATGCTCCCTGTTTTTAATGTAACATTTAGAGTGCCAGGCCAAAAACTAAATAAAACTATTCTTGCTCTTTTCATGAAAATATACTAAGAAATTTGATTAGAGCTGCCTGCTGTAGCTGTAACTATTTTAGTTACATAAATACTTATATCGTGTTTTAGTTATAATTCTGAAAAGTCTGATGATTGAGGGATGCAGAAAGGAATGAAGAAACTGATAGGAAACTATAAAGTGTGTTTCTTTACATGGAGGATAAGTGACTGCATTTCAGTTTGTCACGACTGCAACCCACTGATGAAAGCGAAATGTAGTGCAACAGGGAATAGGAAAAGACATAAGTTCAATTCTTTTAAATAAAGCAATACCTTTTTGAAAAAGCTAAAAAAAAATTTCAACTGAAGAGACACAACAATTACAGTGGTGCTTGAAAGTTTGTGAACCCTTTAGAATTTTCTATATAGCTACTTAAATATGACCTAAAACATCGTCAGATTTTCACAAGTTTTTAAATTAGACAAAGAGAACCTAATTAAACAAATGAGACAGAAATATTACACTTGGTGATTTATTTATTGAGGAAAATGTTCCAATATTACATATCTGTGAGCGGCAAAAGTATGTGAACCTCTAGGATTAGCAGTTTAATTTGAAGGTGAAATTAGAGACAGGTGATTTCAATCAATGGGATGACAATCAGCTGTGAGTGAGCGCCCGGTATTATTTAAAGAACAGGGTCTGATCTTCACAACGCATGTTTGTGGAAGTGTATCATGGCACGAACAAAGGAGATTTCTGAGGACCTCAGAAAAAGAGTTGTCGATGCTCATCAGGCTGGAAAATGTTACAAAACCATCTCTAAAGAGTTTGGACTCCACCAATCCACAGTCAGACAGATTCTGAACAAATGGAGGAAATTCAAGACCAGGAGTGGAGACCAACAACAACCACTCCGTGGTTGCAACGTTAAGACGTGTAATGGTCTGCAAGGTCACAAAGGAACCCAGGGTAACTTCTAAGCAACTAAAGGCCTCTCTCACATTGGCTAATGTTAATGTTCACGAGTCCACCATCAGGAGAACACTGAACAACAATGGTGTACGTGGCAGGGTTGCAAGGAGAAAACCACTGCTCTCCAAAAAGAACATTGCTGCCCTTCTGCAGTTTGCTAAAGATCACATGGACAAGCCAGAAGGCTATTGGAAAACTGTTTTGTGGATAGAATTTTTGGTTTAAATGAGAAAGGAAAACACTGCATTCCAGCATAAGAACCTTATTCCATCTGTGAAACATGGTGGTGGTAGTATCATGGTTTGGGCCTGTTTTGCCGCATCTGGGCCAGGACGACTTGCCATCATTGATGGAACAATGAATTCTGAATTATACCAGCGAATTCTAAAGGAAAATGTCAGGACATCTGTTCCTGAACTGAATCTCTAGAGAAAGTGGTTCATGCAGCAAGACAACGACCCTAAGCACACAAGTCGTTCTACCAAAGAATGGTTAAAGAAGAATAAAGTTAATGTTTTGGAACGGCCAAGTCAAAGTCCTGACCTCCAATAGTCCTGTCATCCAATAGAAATTTTGTGGAAGGACCAAAAGCAAGCAGTTCATGCAAGGAAACCCACCAACATCCCAGAGTTGAAGCTGTTCTGGACTGAGGAACGGGCTAAAACTCCTCCAAGCCGATGTGCAGGACAGGAAATGTTTAGTTGCAGTTATTGCTGCACAAGGAGGTCGCACCAGATACTGAAAGCAAAGGTTCACATACTTTTGCCGCTCACAGATACGTAATATTGGATCATTTTCCTCAATAAATAAATGACCAAGTATAATATTTTTGTCTCATTCATTTAATTAAAGTTCTCTTTAGCCACCTTTAGCACTTGTGTGAAAATCTGATGATGTTTAAGGTCATATTTACGCAGAAATCTAGAAGATTCTAAAGGGTTCACAAACTATCAAGCACCACTGTGAAAGGTGAAGGGTTGGCTTTTCAGTGTGGCACGTTGTCCTCATGTCACACTGCTACAACAGGACTACGGCTAGGTGACATTCAGTAAAGCTCTTGCTGTGTATTTAATATTTTTAATATTTTTTCAAACAGGACATCCATGTTCAAGACGAGTGAAAAATCGAAACATCAGTATTAAGCAGCAAAAACACAAATAAGGACTTAATATGAAAACATTAGTCTCCTATTTTTTTTTAGTTCTGTAGGTGTTAAATGTTAAATGTAAAGTGTGTGTGTGTGTGTGTGTGTGTGTGTGTGTTTGTTTTGACCTTTTCGGCATTCTCCAGACTTGCCCGCTCATCTTCTGAAACAAGAGAGACCGTTTTTGTTTTTTAATAAAACTACAATACAACATGCAAGAAATGTTATATATACCCCAGACCTAACATTCACAGAGGAGTTGTTGAAAGAACCGCAAAAAAAAACAAAAAAACAACAACATGTAGCTGTATTTAAACTATAAGTGTGCACTATGAGAACGTCCCTATAGTGGCGTTAATGAGGGACCCTGCGTGGACTCACCACGGGCCTCCGGTGGTTCTGAGGTATGTCCGTATGTGGACGCAGGATCCGTCTCCTGCGTGGGGACTCTATAATCATCCTACGAGAGACAGGATTTAGAGCTGCTTTTAACCAATCAGGAAACATCTGTGCTTGTCAATTATTTAGCATCCAAAAAAATAATCAGTAATCAGATTACAAGTCTTGTAAGGTAGCACTACTTGTATTGTTCTCTGCTTGATACATCACTTTGCCTGTATTTCCTCATTTGTAAGTCGCTTTGGATAAAAGTGTCTGCTAAATGAATAAATGTAAATGTGAAGCCGTCTAGTCCTCGTGTGTGTGTGTGTGTGTGTGTGTGTGTGTGTGTGCGTGTGTGCGTGTGTGCGTGCGCGTGAGTAAATGAGAATGCTATCAGACTGATACCGGACACCAGTATCAGTACTGATCCATCCCTACTTGTCGGTGATTGTCCGTGACAGTTTTGTAATAAGTGATGATCTGGAGTTCGCATTCACCTGGTTCACCCCACCTGCAACACACACACACACACACACACACACACAACAAATGTATGGATGGTCAGTTTATTGTAGTACAGCTATAAAATGACAGAAAAAATTGAAGACATGACTTTTTTTTGCAAAAGAGTTATGTCATTACACTGTGGCACGATATTGACATTGGAGTTGGGTCTAATCTGCTTTAACTCCATTAGAGATTTGAGTGATATAGATTACCTGATGCTGCAGTAAAATCACCACCATTATCATCACCTGAGCCAGACCTGAGAGAGAGAGAGAGCGCAAGTTCACTCTAATTCAGCGATATATATATATATATATATATATATATATATATAGATATATATATATATATATATATATATATATATATATATATATATATATATATATATATATATATATATATATATATATATATGCATCCAGACAGAAAATAATAATAATAATACTGTTATACAAAAAAAAAAAAAATTTTTTTTAAATCAGGAAATAACTGTAAGTCAGTTAAGCAAGTCTTGATTTAAAAAAAATGTTCACCCTATCTTCTGTAGATCATGAGTTTGAATCCCAACGATGCCACAGCCATCTGTGACTGGGAATCCAAAAGAGCAAAACTTGGCTGTGTGTTACGCTGCACTATGACACTGCATAACCAGCAGTTCGCAAATATGTGGTCAGCTGGTTTCACGTGTCTTTGGTGGAAGCACATCATAGCCCTCACCCTGCCTGGTTGGTATGATTACGACATACGTCATATGCTTGTGTGTTTTTGATTCTGATTGATGCGTCATGAAATGCAGCTCGTGTTTCATGGTGTAGAATATCAGCAGAGATAAAGACTCAACTCGACATTAAACCACTCTGGCCTGCTTGAGGTAGTCATACGTACTGCTGTTGGCTGGGGGGCGGGTCTACAGGATAGTTCTCAGTACTGAAGGGCATTGCTGCTGGAGCAGGACGAGGAGGAGACTCCGCCTTTGTTAGAGATTTGGTGGAAAGAAAGAGATTTTGAGAGAAAAATCTAGTGAAAATTGATTTTAAAACCAACCAAAAAGACACTGCAAGCCCTTACCATGCTCCCCATGACATCTACAAACTTCTTCTCGTCGACGTAGATTTTCTGGTAGATTTTGCTTCTGACCTGGCACTGAAAAAAACTGTTTATTTTTACTTTCAGTGCACTGACCTAAAAAATAACATAAAACCTATGAAGTGTGTCAATGCCTCACTGGTTTATTATTATTTTATCATTTATGTTTCTCGTTACAGAAGGAACTATTGCTATTTGTTTGCTCGCCAAAGTGTTTCTCGAACGAGATTGGAACTTTTAAACTTTTTCTTTTCGCATGCCTTTGCGACATTAGGAAAGAGGACTCTGTGGTCAGATATGGGCACCGAACTGGAAAGTATGTTTTGGGCGAAAGGTATCAAAGTGCTTCATTATTTTCACTTTTTATTACTATTTCCTGTATTGGTTTCGATTTAAGCTTCGCAGAACTCTAGCAGTACTCCGGCACGAGGGCGTTGGTCAGGAATGGTCAGATGTCACTCTGATGTCTGATGTCTGACCACAAACACATCTTTAAACAAACAACTTAGGGAAAATAGGAACTGCCCAAATCTGCTATATATATATATTAATAAAAACATAATTAATGTCTTGATAAACCATCAGTCAAGTATTTTTATTTTATATATGAACAGATCAAAAGCTCAAAAGAAAATGATAAGAAAAACAGCCAAGTCATACAAATCTCTCTCTCTCTCTCTCTCTCTCTCTCTCTCTCTCTCTCTCTCTCTCAAGATTCAAGCAGCTTTATTGGCATGGTAAAAGGCTTTACATTGACAAAGCATTGCTAACATTAAATTACAGACATACACATTTACACACATTCACACTCAGCATCTCTCTCTCTCTCTCTCTCTGGGATTAGGATGTCATTTACAAATGATCACATGAATAAATGAATGAACTGTATCTTCTACTTAATGTGTCATGCTGTAACTCACCGGTTGATGTGGATATAAATGATCTGTTGTTGTGTCTTCAGCCCCAAAAAGGTGATTTTCTCCTAAACAGCGGTCATTTCTGCGCGTATAAGCTGCTCACTGCAAAGAAACCAGGAGTGGAAAGAAGCTGAGTGAGTCATGCTATTCCGTATATACTCTCTCTCTCTCTCTCTCTCTCTCTCTCTCTCTCTCTCTCTCTCTCTCTCTCTCTCTCCCCCCCAGAGAGTAAAGGAGGAGGGGAATTTATATATGCGTCAGGTTTTTAGACAAGAAACACTTCCGCACAGGATACACCTGTGTATCCTCGCTCCTAGCGTCTCTGGAAGCTTCCTCACTCCTCGTTCCTCGCCTCCTCGTGGTGCAATTAGAGAATTGAGATGTCCTTCAAGATGGCTCACTTCCATTGTTTTCCCGGTCACGGGCTGGAGGACAGAGGAGCGAGGAAACGAAGAAGCTAGAGATCGACCAATAGTTGGTTTTTACCGATATCCCCCCCTATATTTAAGCAGTTTTCCATAATTGGATATCGGGTTTGTAATATCGGTTCCACCGATAAATGGCGCCATCTTGTGGATGTTTTGAGAATTGCGTGCAGGACTGCTGTTGCAGCATTGTATCTGTTTTTTTCCCCATCTGTTTTTTGTTTATTTGTTAGAATTATTTTTGTGCTTTATTTGTTTTATCTGTTTGTTTACCTCATCGAAGCTTTTATTTAAAAAAAGACACTTTAGTAACAGTGCACTTCATTTTTTTTTTTTTTTTTTGGCACTCTTTCAGACCCCTCTATTTATTGGTGTATAAACAAGAGTTGTTTTGTTTTGTATGTAAGAAGGAAGTGAAATTGACAAAATTGTTATAAATAAAACGGTTTGTGCAGTTCAGTGGTGGTGTTATCATTGATTCAAAAACAGAAGTAAAACTATAAATAAATATCGGTTCTGCGTATCTGCAGACTGGCGGACCACAGTTGGGCTAACATCAATGTTGTGAATTCCTATTTGTTGAGCCTCCTTATCTGCAGTCCATCCAAAGCTATTTAACTGTATATGCTCATATTCCCAGCACTTATCTAATATATTTTTTTTAACTGGATGACTAATAAGGTGACCTTTTACAGACATCTATTAAATCATATCACCTCCTGAGTTTTTAAAACGGAAATCCCCACTGATCAGCCCAATTTTTGACTTCTTTTACTGCTTCCTGCATTTTCTTCTCTAATGATTTGCCAATTCCTGGCATTCTCAAAAAGATGTCCATCCATATATCCATCGATTTGCTCACTTTCGAGATGTTGCATACACACCGCCCTGTTTAGACCTAGTGGTCAAAAATAGAAACTGCAACAAGCACTAATAGGGATCCATAGGGGCAGGGTTTTTCCTTCCCCATGCTCGCTCTATGAACATTTTCGGCAGAAGAGGAAGAGGAGGAGGAGCAAACAGGACAGTTAATGACCAGATTGGGTGAGTTTAAAATACGCTGTTGTTGCCAAGATCTTGTTTTATAGCAAATAAACATAATTAAATGTAAGAAATGTCTATAAAATGGCAAAGTATAAGTACAGACAGTGTGTCTGTGAAGTACAGAACTGTTTCTATTGTATGATATACATTCTATTGTATGATATACATACATATATGGCAAAAACAGGGAGTGGAAAAAGGCAGATTATGGAGTTGATCATATCCATACGTCAGAAATACGTGTGAAATATGCATTGCATCGCTTCCCACACAAAGGCTGAGAAAAAGAAGAAATGTCTCAAAAAGGCCAAAATGTTTGGCTAGTTTCAGGTATTTGTGTGGTTTTGTGGTGAGATGTAGTTGGGCTGGAAATGTTTCTGAAACCTGTAAACCCTGATTAATGACATTACCCTACAGTAGCTTGGACACAGTTGAAGGTGCATCTAAAACCGAGCTGCTAGTCTGTACACTGGATGTCTGCATGTTGTCGACTCTCAACTATTACAGGGTTACTCTAAAAGTGCACTAGATAGTATCCTATAGCACAAGTCAGGTGTGATAGATCGCCTCTCGACTTCATTTCGTTTGAGGCTATGTCAGTATTCATGTCGGCCTGCCCCATCAAACACAGAAAGAAGTGTAATTGTCCGTTAATTGGTTAAAAATCATGTCCATTACGTGGTGATGCTTTATAAATGGTGCAGTGGTAGAAGTTGACCAGGAAGTTAACGGGGTAGCCTGCAACATTTCAGCCTCCTCAGGTAGTAGAGCCTCAGACTGATATTCTTGCGCCGTCTCCTGTTGATCTGCTCAGAGCAGTAAATAATCTTCCTCTTCTTCCTTTTCACACTGTAGATGCTCTTCCTCTTCCAAGATGTCATTCGGGAATAGACCTGAAGATGGGAGCAAGTAGAGGTCGGACCTCAAGAGGCTTCAAGACAAAGCAGCGGGTTTTGAGCACTCCAGGTGTGCACTTGATGACACATCTGGCCTTGGGATGGTGACTGTTGAACTCAGCCTCAACTTGTCCTGATGGGAAATCAATAGCAATGATGTTTAAAACAACAACAACAACAACAACAACAACAACAACAACAACCACGCATTATTGTGTCAGTGATTCTGAAGGCCGCCTATTTTTGCATTTTTCGGTTTATTTATTTTTGTCCTATTCGTGTTTATTAATGTTTGTATTTATTTTGTGTGGGTTTTTTTTTTTTTTTTGCTTTTTATTTCATTTTCACTCATTTGATCCTGAAATTATTTTGTTTCTTAATCTGTATTTATTCATTTCTGTCCTCATTTATTTCTCATTTTTCTCATTTTAAGTTTTTATTACATTTTGTGTATATATACAGCCGTGGCCAAAAGTTTTGAGAATGACACAAATATTAATTTTTACAAAGTCTGCTGCCTCAGTTTTTCTGATGGCAATTTGCATATACTCCAGAATGTTATGAAGAGTGATCAGATGAATTGCAATTAATTTCAAAGTCCCTCTTTGCCATGAAAATGAACTTAATCCCAAAAAAACATGTCCACTGCATTTCAGCCCTTCCACAAAAGGACCAGCTGACATCATGTCAGTGATTCTCTCATTAACACAGGTGAGAGTGCTAACGAGGACAAGGCTGGAGATCACTCTGTCATGCTGATTGAGTTAGAATAACAGACTGGAAGCTTTAAAAGGAGGGTGGTGCTTGAAATTATTGTTCTTCCTCTGTTAACTATGGTTACCTGCAAGGAAACACGTGCAGCCATCATTGCTTTGCACAAAAAGGGATTCACAGGCAAGGATATTGCTGCTAGTAAGATTGCACCTAAATCAACCATTTATCAGATCATCAAGACCTTCAAGGAGAGAGGTTCAACTGTTGTGAAGAAGGCTTCAGGGCGCCCAAGAAAGTCCAGCAAGCGCCAGGACCGTCTCCTAAAGTTGATTCAGCTGCGGGATCGGGGCACCATCAGTGCAGAGCTTGCTCAGGAATGGCAGCAGGCAGGTGTGAATGCGTCTGCACGCACAGTAAGGCGAAGACTTTTGGAGGATGGCCTGGTGTCAAGGAGGGCAGCAAAGAAGCCACTTCTCTCCAGGAAAAACATCAGGGACAGACTGCTATTCTGCAAAAAGTACAGGGATTGGACTGCTGAGGACTGGGGTAATGTCATTTTCTCTGATGAATCCCCTTTCCGATTGTTTGGGGCATCTGGAAAAAAGCTTGTCCGGAGAAGAAAAGGTGAGCGCTACCATCAGTCCTGTGTCATGCCAACAGTAAAGCATCCTGAGACCACTCATGTGTGGGGTTGCTTCTCAGCCAAGGGAGTGGGCTCACTCACAATTTTGCCTAAGAACACAGCCATGAATAAAGAATGGTACAAAGACATCCTCAGAGAGCAACTTCTCCCAACCATCCAAGAACAGTTTGGTGACGAACAATGCCTTTTCCAGCATGATGGGGCACCTTGCCACAAGGCAAAAGTGATAACAAAGTGGCTCGGGGAACAAAACATCGACATTTTGGGTCCATGGCCAGGAAACTCCCCAGACCTTAATCCCATTGAGAATCTGTGGTCAATCCTAAAGAGGCGGGGGGACAAACAAAAACCCACAAACTCCAAACATTGATTATGCAAGAATGGGCTGCCATCAGTCAGGATGTGGCCCAGAAGTTGATTGACAGCATGCCAGGGCGAATTGCAGAGGTCTTGAAAAAGAAGGGTCAGCACTGCAAATATTGACTCTTTGCATAAACTTCATGTAATTGTCAATAAAAGCCATTGACACTTATGAAATGCTTGTGATTATACTTCAGTAACAGTTACATCTGACAAAAAGATCTAAAAACACTGAAGCAGTCGACTTTGTGAAAATTAATATTTGTGTCATTCTCAAAACTTTTGGCCATGGCTATATATATATTTTATGTATGTGTATATATATATATGTATATGTGTATATGTATGTGTGTATATTTCAGGAAGTACAAAAAAATAAATAAACACATGTTTATTTAGGTATATATAAATTCAGTATTAAATAAAATACATAATATAATATATACGCAGTTTTATTATTTAAAATAACTCCTTAAATATATTTATCGAAACAGGTATTTATTTGTTCTTATTTAATATTTATATACTATTTAGACAGCCTTTCAGTGTGTGAAGGATGATCCCGGAGCGGCCCAGCGGTGGCCTGACGTCAAACTTCATTTCCCATAAAACACCAGCGTTTCCACTTCCGCTCTAGCAGTTTGTAAACACACGAAAGGAGAGATGGAGTCGACAAGAGGTCTTACCTAAAAATATTGCTCAGATTAGATTTCCACACTCGCACACACACAGTGCGAGAGAGATAGAGAGTGTGTGAGGTTTGGGAGCTGCAAAGATATCTGGATATTCAGTTTACACCCGAACTGGATTTTTATTTTCCTTTCGGGCAATATCTTACGTTCATCTCCTGCTAGCTGCTGCTGTGTGTCTCCTGATTAGCTGGTTAGACAGACAGACGTAAATTTGTGTCTTATCGGGAGTTTATTTGTGGCTGGATTTGTCCTCTCCTGCTCGGCTCGATGGGGAACTGTCTCTCCTCTCAGAGTGCTGATGATCTGTCCCTGCTTAACGAGTCCGAGGGAGCGAGTCTCCCCGGAGAGCCTCCACCTCCCTATCAGGTACAAACACACACACGTACACACTTCACACATCTCACACACTCCTCACTCAGAGCCTCCACCTCTCTATCAGGTTCACACTCCTCACACACACCTCTCCACCATTGTGAGCCTCTGCTTTCCTTTCAGGTACTAATATACTCCCACACTTCACATACACACTCACCTTTCACACACTCCTTACACACATGAATTTACACACTCCTGACATACACAACACATTACACGCCCAGTCTGCTTACACACACTCCTCACACAAAAACTCAGCATTCACACTCCTCACATGAATTACACTCGCACACGTCTCAGACACACACACACACACACACAGAGAGAGAGAGAGAGAGCAGGTAGTTTTTGGTTTCTTGTTTCTCTCACTGTTATCTATACGAATAAACAGAAGGACATTCCAGAGCTGAAAACTGTTATAACTCCGTCTTGAAGCAGAAGCTCCCCTCAGACTCTGGTAGGAGGTGTAGTCTGAAGGCGGGGTTATACAAATTACTTGGATTATAATATAGTTCACAGTCTGATTTGCCTTGAAATTATTTCTTTATACAAAAGGCTGGCTTGATTCTTCTATCATGTGAGATTCCAAGCTTCAGTACAAGTTACGTATATGTTGTGAATAACGAGTACACAACTAGTGTCTCCTGCTCCGTATAATTAGAAAGTAAGGTTCCACTCGGCTCTGCTTGGCATTTGCAGAGGCTTAGACCCTGTGAGAGACCTTTAATCCTGGCAGGCGAATGTTTCTGTAGCCTCCATTACCAGGCAACGAGATCAGCTGTGAAATTTGGGAAACAAAGAGCGCTATTGAAATACCAGTCAGTTTGCCGGTCATGTAACCGGAGAACAGTTTTCCTCATGTTCTTCCAGATCCAGGCATCTTCACAGAACTCATTCTGACTTCATGGACTTATTGTAATAAATATGTTTTTGTCTGTGTTAGGTTCATTTTTGCACATGCTGTACATTTAAGTGTTATGAAACATTCCTGTCTAAATAGTTAGACTTCGATTTAGGCTTTTACCTGTACAGTAATATAATCCCTGTGTGTGTTTGTGTGTGTGTGTGTGACATGCAGGAGCGTGTGCAGGTGCCCGTGTACCACCCCACGCCCAGTCAGGCCCGCCTGGCCACCCAGCTTACGGAGGAGGAGCAGGTACGGATCGCTCAGCGCATCGGCCTCATCCAGCACCTCCCACGTGGCATCTTCAACCCGGGCTCCGAACCCTCCGACAAGAAGATCAAAGAGTCTGTACCACCACAGAAACCACCGCAACCACCGCCACAATCACAATAACCACCACAACAACCACCACCTTCAACACAACCACAGCCACCGCAACCACCACCATACCAACACCACTATAACAACCACCACACCAACACCACTATAACAACCGCCACCACACCAACAAACGCCACCGCCACCACACCAACACCACTATAACAGCCACCACACCAACACCACTATAACAGCCGCCACACCAACACCACTATAACAGCCGCCACACCAACACCACTATAACAGCCGCCACACCAACACCACTATAAACAGCCGCCACACCAACACCACTATAACAGCCGCCACACCAACACCACTATAACAGCCGCCACACCAACACCACTATAACAGCCGCCACACCAACACCACTATAACAGCCGCCACACCAACACCACTATAACAACCGCCACACCAACACCACTATAACAACCGCCACACCAACACCACTATAACAACCGCCACACCAACACCACTATAACAACCGCCACGCCACCACTATAACAACCGCCACGCCACCACTATAACAACCGCCACCACACCAACAAACGCCACCGCCACCACACCGCCACCACTATAACAACCACCACACCGCCACCACTATAACAACCACCACACCGCCACCACTATAACAACCACCACACCGCCACCACTATAACAACCACCACACCGCCACCACTATAACAACCACCACACCGCCACCACTATAACAACCACCACACCGCCACCACTATAACAACCGCCACCACTATAACAACCGCCACCACTATAACAACCGCCACCACTATAACAACCGCCACCACTATAACAACCGCCACCACACCAACAGCCACAACCACCAACAGCCACAACCACCACACCGCCACCACTATAACAACCGCCACCATTATAACAACCGCCACCACACCAACAAACGCCGCCGCCACCACACCAACAAACGCCGCCGCCACCACACCAACAAACGCCGCCGCCACCACACCAACAAACGCCGCCGCCACCACACCAACAAACGCCACCGCCACCACACCAACAGCCACAACCACCAACAGCCACAACCACCACCACCATTTCACCAACAACCACACCAACCACCGCCGCCACCACACCAACAAACGCCGCCGCCACCACACCAACAAACGCCGCCGCCACCACACCAACAAACGCCGCCGCCACCACACCAACAAACGCCGCCGCCACCACACCAACAGCCACAACCACCACCACCATTTCACCAACAAACACACCAACCACCCCCACCACCACACCAACCCCCACCACCACAACCTCACCCACCACCAAACCAACAACCACTACCACCACAACAACCACACCAACAACAACCACCACCTTCAGCACAACCACAGCCACCACAACCATGCTTGTGTATGAGAAAATATTACACAGATTTATCTTGCAATTGCAAGTTTTTATCTCGCATTTCTTATCTCAATCTGAACCGTTTATCTCTTAATTGTGAGTTATTTTCATCTCATTTCATCTCATTCTCAGGCTCAGAAGTGAGTTTCACCCCCTTCAGATCAGAGCCGCTCAGTTCTGCTCCATTTTCTAAAAAAAAAAAAAAGGCAAATGTAGTTTAAACGGGAGGTGGATTCGTGTTTTGTTTTTTTATTGATGTTCACCTTACAGCCAGCACAGAGAGACCTGAAAATTACAAACTTATACTTCAGTGCAACTAACAGTGCAGAAAATACAGTGGACTACATGATCCTTCTATAAGTGTAACTAATTGTGTGTGTGTGTGTGCGTGTGTGTTTTCTTCTCCCAGGTGTGTGATCTGTATGCTGGACTTTGAGTACGGAGACCCGATCCGGTTCCTGCCGTGCATGCACATCTATCACGTGGACTGTATCGACACGTGGCTCATGCGCTCCTTCACCTGCCCCTCCTGCATGGAGCCGGTGGACGCTGCGCTGCTCTCCTCCTACGAGACCAACTGAGCCGCGATAACTGCCGCCGAGACACGCCAGCACGGGGAACATGCCAGTCGAGTCACCCGGGGGGTCACGAGGGGGGATTAAGAGGGTGGAAGGGGAGTGTGTGTGTATGTGTGAAGAAATGTTTGAATGTTGGTTAGAGGATATGTAGAAGCTGACCAGACTGGCTTAAGGACGAACGCAGGCCTCATTAATGATCATATATTGGCCGAATCATTACATTTAAATGTGGTTGATGAAAAGTGATGATCACGTGTTTAGCCAATTTTCTTTCCATATGTGCAATACACACAAGGAGGAAGAAGCCGTCCAGCGTGGGCCCTGGATAAGATTGATGGGCTCGTGTCACAGCTTGCGGCTGTGAATATCCTGCTGAAGCACAGCGCTCTTTAATTAGAGACCAGTTGAAAATGTGAGAAGCGAAAGTGCCATGCCTGACATGTCTGTCTAATATATATATATATATATATATATATAATTAGACAGACATGTCAGGCATGGCACTCCTCACTTAGGTCTGCTTCCTTTCTTTTTTTTTTTCCGTTTAATAGGAACAGTGCGATGCACAGATTAAGGTTTTCCTTAATCCCCGCTCTTAAGCACGTCGTTAAACATCGTCAGATCATTAACACGTCAAAATAGGGGTACACGTGTAGAAATAGGAAACACTAAGTTTGTAGGGATGCACCGAAATCTTGGATGAAATAGTAAAAATGCTGTTCTGTTTCTGTTTTAAAAATTAAAGCTGCAGTTTGTAATTTGTATAAAATACTTCTTAGTTTTATAATAAACCTATCATTACATAGATATGGAAGGAAAACTGTGATGATATAAATATTATCATGCAGTGCAAGTGGCTAATATTTATTCATTCCAGGTTTCCGTTTACAGTTTTCCGGCCCTGAAATTGGCTCCGCCCCATCCCAAAAAGAACTGCTCAACCACTTTTGTTTAAATGTTGAAACTCACAAGACATTTATGTTATGTTTTCAGCACCGGGGGTGGAATTGATTAGGGGAAGGAAAAGGAACATCAGTGTTTTGTATTATAATTGAAATTCACTTTACATGCAGCAGGGGGCGCTGAAAAATTTTAAACTGCACCTTTAAATACACAAACGTGAAAATTGAATGTAAATAGCAAATTGCGTAAGGTGTGTTGCCAGATTGGGCAAGACCCCTCTTCTAATCAATTTATGTTGCATTTCATGGCTTGTTTTTTTTTTTTTTTTTCTTTTTTCTTTTCAAAAGCAAGGATGTTAGGTTTCTGTTTTTCTTCCTAGTCCGTCCTGAATTTCGGTTACGGCTGAGAATTTTCGTTCCGGCGTGTCTTTGCTGTGGATTTTTCTAGAAAACCCTGACGTGCACTTTGCAGATTAACCCATAAGGCAGATCATAATGTTTTTAAACAGTGAAGTTCATTTGTTCGTGTTTTGTGTTGTCGTGGAACTCGGTTCCTGTGCTGCTGTTTTCCTCGCTCTCGGGATGCTAGATGTTGTTTTGTGCGAGTCCGAGATCTCAGATTAGAGTAAAATCACATCTCGACTCCGAAACTCTGTATTTTCTACCATTTTTCTGCCTTACATATTAGGTACTGTACATGAAACTCTTAATCCACTTGGCTGTGAACCTTCACCTTCAGTCGTTTTGTTGTGCTTGTGTGTGTGCGCCTGAATGTTTGGAGATGTTTGGATGATGCAATCATCTTTGTGCACCTTTTGAATTTGCTCGGCCAGCCTGGAGCCGACGTTGAAAGAGCTGAAGCTTTAAAGTGATTCTTCTTTCCTTTTCGTAATGTTTTTTTTTGTTTGTTTGATTGTTTTTGTTTTTTGAAAGAGACAAAAAAAAGGACTGAAAATTCGCGTCATAAAATGCTTCTCAGTTTTGATACAGCTTGATGTGACGTCGTTTCTATCTGTCCCTGTTCTGTTTTGCGTCACCCTGTCACATCTATGCTACAAGAAAAAAAAAAAGACTCGTGATTTGTATTTTTCGTTATTTGTTCATGTGTAGGGCTGAAATTAATCCAGTTCATTGTACTAATCTGTGACTATATAAGCACTAATGTATAGAGTACCGAATACTTAAATGCCATGGATTCACATATTTTATTTACTGTTTTCCTCTGATGACCAGGTCATTTTGTATGTTTACACATGAACTCGTGTTATTTACACCATTCTGATCTCTCGTCATCTCAGATTGTTGGGGCGTTATCTCGGGAAAGCAACATTTGGTTCACGATCTTAAATGATGCGATTATCAAGAGCATTTAGATTTTTTCCCCCCAGATTTTGTATTATATCATTGCTAAGGAAATAGTTTGGTTCTTTCATGGTCTCAAATAGTTTTGCGATGATCTCAGATTGTTTTACAGTTGTCTCGGGAAAACATTTTGTTATTTCGAGATCTCAGATGCTTGTGTTGATATGAAAAGAATTGGGGGTCGAGATCAGAGATTGTTGTGTCGTTATCTCTGGAAAACAGCGTTTTGTTATTTATAGATCTCAGATTGTTGTGACGTTACCTTGGGGAAAATGTTTGGTTCTTCTGAGATATCTGATTGTTGTGTTGCTATTTTGGAAACACATCATTTTGTGTTCTTTTTGAGACCTCAGATTGTCATCTCCAAAAACATTTGATTACTTTAAGAGCTCCAATTGTTGTCATTATATTGGAAAAACAGCATTTTGTTCTTTCAAGATCTCAGATTATTGAGGAATATATCTCGGAACAAAAACAATTTTGGGTTCTTCTGAGATCTCCGATTGTTTCGTTGTTGTCTTGGGGAACATGTTTTGTTCATTCGAGATCTCCGATTGTTGTTATCTCTGGAAAGCAATGTTTTGCGTCTTTTCTTTTTTTTTGAGATTGTTTTGAGGGTCTCAGATTGTCGTGTTGTTCT
The DNA here is from genome assembly GCA_023630585.1 of Cranoglanis bouderius. Classification (NCBI taxonomy): domain Eukaryota; kingdom Metazoa; phylum Chordata; class Actinopteri; order Siluriformes; family Cranoglanididae; genus Cranoglanis; species Cranoglanis bouderius. The sequence goes on from CM042552.1 coordinate 4,487,141, forward strand.
CATAAGAAAAACATTTAGATTTTTGAAAATCTCAGATCATCGTGGAAAATGTTTGGTTCTTTCGAGATCTCAAGATATTTGGTTTGTTATCTTGGGAAAAGAATATTTTGTTATTTGAGATGTCAGATTGTTGTTGTTATCTCGGGAAAATTACATTTATGGTTCTCCGAGATCTCAGATTGTTGTGTTGGTATCCAGGGAAAACAATGTTTTCATTCAGTATTCGAGACTGTCTGAGATTTAAGATCTCAGATTTTTCCCTGTCTCTGGAAAACAGTGTTTGGTTCTTTTTAAGATCTCGGATTGTTGTGTTGTTATCTTGGGAAAACCTTTTTTTTTTTTTTTTTTTTTCTCCCCCCTCTTTGAGATCTCAGATTGTTGTGTCTTTAACTCTGGAAACAACATTCGTTATCTCTTTGTAACGGCATTAAATAACTCCTTACCTTGTTAGCGCAGGAGAACCGAGTAACTAAAACATGTGAATCATTTTTAGGGCTTGTATTAATAAAGTATTGCTACAGAAGTATCTCTTATGCCTAAAAAAAAAAAAAAAAAGCCCGCTCTAGAAACAGTTTAGGATCACAGAACCTGAATTCAGCCTGAGGAGAAGTTATTAATAAGAACATTTCTGAAGGTTAGCTTCCACAGTTCTTCCAGATACCTATTTTTGTGTCACAGACAAAAGCAGATGATGTGTAATGAATGTTTGTGGGCGGAAAACAGAAATCTGGCAGGCTGTCTAAGCGTAGCCCGAGAATAATTTTTTTTTTTAGGATAGGATGTGTATACTACATGTCATCTTAAGTTGAGTATGTTTGAAAATGTAGCTATAGTACAGACTTTTTGTTTTTTTTCCAATGCAAAATGACAAAAATAGTGATTTAATGAACTCGTGAAGTACAATCATCTTTGTTTTTTCTTTTTAACAGAATACATGACATGGTTTGATGCCAAGTTTGCTTCAGTAACGTGTAATACTGAATCTGGGCTGCTAGATGGGGATTTTAAACGTGTGTGTGTGTGTGCATTTTGTACATGTGCAGTGATGGCACAGCTTTTAGGAATATGTGCAACTCCTTGATGATGATGATGATGATGATGATAAAAGAACATACAAGTAAATAAATAAATAACAATTCTTCCAGATACCTACTTTTGACGTGACTTTGTGTGTGACTTAGTATTTGGTGTGTACATTTAGCGTGTTTGTAATTTGTTTTTAAAATACAGTCAAAATAATCACATTTTCTGGAATATTCTCGTACACTTCAGTCTCAAACCGTTTGGTGCGGTCCAAAAGGCTTGAGTCATCGATTAAATCCCAAATCGTTTCCCTAGTGTACATAAGTACACTATGTAGGCTTTAAAAGACATTACTTTCCAAACTATGTAGTGCACTTTAATAGGGAATAGGGAGCCATTTTGGATTCAGCCATTGGCTTTGTCCCGGTGACTTCCCGTGGCAACTGAGCTCTACAAGGCGCCATGTTGGATCTAATATTTCGTATGGTTACGTTTTTGGTTTTAACGCAGGTTGAGCCAAAATGGCGTCGTTTGCCGCGAAGACTGAAATATATGCGGCTTCTTTTTTAGACGTGGTACATTCTAGCCTGTATCGTTTACAAGATGGCGGCTTCGGTGGAAGACGAATTCGAAGATGCACCTGATGTAGAGCCTCTAGAGCCGACGTTAAAAAATATAATAGAGCAAAAATCTCTGAAGTGGATTTTTGTAGGTGGAAAAGGCGGCGTTGGAAAAACGACATGCAGGTAATTTCTATCTTAAATGTAGGTGTGTGGTGTAAATTTTTTTTTTTTTTTTTTAGTAAAGCTAGCCGGCTAAAGTTAGCGCTGTACTGTCTAGCTGTCAGTATTGAAGTTAGCTAGCTGACATTGTGCATGAGCTAGATTACATAGATAAGTTAAGTTATTATTATTTAGAAATGACCGGGTGCACATCATTTGTCTTCTGTAGATGATAAAAAGCTAAACAGTCAATGAGGAAGCTAATATTGGCATCATTTCTGAAGAAATGTAAGTGTGCTGTGAATTAAATGACATTAAACAATATCCTCGTAAACTGAACAGCTAGCTGTCTGACATTTATTTATTATTATTATCTTGTAAACATTGGCAGAGACTATATAGTACCTTTTTAACCATCTGGCTAGTTTACAGACATGTTAAGTTAATGCCAAAGAGATTTAAGTCCATGTTTGAGGCTGGAGTGTTTAATACACATTACTGTGTTACAGACTCAGGACACTAAGTGTGCCTCTCGTGGGCTTTGTGAGCAGACCTGGGTTTCGTTACAGGTATTTATTTATAGTGTCAATAGTAATATCTTTCTCTTTCTGTCCTGTTTCGCAGCTGCAGTTTGGCTGTGCAGCTGTCCACGGTGAGGGAGAGCGTCCTCATCATCTCCACCGACCCGGCACACAACATCTCGGACGCCTTCGACCAGAAGTTCTCCAAAGTTCCCACCAAAGTGAAAGGCTATGATAACCTCTTCGCCATGGTCAGCTCTCTCCCTGTCGTGCTCAATCAGTATTTGTCAATCGAAATACATAATTCTTGCTTTGTTTTTCCGGCAACATCTTCTAAACATCTGTTCACAAAAAAATTATGTTTAATAATTCCGTGTCTTGGTTTCATGGTTTCATCGCTCACCCTGGATACTGTTTCACTCAGGCGTATGTTAATCAGTGTTACAATGGATTGACTTCCTTATCATCTTCAGAAGCACTAATTTCCCAGATCTTGAAAGAGCTATACGGCGCCCTCCACTAATATTGGCATCCCTTTGTAAATATGAGCAAAGAAGGCTGTGGAAATTTGTCTTTATTGTTTAACATTTAGATCTTTTGTTCAAAAAAATTCACAAAAATAGTCTGCTCTCATGGATATCAAACAATTGCAAACAAAACACAGGTTTACCAAATATATATATATATATATATATATATATATATATATATATATATATATATATATATATATCTTTGTTGCAACAATTATTGGCACCCCTATGAATTCATATGAGAAAAATATATTTGAAGTATATTCCCATTGATATTTTACTTTTATTTATTTATTTTTTTAGTACACCTGAGTGACTAGGAACAGGAAATTGTTCAACCATGACTTCCTGTTTCACAGGGGTATAAATATGAGGTAACACACAGGCCAAATTCCCTTAGTCATTCATAACAATGGGTAAGACCAAGGAATATAGCTGTGATGTGCGGCAAAAGGTTGTTGAGCTTCACAAAATGGGAAGTGGCTATAAGAAAATAGCACAAGCATTGAAAATGCCCATTTCCACCATCAGGGCAATAATTAAGAAGTTCCAGTCAACTGGAAATGTTATGAATCAACCTGGAATTGGACGTGTGTCTATATCGTCTCAACACACTGTGAAGAGGATGATTCGAGTGGCCAAAAAATCTCCAAGGATCACAGCTGGAGAATTGCAGAATTTAGTTGCGTCTTGGTGTCAGAAAGTCTCCAAAACTACAATCTGAAGTCACCTACAATCACCACAAGTTGTTTGGAAGGGTTTCAAGAAAAAAAGCCTCTACTCTCATCCAAAAACAAACTCAAGCATCTTCAGTTTGCCAGACACTACTGGAACTTCAAATGGGATCGGGTTCTATGGTCTGAGCTATGGTCTGAACACCAGGGGTGGTTTTGGTGCACACAGAGAGGTAGCCATATGGAAAAGTACCTCATGCCCATGGTTAAATATGGTGGTGGCTCTTTAATGTGGCTGTTTTTCTGCCAGAGGACCTGGACATTTTGTTAGGATACATGGCATCATGGACTCTATCAAATATCAACAGATATTAAATGAAAACCTGACTGCCTCTGCCAGAAAGCTTAAAATGGGATGTGGTTAGATCTTCCAGCAGAACAATGATTCAAAACATACATCAAAATCAACACAAAAATGGTTTACTGACCACAAAATCAAGGTCCTGCCCTGACCATCCCAGTCCCCTGACTTGAAACCCATAGAAAACCTGTGGGGTGAACTGAAGAGGAGAGTCCACCAATGTGGACCTCGAAAATTGAAGGATCTGGAGAGATCCTGTATGGAGGAATGGTCTCAGATCCCTTACCATGTATTCTCCAACCTCATCAGGTATTATAGGAGAAGACTCAGAGCTGTTATCTTGGCAAAGGGAGGTAGCACAAAGTATTGACTAAAAGGGTGCCAATAATTGTTGCACACCTATATTTAACAAAGATATTTTTTGGATAAACCTGTTTTGTTTGCAATTGTTTGATATCCATGAGAGCAGAGTATTTTTGTGAATTTTTATAACAAAAGATCAAAAGATTAAACAATAAAGACAATTTTTCACAGCTTTCTTTGCTCATATTTACCACGGGTGCCAATATTAGTGGAGGGCACGGTGTGTGTGTGTCTGTGTCTGTGTGTGTATATATATATATATATATATAATTACACACATATATGTACACACACACATATATATATATATATATATGTGTGTGTGTGTGTATATATATATATATATTTATATATATATATATATATATATATATATATATATATATATATATATATATATATAATTTTTTTTTTTTGTCAAAGTAAAAATGTTATGAGTAAAAGACAGAGTTTAAACCTGTTGTCCCTTATTCTCCACAGTAATGACTAATGACTGCATTGCATTAACTTACATGTCGCATGTTACGTTTTCCTTTTTACGTATGGTTCATGGCACTTTAAAATAAATAAATAAATAAATAAAAATAAATAAATCATGAAATAGTCTGTAAACGCCTGGACTTGTTTTACTACAGAAAGTGCAAAAATCCTGAACAGGACGATGAGAATTCAAATCAAACCTTTTGCAGCTGAAGATTTTTATTCCAACTACAGTACTGGATGCAGATGTTTATTCCAACTGTAATAATTACATTAACTGCTGTACATGTGTGATATGCATATTTCTGTGTCACATGTCACATCCAGAATGGTGGAACCACTCAAATCTGTCTCTCACATCTCTCTCTCTCTCTCTCTCTCTCTGCAGGAGATTGACCCGAGTCTGGGCGTGGCCGAGCTTCCAGACGAGTTCTTCGAAGAAGACAACATGCTGAGTATGGGCAAGAAGATGATGCAGGAGGCCATGAGCGCCTTCCCCGGAATCGACGAGGCCATGAGCTACGCCGAGGTCATGAGGTCAGACACCATGTCCACCAGTGGCTCTTTCAAACGAACACACTATGTATATGTATGTTCTTATATGCAAAATTTTCAAGTAATTACTACATATACTAGTTCTAGCTGCTCTCGTTACAAACAGATGTGTTTGTTTAAAGAGTTAAAAGATTCTTTGCAAAATCCATAACATGAGCCTAATTACTGAATTCAACTATTTTTTTAAAAAAATTTCCTTTACTTAAAGAGTCAGTGTTAACAGCATTGATATTGTTGACTGTTCTGTATATAAATTTATTATTTTACCCGAGCAGTGATATTTATTGTCGTTTTATTATGTGAGATGCTTTAACTAAATTCAGGTCCTATTGATTAATATTCATTATTTTTTATGTTAAAACCTTATTGTTAGAAATCAAATAGATATTTTTAAGGATGTGAAAGTTTGGTCATTGGCCACCAGGTGGCGCGAAGAGACCGCGTCAATTATTCAGTCTAACTGCTTTACTGTAATTTACCGATTGTTGACGTCCCTGTCTCTTTCTCTCGCTCTGCCGCAGGTTAGTAAAAGGGATGAACTTCTCCGTGGTGGTGTTCGACACGGCTCCTACAGGCCACACGCTGCGCCTGCTCAACTTCCCCACCATCGTGGAGCGGGGCCTGGGCCGCCTCATGCAGATCAAGAACCAGATCAGCCCCTTCATCTCTCAGGTCTGCTGCACTGCATGCTGGGACATCCTCATTAAGATGTCCGATAACCTATTGAGACGTGTTTGTTATTTAAGGCAGGAAAAACTCAAACAGGCTCAAATTCTGAAGCAGTTCACTCCATGCATTAGATTTAAGAATTGGTGGGAATCAGGAATAAGACCTAAATCATAAAACACAGAGATGTACAAGGATAAAAAAAAAATGTCAGTGTGGTTAGGGAGAGTTTTAACATCATCATTCAGAAGAAACAGATATAAAGACATGACCAAGGAGAGTGTGGGATAATGTCCATTACACAGTCCCTACAGGATGTAGAGGGATTCTTTTTCATGATTTTTTAAAAATTTTTTTGTGTGTGATTGTTGCAGCCAAAAATGCTTGATTTTGCTGATTTAGTTTTTTTTTTTTCCTCAAAATTTGTGATGCAACTTAGTTTTTTGTGCTGTTTTTGCGGAAAACTACTTGAATTGGTGAAACTGCAATTGCGTGATAATCTTTTGCAGTGATGTTTGTTGGTAAATGAGACCTTTTAGCTGCACTCATGTTCGACGCACGTGAATTATTGAGGGCTTTGGCTGAATGCGCGTCGTGATGACGTGACATGACACATCTTGGCCCAAATCTGCGGTAATTTTGAAAAATTGCAAGCTCCTCTGAATATTGCGGAAATTTCTGGAGGGATCCTGGAGGAACTGATTTTATTGCCTTGTCACAGTGAGAGGTGAGACGGATGCAGATGCAGCTGAGCGTATCTTTATTAAACGGGCAGGCAGACCTTTCCAAACCGAAAGACAAATCAAGGTCAGGCGTGGGTCAGGCAAGGTGTAAACGGCATACACGAGCCAAAGACAAAACTCTGAGAACTGGGAAACTAGAAAAGTCAAAACCAGGATGATAAACACAGGATAAAAAGGCTTAGAAATCGTCAGAGACGGATGCACAAACTGAGCGTTTCCTTTGCGATGTGTTTGAGAGTGTGAGAACTTTATATGTGAGATTGGAAACAGGTGAGTGTGCTCAATAGTCCGGTGATTGTGAACGTTTCAATGGCGGTGGATTGTGGGTAGCGAAGTCCGAGGCGGCCATGTCTGTAGGCCGCAGTGTATTCTGGGGAACTGAGTTCACAGACGGAGTTGACCTGACACACCGTCATTAATACAATTTAGTTTTGATTCTTTCACTGTTAATATCCTGACTGTTTGTTTGTGTCACTTGTGATAATAAAGGAACATCTTTAATAAAACCTTATCATTTCGTGGTAGGGGTGTACAAACTTTTAACTTTATAGCTGCGTTCACGCCATGTCGTAATTGCGAGATTCCAACTTGTACTAAGCGTTCACGTCCTCGTAGAACTAGTTTACAAATTGTAATGACGAGGAGTTTTCTGTGAGTTCCGACTTGTTCCACCTGACCGCTGAGATGTACCACCTGACTGCTGCAACGTTATGCGGAAAAACTCAAAATGTAGTTATCGTAATATTTCTGTGTAATAATTTGTATAATTATTATTATTATTATTATTATTATTATTATTGATGAATGCCTTAATAATTCAAAATTAATCTGAAAATAAACGAAAGACATACAATACAGTTTAATGAAGCTAGCGCAGAGTTCCGAGTCCGAGGACATGAACAGCTCTGAGTAGAACATCCATACTAGAACGTCCTCTAGTAATTACGGTAATCCCGACATGGCGTGAACGCAGCCTGTGCCTTTTGGGAAATGTAGTGTAATCAGAGTTTTTTTTTTTTTTTTCTTCTCTCACTGTAGATGTGTAACATGCTGGGGCTGGGCGATATGAACGCGGATCAGCTGGCCTCTAAACTGGAGGAGACGCTTCCTGTTATCCGCTCCGTCAGCGAGCAGTTTAAAGATCCGGTGAGTCCCAGAACACACTGTTAAACACTTCATACCGGAAACCTGATGACTGTGACGAGAACGTTGAAGTTCAGTTACCTGTGGAACTGTCATTAATGATTGAATGAATCATCAGTATGTCCGTACTGCATTTAAACCCCCCCCCCCCCCCTTTTTTATTCCTCAAACAAAACTGTTGTTTCCTGCTTAGTGCATTTATAAGTCACGTATTCACAGAGAATCATTTTAAGCGCATTTCTTAAAACGTGTCCGAAACGGCTGACAGGAAGTTTTACTAAGTGACCTGACAGACGCCAGTGCCGCAGATGATCTCTGACGCTGATGGTCTGCGGGGTAAATTGATAGAAGAGATTAACGTGGAAAAACAATGGAAATGAATGCGTGCATGATTTTATACATAAAATATAAGCACAAATGTAAAATATGCAGTATCTTAATAAAATTGTCAGCATTCAAGTCTGGCAGGTTGTAAATTGAAAAGATTATAGATTTAAACCTCGTTTTTGTCAACAAGAGCTTTTTAGATGGAGCGATCCGAATGTAATATCTGTACATAACATGTAGCCGGTGAGTGGAAGGTTTTCAAAATCTTAAGATCAAGATCTCCAGTGATAAAAAGCTTGATGTTAAATATTTCTAGGAGCTATAAAAGGTTTTAGCTGTAAATGCTTTTTTTTAATGAATTATTGTTTTGAAATTTGTAGAAAATGTAAAGCTAACACCCAATTTTTCCAGAATCAACCACACAGAAGCTGATTTTAGCTTGATTTTTTAAATTCATTTTTTATTTTAAAAATTTTTTTTGGTCAATACATCCCCAGGCTAATGGAGCTCTAACCAGTCGTGTCTTCGTTTTTTTTACCCCCCCCCCGCGTGTTGAAACAGGAGCAGACGACGTTCATCTGCGTGTGCATCGCCGAGTTCCTGTCCCTGTACGAGACAGAGCGGCTGATCCAGGAGCTGGCCAAGTGCAGCATCGACACACACAACATCATCGTCAACCAGCTGGTGTTTCCCGATGCTGAGAGACCCTGCAAGATGTGCGAGGCCAGACACAAGATCCAGTCCAAGTACCTGGACCAGGTTAGTGTGTGAGGTGTATGTGTAAGATAATGTGCATGATTGGAGCCATAAATGCATTACACGTACTTGGATATATTTACTCACTCGTAGGTGAGTGAGTGTTTAAATGAATTGACGAGGGCATTGTAGATAAAAGGCTGGTATATATTTCTGCATTGTTGCAATGCAGAGAGGGGGGTCATATGGCAGGCTTACATGAGCTCATCTAAGATCCTGACTACTCATCATGTATACAGGGCTTAAAGTATTCCGGCACCGTGCCGGATCTCCGGCGTGTGGCCGTGAGGGGGAAAAAAAAAATTAAAAATGGGAACTTGCATGCAGTTTAATATTTTCGAGTCAATTGATTTCACCTACCATTTCATATTAGAGGAACGCAGCGCTAACTAACGTTACAAGCCTATCAGAAGCAGAGCAGGGCGGGTCCTGGCAACACTGTGTGATTGAGATCCATACGTCACGTTAGCGTTGTCGGTGATAGCATGGAGCGCAATGAAGCCTGGGGATGATGTCCTACCCATAGATAAATAACTCAAAAATAAATGGCGCTGGGCGTGGATTATAGAAAAAGGTAGAGACAGCGAGCCTTTTGGCAGTTGGTGCCGGAAACTGAGAGCCTGGTGCTTGTTTCTGCATGTTTTGTTCGAGGAAGCTACTATATGCCAGCAGCGGTAAGAAAGTGCTTGCTCATCATGAATTAGAGCCCGGTCATAGAGCCGCTGCCCATGCACTCAAACTTACCACGACGTTGCCGGGAGCAACTGTTACAGCTGACACACCGTTGTCTATGACTGACCGTGTCTGCAACTTAAAAACACGTTTGTGCACATTTATCGCGGGACATGACTTGTCATTCACAATTTCGCAGCCACTGGTCACCCTGTGTAGAAAACTAGCAGAAGACAAAAAAGCGTTAACTAGCCTGTCAGTTTCAAATCAACATGTGAGTTACATGAAAACTCATGGCATTGCACTACAGTTCAAAAAATGTTTGTCTGAGAAGCTAAAAAAATGCATGTTCTCACTTAATGTTGATGAAGCAACAAACTTGAATATGGATAAAATACTCAATGTCCTTGTTCGCTTTTTTGATAATGAAAGCAACAGAGTAATAACACAACATCTGGCAAGCAGAAAAGTCAACATTGCCAATGCCCAAGCACTTATGCTGGAACTTAAAGATGTCCTGCAGACTAATGGTCTTGAGTGGAGACAAGTGACCAGCATCCTCCTTGTTCTGGTCCAAATGTCTTAAAAAGGAAGAGTTTGCAGGACTTTGCTTACAACCCGGGAAAAAAAAGAAAAAATAAGTGATAATGGCCTTGATTTCACTTCTAATCTTCAGTTGACCAGTTCAATTCTTTAGCTATTTAAGTACTTTAAGCACTTGTTATTGTTCAGAAGAAAACACTTTAGTTGACATAGTACTTTAAAATAAATGGTGCAAAGCATAATCATTGAAGAGAAGTGAATCTGTCCATCTCAGTCTCAGTTTACCAGTTTTTTTTAAGCACTTTAAGCTCTTGTTACTGTATTTTTGTTATTATCGTCAATATTTGTTTATTTATTTTACATTATTTACATATTTCAGTTACAATCTTAACATACAGCCGTAATACTTGAAAATAAATGGTGCCATTGCATTGAAGATAAGTCCTCCACCCCAAAGAAAAAAAAAGTTCAGGCTCAGGATTTTTTTTCACTTTAACCCCTGTGTATATCTACGGTGCATCAACCAGCGCCACAGGAGAAGACTGCTATCAAAAACATTAGTGTTTAACTCCATTACTTAACGTAAGCCTCGTAGTAGAAGCAGAGATGCAAACATCAGACACCAAACGTGTCTTGGTTAATCGACTACATGTGAAGTTTAACTTTTAAATGCGTTCCTCGCCTCTTTTTTTTTTTTTTTTTTTGAAGGTGGCACTCCTTTGGTGATGTGTAGTGTGAATTACTTAAAGAGCTGAAAAATATTAAAACAATTAATATTATTAATTAATATTATAACAATCAGGAACTTCACTATTTGTTCCTAAATTAGTCCACATATTTGATTTTTCCTTCGCCAATTTACAATCTGCATAAACCACACAAACAAAACATGAGAGCACAAATTCTTATTAAGTCTAATATTAGCCTCAATTTTAGGTTCATCAGATTTAGCTTCCAGTTATTTAAGTGTGTGTGTGTGTGTGTGTGTGTGTGTGTGTGTGTGTGTGTGTGTGTGTGTGTGTGTGTGTGTTTTTCAGATGGAGGACCTGTATGAGGATTTCCACATAGTCAAACTGCCTCTACTGCCTCACGAGGTACGAGGAGCAGACAAAGTCAACACGTTTTCCAAACTGCTCCTGGAGCCGTACAATCCCCCCAAATAGTGACTTGCCTTCCCTTAAACACACGCGCACACATCTACACAGCCTTCCGCCGCTGCCCGCTGGTCCATTAACCCTCTCCGACCCCACAGCAACACATCCTCATCGACACGCTCATCATCGTCCGATCTGGAAAGCTTCATCGTGATAAAGGCTTGCATCACTACATACACCTGTGTCTCTGTGTGAGCGTTTTTCCCTCTATCTCTATCTCTCTATCTCTATCTATCTCTGCATCACACTCTCTATGCCTCTGCCTCATTTCTCACACAGAGGCTGTTTATTTTATTCATTCCTTATTCTAATCTGTTAAATAGCACCGAGTGATTATTTTATTGTGATGGTGATTTATGTGTAAAAGGGTATAAAAACTGCTTGAAAGATGATGGGGAAAAAATGGGTCTGATCTCTGACTAAGAATGTACTTGATGTATTGACACTGACCATCCTATGAGTTCGTCTCAAAATCGTTGTCCGATCTCTCAGCACCGCCATGTTTTTCTATAACTCTGACAAGTGGGTTTGGGGGAACGCTTTGCTTTTAACCCTGTATATCAGATGGTGTAATGTATGTAATACATGAACCCTGTGCAATAATTGTGGCCAGCAAAATAATAATAATAATAATAACAGTTAAAAAAGACATGGACATGGTGGAAGACCAATGTAAATGGCAACAGCTAGGTTTGCGCGATATAGCTTTTTCCCTGACCACTATATGGTGGAATATGATTTAATCATCCGGAACAAAAGTCAGAGGAAAAATACCATTTCCAGTTTATGCAGAGTAGGAAGGCATAAAGCTGAATGGTGTTTTTTTTTTTTTTTTTTTTTTTTTTTTTAAATATATATATATGACATTTTCACTGTGGTGAGGAGAAGAGCACTGGTCAAAAAGGAAAAAAAACAAACAAAAAAAAAAAAACCCTGGGTCCAAATTTTTTCCATGCCATCCCTAACAAATATAATAAACTGATGTTAAATATATGCTTGTCTAATACTTGTAATCTCTGCATGAGTTGAGAGCACCAGGGAAAGGGGGCGGGGTGTCAATTGGCTCATCTGCTGTTTTATTGGGGAGAAAAAAAGATGGCTGGTTAGGCGTGTTTTTGAGTGATAACTCGTACTAGTGTTACCTTTCGTGCTCAGGGGGACCTCCATTTATGACGAGCTCCAAGGCCAGAGCCTGTATGAATTTCCATATTTTCGGATCTTTTCCCTTCACAATGATGAGTCAGAAGAGAGTGCTGCTGAATGGGCAGCATTTATTCCCGTCGGTTTTACTTCCACAGACAAAAACGAACTAAAAATTTGACTTTAAAAAAAGGGAAACTCGCAGCCCTGACCCCCACCCCAAACTAAACTACCCATAATGCAGTGCCCCCAAAGAATAACCCTTTACTCTCTACCACTGGCATACTCTGATGTAATCTTGTGTAGGGACGATAATATCATTATATTGCACAAGCCTAGAGGTGGCAGTATGTGAGTGATAGCCATCTACATTGGTTTCTGCCATTTTCTCACAATAAACGTTATCTCAATCTCCGCAACCCCTCCACAAGTTCATTGTTTACTTTGTAATGCAAAATCATCAGAAGCAGTCAAAGAAGGTATTCCGCTGCTGGCGAACACGCAAGTCTCGCTTTAAAGTTTTAAACTTTGAAGCAGGCAGGGTCATGCTGGGAGACGCTACATCTCATCACTATACTTTGCCATAAACATCTTTGCAAAGTTTGTGTTTTACTTCATGGCATTTTGTTTTTTTTTGTTACAGTTTCCTCTCAGTGAAAGATTTCTATTTGTAATTATTGTGTAAAAACTGTGTAATTATGACAGTTAATTATATAGAGTAACACCGACAGTATTTCTTTTTAGTTGCATTTGGTTTCAGCAGGATGTTTTTCTGAATTCTAATGAAGCACATAGTAAAGGACAATGTTTTACCAGCCCCCCTCCTCTCTCTCGAAGTGCTTTTTCAACAAATTCAACAATATACAGTAAGCATTAATTATCCATCACCTCTCTGTCTTACATTTGCTTAAAATAATATTTCCCCCACAATAACAGTCTTAATATACAGTATTGTGAAAGCTACTTTTTTATAAGTAAATGATAATGTTCCAGTTAGCTTTCATATATATATATATATATATAATATAGATAGATAGATAGATTTTGCTGATCTTTGTTTAACTGCAAAAACTGTTTAAAAACCATCCCGATACAAATTTACATTTTTTTCCTCTGATGTTCTCAATATTTTTCCTCACCTTCCCACAAATCAGTTAATTTGGATTGCATGAATATTTAGAATTAATAATTAGAAACTTATTTGGAAATTATTCAAAACTGCTGGCGTGACCATTTTTATATTTTGGCCTCTTCTCACTGACAATTATACAGCCAAAGAGGTTTAATCATATAAACATGTTTAAATAGACTTTAGGATGACAAGAAATTGTTATTGTGTCATAAAATATAAGAGCCAGTCAGGGTTCAGTATGCAAATATAGGTTTTGGCACTGATTGACCAGGAGAAAGATGCTGTAGAGTTGGATCTGGATTCTTTTGTGTCGTGGTTTTTTTTTTTTTTTTTTTTTTTTTTTTTCTGGAAGTGCTACATCAGGAAATTATTAATATAGAAAAATATATTGTCTATAAAATATGGTACTTTGAGTAAACATGGTGTAAATGGTAGATCATCCCAGCCTTAAACTTCCACAATTAAGTTTAATCTCATTTCACCTGTCTAATGTGCACCATGTCTGAAGCACAAGCTTTGCTACATAAATTAGGAGGTTTGGAAGAAGATTGCAATAAAAAGGTTTGCCGGGATCCAAAAAATGTGAAGTGACTGGAGCAGCAGAGGCCACCTTTCATCCTGTGATCGTAATCTGTACAAACAAGGAACCCTGCAGTTTCGGTACTGTACAGTGTGTTACATCATGGGGGTCAGTGAGAGAAAAATATCCCTGAAAAAAATAAAGAGAAACCTGAAAGCTCCAAATGACATTCAGTATAGTTTGTTGGATTTTTTTTGGTGGGCTTCCATGGTTTCCTGCTCAATATCATCTTATGATCGTGTGGATCAGCCTCACACACACACGAGTGCTTCTTGTTTACCGCTCCATCGCTCGCAATGTATCAGCCCTGAGATGAGAAATGAGCGATTCATGAATAAATTGATTCTTCTTGAATGACTCTTTGAGTCATTCCTTTCATTTGACTACTGTAGTTGATTCTAACAAACCCATCCTTAATGTAGTTTAATCTTACTATTTTATTTTTGACTTCCTTCTTTATTTCTATAAAGCACTTTGAGTTGCATTTATTATGAATTAGTATTTATTTTTACTATTTGAGCTGCACCGTGGTTTGTTTCAAAGAATTGATTCAGTGAAATGACTCGTAACCAGCATCTCAATGAAGAGAATGAATCGGCGCTCTGAGCAGCGGGACTCCGCATTAATGAGCTCCGTCCTCCTCATGACGCAGATTTATCCTGGAGCTCCTGGATAGACCGGGCTCTAGAAACCAATCAGAAGTGTTGTCTTTGCTTAGGTCAGGGCTATGAAGTAAAATAAAATATAGAAAACATAATTCGACTGTTTGTTGCCTAAAACAGCAGAAGTGACGTGCACATCCACTTTCTTTTGTGATTTCTTGTTCTCAGAATATATATCCAATGGATTTTTGATAGATCAGACACTGAGGTTAAGGGTTCTGCAGTCTCTGAGGAAACCCATAAAACCTGGATGTAGAACCCTACCAAACAGCGTTTGCATTTCAGACAGGGTTCCTAGCAGAACCCCAGTAGGAAGCTGTGATCCCTGAGATGACGGTGACGTACACGGCACGTGTGGCGAACGCTCGCTTCTGCGGCTTCTCCAAGCTGCTGCTGGCCTGGAAGGGGAGCATCTATAAAGTTCTCTACAAGGAGTTTCTGGCTTTTTTCGCCATGTACACCGCCATAAGCATCACATACAGGTGAGTAACCTACTTGGGAAAAATGTTTCTCTCATTCTGTAGAAGCAGGAATTACCATTTTTGTCAAGACTGACTGAAAACCATTGTTAATGACATGGATGGGAAGTAAGGACAGTGTGGTTGGGAATTTGGGTCCGTGTGTTTGGGAATTCGGGGCATCATGGTTGGACATTTTTGACAGAGTGGTTGGGAATTTGGGACAGCTTGGTTGGTAATTTTGTATAGCGTGGGAATTTGGGTTGGTACTTTTGTATAGCATGGGAATTTGGTATAGAGTGATAGGGAATTTGGGAAAGTGGTTGGGAATATAGGATAAAGTGTTTGGGAATTTGGGAAAGTGGTTTGGAATATAGGATAGAGTGTTTGGGAATTTGGGACAGTGTTTGGGAAATTGGAACTGAGTGGTTGGGAATTTGGGGTAGAGTATAGGGAATTTGGAACACTGGTTGGGAATTTGGGGTAGAGTATAGGGAATTTGGAACACTGGTTGGGAATTTGGGGTAGAGTGTAGGGAATTTGGGACACTGGTTGGGAATATAGGATAGAGTGTTTGGGAATTTGGGACAGTGTTTGGGAAATTGGAAATGAGTGGTTGGGAATTTGGGGTAGAGTATAGGGAATTTGGAACACTGGTTGGGAATTTGGGACAGCATGGTTGGCAAAACAACTTTGTTGGTACAGTACAGTTTACTCTACTGGTTCAGTTCACTCATATGTACAGTAACTTTTCCAGATTCTTTCTTGTGGACGAGCAGAAGAGACACTTTGAAAAACTCTCAATTTACTGCAACCATTACGCCAGTCTCATCCCAATGTCTTTTGTCTTGGGTATCAGTATTGATTTATTTACATTCTTATACACTATAAAAACCTACATAGTGGATATGACGCAATTTGTATTTCTACACATCTATGATGTAAATCCGTGCAGGTTTCTATGTGACAGTGATCGTGAACCGCTGGTGGAGTCAGTACACGTCGATCCCGTTGCCGGACCGGGTGATGTGCGTACTCTCGGGCGGTGTACAGGGCGGGGATGAGCGTGGAAGGCTGCTGCGGCGCACGCTCATGCGCTACACCAGTCTGTCTGCTCTGCTCATCCTGCGCTCCGTCAGCACCGCTGTCTTTAAGCGCTTTCCCACTGTGGATCACGTGGTAGAGGCAGGTAAGCCTGAAATACGTAGATGATGGGTCTATTAGTACATGTCAAATTAAAGCAGGAGTAAACTCTTAGCAAGGATTAAGTTTCTGGTGTTTGTGATCCTGGGTATGAACTCAAAGAGCTCTTCAAATGTTTCTGGTGTTCAAAATATATAGTTTTATATGTACTGAACTTTGGACATACAAGTTTGGAATCTCTCTCTTTTTTTCTCTCTCTCTCTCTCTCTGTAGGATTTATGACGCGGGAAGAGAGGAAGAAGTTTGAGAGTCTGCGCTCTCCCTATAATAAATACTGGATCCCATGTGTGTGGTTCGCTAATCTGGCCACCGTGGCTCTATGTGAAGGCCGAATCAAAGACAATAACACTTATAAACTGCTGATGGAGGTAATAGTTTAAATAGTTTACTCGTACAATATGATCACTCATGGTTGAACACACTACTATACACTTACTGTGTTTGGGCTCAGAGATATACAAGCATGAAGTGTTCATCTGATTCAATACAACTAGCCTACAGAACTGGGTCGTGTTTTTAACAGAAATGAGGCACCATCACTAAAATGTTCTTTTAATTATTTTTTTAAAAATCATTTCTCATGAAGCCTTTCTAATCACAATAAAAGGCTTTAGTTTGGAGATAAATATCAGGTTGGTTGAATTATTTTCTAAAATAAAATTTCAAGATGACTCAAAAATTGGGCAAGTCTAGAACCCTTGAGATTTCTTTGGTTAAAAAAGCCTTAAAAGTTCTGTGTTGAACCCTACAACAGAGAGGGTACCAAGCTAGAACCCTTTCAGGAATCAAACAACTCCTTGAAGAACGTTCTAAGAGTTGCACCAAAAAATAAATAAATAAATAAAACTTTAACTCAGATTTCTTTATTAATCATCTGCACCAAACTTTAAATCTTGTTTTAAAAATAATCAGGACTGCATGTTTAATCCTGGTGTGAGTTTTACAGTAGTTTAATTTAAATTACCTTTAATCCTGTTCCTTTATTATTTTAAACATTCAATTTCAGTTAGGATTTAATTTTTATTTTTGTCAACTAAGATCATCAGCGTTACCAAAATGGCAGCATACTGTATAATGGAGGGATGGCAGAGTTCCTAAAAGGAGAGCTATTAAATTCTGGTTATCAGTCCTAAACTAATGAAAGAAAGTACTGATAATTGATCTCATGAGTGATATTGTTGCTGTTTCCAGTTTCTTGACTGGTGAATCCATCACGGTGGACCTGGGGGTAACAGTATATTCAGGGATTCATTGAGCTAGGTTTAAAATGAAGTGGAATTACAGTACAACCCAGGAATCAGGTTTTACTTCACATGATTGTACAAGATCTCGTTGGTGATCGTAGATTTATCATGAAATCAAATCCAGAAATTTGATGATAATACAGTATGACAGTTATTTGTGCTTGGCCTGCCGCTGCTTTGTGTTTTGTAGGAGCTGAATCAGTTCAGAGAGAAATGTAGTATGCTCTTCCACTATGACATGATCAGCGTGCCGCTTGTTTACACACAGGTGAGAAACGCGTGTGTGTGTGTGTGTGTGTGCTGGTGAGGAAAAATAGTGGAGTGTAATTTATTATTCTAATATGAAGTGTTAATTTTGCTTGCATCGGTTAGTGTTATTGCCTGCTAATTTGTCTAATTAAACGTTGTGTTGGAATGTGATTAATTAATCACATAATTAAACCTCCATTATCAACGTTAATTATTGCAATTAAAAAATAGTCTTAATCAACAGTAAATTGACATAATTAATCACCAAATAAGCAAAGGCATGTACTATTTACAATCCTTTTTTAAAGCAGAAGTACATATTAACAGTCAGTCATTGACATAACAGCAAGAATAAAGCACTTAAAAGTTTCCAATTAGTCAATTTAATAGTTTTAACACAACATTAAATAAAGAAAGAGACTTGTTATGTTGAAGTGCAATCGATATGCGACAGTCGTCTTGTCTTGTAGGTTTGTGTCCTTATTATGAAATTCACCAATGAAACACCTCTCCCTCCATCTCAGGTGGTAACATTAGCAGTGTACAGCTTCTTCCTGGTGTGCCTGATTGGCCGCCAGTTTCTGGACCCGAGTCAGGGTTACCCGGGTCACGACCTCGACCTTTACGTCCCCATCTTCACCCTGCTCCAGTTCTTCTTCTACGCTGGCTGGCTCAAGGTCAGGAACATCATCAGCATCGACGCACAAAACAACCCTCTCTCGACTGTGTTTTCAACTAAACCAGCTGGTTAATATTTATTATACCACAGCACTGTTGATTGCTGGACTTTGATTGGTCAGAATTTTGTGACTCACAGGTTCACAGGAAAATCACAGGTTTATATTAATGTTGGTTCTAAAATGTGATCGTTTCTATCGTAACAGCTAACACAAGGATTTTGTACGGCTTTGTATCCACATAAGGCTCATGAAAAACAGGTTTTTTTTGTTGTTTTTTTTAAGTGTTGTTACTTAGCAATGAAAAACATAAACGCATTGCTTTCTGTAAGGAGGTAGTAAAGTTTCAGTAAGTGTCAGCGCTACGAGGTAAAGCTGTTGCAGTAAAATTTTCAACACAGGAAAGTGTTCAGGACAGAAGATTAATTGTTATGATTTTTGTCTTCTGGGAAACGTGAATATCTTATGTAGTTTCTGAAGGGTGGTACTAAATGAAAAAAAATAAGATTAAGAACAAAATAATAACAATTTACACAGATCATCCTGTTGAAAAGTTTACACCCCCCCCCCCCGACTTAATGTATCGTGTTGCCTTCTTGAGCATCAGTGAATGTTTGCACCTTTTGCAATAGTTGTGTACGAGTCCCTCAGTTGTCCTCAGTGTGAAAAGATGGATCTCAAAATCATATAGTCGCTGATGGAAAGGGCTCAAATATGCAGAAGATGCTGGAAAAGTAAAGAATGTGCAGGACCTGAAGAACAGTGGGTAGTTTAACTGCTCAGGACAATCAAAGGACTCATGAACAACTATCACAAAACATAAAAACATTCGTTGATCATCCAGGTTACAACACACTGTGTTAAGAATCAAGCGAATGTAAACTTTTGAACGGGATCATTTGTGTAAATTCAATCATTATTGTGTCTTGTGGACTAAATGTAAACATCTGTTATGTGAAATAGCTTATTCAGGGCAGCACTAAAAAAAAAAAAATAAAAATAAAAAAAAAAATATATATATATATATATATATATATATATATATATATATATATATATATATATATATATATATATATATATATATATATTTTTTTTTTAAATGATTAACATTTTGCAGATTTTGAAGGTGTATGTATTATGATCTCAACTGTACCTATGAAAACTATTATTCTTTTCCAGTTTGGAATAAATTTTCCAAGCAAGTGAACTTAAATGAATTAAAACACTGAAGTTACATGAAGTTTTTTTTTTTTTTTTTTTTTTTTTAATCTCTGCAGTACAGTTTGTTAAATGTCTTTTATGCCACTCCGGTTCCAGCTTTGCTGTTTACTGGAGCTTTGAGTCTCATTAATAGACCTACAAATATTATTCCTTATACAAAATTCTATCATTCCATCTTCAAAATCTTTCTCTTGTGTGTACTGTGTCGTATCTGTTTGTAAATGTAGGTAGCTGAACAGCTGATCAACCCGTTTGGTGAGGATGATGACGATTTTGAAACCAACTGGCTCATAGACAGGAACTTCCAGGTGTGTCTACAGTCATCCATCCATCCATCATTTATTTATTCACTTTCCACTTCATTCATTTATTTGTCATAACTCGGTCTGCCAGATCTGTTTCTTTGAAGAAATGCCCCACATTTCTTGCACCCCATGGTGCTGCATCGATGTTTTATAATACTGATCATTTCATTTCAAGTAGATCTAAATGATTAGTGCATAATTAAGAATCTCTGTATAATAGGGGTTTATTGTTTAATGTCTAATGTTGTGTATATGTGTAATGCCTATATTATACAGAATATCAAATGTGTGTTATACTTCTCTTTTCAGGTGTCGATGATGGCAGTAGATGAAATGTACGGTGATTTGCCCAAAATGGAGAGGGATCGCTACTGGAACGATTCGAACCCTCGGCCACCCTACACCGCCGCCACGCTGTTCGTCCTCCGCAAACCCTCCTTCCAGGGCTCCACCTTTGACATGGCGTAGGTGTCTCACTATACACACTGTGAGCACTATCAGTAGATTACACTATTTTACAAACTAATGTAGAAGAGTCACAAATTGTTGAGGTTTATTTGTTGTTGTTTTTTAAAAAAAAATAATTTACATATGAGTCAACAGGGTAAACAATGCACCATACAGAAGGACAAGCAATATGTTTTTTCTACAAATGCATGCGATGACAGATGAAAATGGTGCCAGTTAAAGACTCCATAGTCCATTATTTGTAGTTTCATGCAAAATAAACTACTTCTCTCTCACTAAAAGAAGTGAGAAGCAGGGACAAAGACGACGTGTCCCAAGGGTGGGATGCAATAGGGTTAAAAGTAAAGGGTACAAAAATATTTTAAACTTAAACTGGTGTGATTATTTGCAGAAGATGCATTCGTTTCACTGAGCAATAGTTAACTGGAGGCATCTGACTGACAAAAAAATTTTCAGTAGCAAAATTCAGTTTCAGTAGTAGTAATTCTCACAACTCTGTTTCTGACATTAGGTGGTGGATTTACATTTAATTTCAGACAGTTACATAAAACCACTCTTTCTAAAATTCAGAGTTCCTAAGGAAGAGATGCACCTCCAGCCTCTG
This sequence comes from Cranoglanis bouderius, assembly GCA_023630585.1. Lineage (NCBI taxonomy): Eukaryota > Metazoa > Chordata > Actinopteri > Siluriformes > Cranoglanididae > Cranoglanis > Cranoglanis bouderius. Next base: position 4,508,323 of record CM042552.1, read on the forward strand.
GAAGAAATTGCTGAGAACCTGGAAGAATCCGCAACTCGCAATCTCGCTCTGTTCAACCGACTCCTTAGCTCCGGCCCTTCTGCCACCAGCATTGTGGGTGGAGCTTTCTCCAGGACCTCTACTCAGCTGCAGCGATTGATGCGTTCAGTCAGCCCTGACACCTCCTACTCTGACGGGGAGGAGATGGAGGGGGAAAGGTACATCGGGAGGAAAGAGGGTGCAGGAGGATCGTTACCGTCAGGTTTAGGAAACGACACCCAGAGCACCATCTGCAGCTGTGGAGAAACCTCTAAGACACACAATCCTCTCTCAGCACAGGAGTTTAACCCGAGCCAAGCAATAAACAGTGGGCATGAGGAGGATGGGTTGAAGACAGATAAGAATGAGAAAGAATTGACATTGCTGAAGATACCTCCACATTTAACACAAGCGCTGAAGCAGAAAATGAAGCCAAGGCTTCCACCTCCAACCAACACCAACTGCTCCACACCAGACTACTTCTCCTTTCAGCCAATCGGAGACCAGGCCAAGGTCATGACCCTGCAGTCGACCAATGAAAATGCACTGTCAGGTATGACACTCTTGACAGTTCCATCACTTCCTGAAGTGCCACAACGGGCTTCTGAGGAACACAAACAGCGCCAGCGAAGCATCAGCATGGGCTCAGACGTCAACTGTTTGTCCAACAAGGCTGAGGAATGACAGAGCGACTTTTCACCTTTTGCTTCAGGTTATAAAATGGATGGGATAGAACACAGTAGATTGTTTTTTTCTTTTTTTCTTTCTTTTTCTTTTTTTTTTTTTCCCGTAATCAAATTAATGTAATCAGATAACCATCAACCTAATAATCAAGTCACCTAATACACAGACCTCCTTTATATATTAAGTAATAAATTGCTGATTTCACAAAAATAAACCACAATTTGCATTCTTTTGTGCAATAAAAACATTAAGCAATTCATTACATATAAGGCATCTCCATGTTGTTTCCTCATCAAACCAATGTTTTATGAATTTGCTATTTTTAATTAAGTTCCTCTCATCATAAGCTTCATAGCACTACAATTTGAAAAGAAATACACACACACACACACACACACACACACACACACACACACACACACACACACACACACACACACACACACACACAGACTACTATTGGAAAATAGTATAAATTGATAAATATACAATTTGGAACGTTTGAGTTGGAATAGTTTGTAAAAGCGCGATTATAAACACAAGAGGCTGTAGATGAGTTTTCCTGTTCTCCTGTTCGGCCTTATGACCTCTGTAGTCCTATTTAACCACTTGTTAGCAACCTCTTTTTCAAGACGCGTAAAATCACGAGTGGGGTATCACTGATGTATTTTATGTCATAGAATAAAACGTGAAAATATCTTGAGCTTGTGTTAATCACAGACCTTATTTCAGGCATTTAACCAAATAAACTATTTACTGCACTCTATTGTGGTGTAATGTAATACGTGTTGTAATGCTTCTCCTGGGAGACTAGTGTAAATCTGTTGGTTTGGAAGAGGAAGTTGCTCAGCTGCATTAGTGAGAAAATCTGTGCCAACACATTTGTGAGAAGATCAAGCCGACACATTTGTGCAAATACAAAAATTGCCGTTTGTATTTGCAAATCACTTTCTGTTTGTTTGAGAGCCGAGTTTTCCTTTGCAAAGCAGATTGTGTTTGTTTGCGAAATGGTATATTTATTTGTTAAGTTTTGGCACAAATTTAACTCCAGATTTATACTGCATCAGCAAGGTCTCTCCCAGGTAGAAATTTCAAGGCAGACAGGGGTTTCCAGATGTGCTGTCCAAGCTCTTTTGAAGAAGCACAAAGAAACGGGCTGCATTGAGGACCGTGGACGCACTGGCCGGTTAGGGAAACATACTACTGCAGATGAAAGATACACTTACTTCAGGCTTACTTCCATTCGCAATCGGAAGATGTCCAGCAGTGCCATCAGCTCAGACCTGGCAGAAACCAGTGGGACCCTGGTACACCCATCTACTGTCCAGAGAAATCTGGTCAGAAATGGTCTTCATGGAAGAACTGCTGCCAAAAAGCCATACATCCGTCATGGAAACGGGGCCAAGTGACTCAACTATGCACGAAAACACAGGAAATGGGGTGCAGAAAAATGGCAGCAGGTGCTTTGGACTGATGAGTCAAAATTTGACATATTTGGCTGTAGCAGAAGGCAGTTTGTTCGCCGAGGGGTGAAGAGCGGTACACGAATGAGTGTCTGCAGGCAACAGTGAAGCACGGTGGAGGTTCCTTGCAAGTTTGGGGCTGCATTTCTGCAAATGGAGTTGGGGATTTGGTCAGAATTAATGGTCTCCTCAATGCTGAGAAGTACAGGCAGATACTTATCCATCATGCAATACCATCAGGGAGGCATCTTATTGGCCCCAAATTTATTCTGCAGCATGACAACGACCCCAAACATACAGCAAAAGTCATTAAGTACTATCTTTAGCATAAAGAAGAATATGGAGTCGTGAAAGTGATGGTATGGCCTCCACAGAGCCCTGATCTCAACATCATCGAGTCTGTCTGGGATTACATGAAGAGAGAGAAGCAACTGTGGCTGCCTAAATCCACAGAAGAACTGTGGTTAGTTATCCAAGATGTTTGGGACAATCTACCTGCCGAATTCCTTAAAAAACTGTGTGCAAGTGTACCTAGAAGAATTGATGCTGTTTTGAAGGCAAAGGGTGGTCACACCAAATATTGATTTGATGTAGATTTTTCTTCTGTTCACTCACTTTGCATTTTGTTAATTGATAAATATAAACTATTAACATGTCTATTTTTGAAAGCATTCTTACTTTACAGCATTTTTTCCACACCCACACCTTTTCAGACACACTTTTCAGACACAAAACATAATGAAGGCTGCTGGGTTTTGCTGCAAAAATAAGAAGCAATTGAGAAAGTCAAAGTCTCCAGAAGAACTGTGGCTGGTTCTGCAAGATGCTCAATAAAACTTACCAGCTCATTTCCTTATAAAACTGCACACATTGTACCGGAGACTACTATTTTTATTTTTATTTTAATTTTTTGTCACACCAAATAGTGACTTTGTTTCATTTACTACTGTTTACTGCTCTTTACTGTATTTTTTAAAATGTAGAAACATTTATTTTCATTATTTTGAAGGCATCTTTGCTCTACAGCATTTCTTTGCATGTGCTTAAGACTTTTGCACAGTATTCTGTGTGTGTGTGTGTGTGTGTGTGTGTGTGTGTGTGTGTGTGTGTGTGTGTGTGTGTGTGTGTGTGTGTGTATATATATATATATATATATATATATATATATATATATATATATATATATATATATATATATATATATATATGATGGTCAGGTTTATTCACATCCTGCATTTTAGACAGACATCCTCCATCTCCTAAACACGCACCCCAGTGTATTGTGCATTACACTTTGCTTCCTTGAAAGCTACATTTAAAATGGATCAATTTAAAGAACTTTGTTCAGCCCTTAATTACTTAATACGGAATATTATTTCGAATTTTGCATTCTCTAAATTATGTGGGCTGCAGTCTTTTTTTTTTTATATAATTACAACTGTAACAAATGGCTCATCAGGTGTCATATGGATTCATATGCAAAAGTTTACTGGCAAACAAGGCAGGGTCAAACACAGAAAATCCTCACGTATCACACAAATCCAAAACGTGCTCAAAAGGCAAGGCAGGGTCAAAATACCAAAGAGCAGATGTTCAAACACACCCAAAATTGCTAGATAAATGTTATTCGCACGTAATCTATCCAAAAATACACAGCTCAGAACTCACAGGAATGGCAGGCAAACTGTAAAGCATTGACGCAATGGTCCATGTGCTATGTACTGTATGTAGTACAAACAGGAAATGAGTGTGACAAAAGAAAAAAGACTTTCAAAATTCGTGTGAGGGCTAGATGTTGCAATAACTTATCAAAATTACCAATTAATTAATTTTCATAAACAAATACTTTTTGTGCTGCTCAATAAACAAACTTTTAGTTGGAATAAACATTCTAATCAATATAAAAATATTGATTGGTTGGTAGCTGTTGTGTGATTAGGGAGAGCTGTCTGGTGGGTGTATGGGAATTGGCAGGTGATCAAACTTGGGGAGAAAATGGAACAAAAAGAGAATTTGCTGTGGTAATCGATGGTACTCCTAACTAAGTTCATCTCACCATTGTTTGTTGTACAATATGTGCTCTAATGTCATGAAATGACATGTGCAGTAAAGTGTAATAAAATTGTGCGCATGACATCAATCAGTGGTTGCTTAATGTTAATACAGTGAAATCCCTGCTGAAAGGGATCCATCATTAGAAGTTCACTTACAGATTACCATGGCGATGGAGTATACCAAATTTCAGCTCGATCAGACTTACAGTATTCGTCCTGATAAACAGGCGTTAAACTTGAATATGACACTACTCTCATGAATGATCACGCATGATTTTTGCGTGTAAAGCAAACACTGGAGCGGGAAAATAGAAGTGTATTTGCCCAATTTTGTTGCAAAGCTTTTTGTTTACAGAGCTATTAATGAAATATACAAGATTACAAAATGTGCTTTAAAAAAAAAAAGCACCTGCAGTTTCCGGATTTAAATCTTGTACAGTATCAGGGACACGATCATTGCAGCAACCTAGAAAAACAGAGAGAAAACACAATATAAGCATTAAACATAATATATAGACAAATTTGGCATGTTTGGGCTGAATGACCATGGGAGTGTGATACGTTTTTCACTAATCCAGTGCTGTGTACATTAGTTTTCTGTGAATATACTCTTTCAAAAATGGGCCCAGTGTAGTGTTATGGTTCCAGTACCTCTATAGCAGCGAAACAAATAGCCACGACCCCTAGCAAAGCAGAATTACTCTTCACCAACTTCACCACAGCATTGAAACAGCCATCCACATGCTGCAAAGGAAATTACATGACGATATCAAAAGGACAAAGATGGATAAGTTTTGACACCTTAAATTATATCACCCTCATTAAGTGGTCTAATGCTGAACCAGATCAGCAGATTCAGGAGCAGGAAAAGCCTTGAAATCGTTCGTGGTAAATATAAAGGTTATAGCTTATAAATAGGTTTGTGATGCAAGAGTGGACTCAGGAGGTGTACCTCTGAATCTGCTTTTCCAATATCACACTGTCCAGATGTCGAGCAGCAGAATTGGGGGTAACTTGATGTGTTGTTTATAAATGCGGAGCCAGTGAAGTCGGTGTAGTTGTTGTATCCACAGCATTTTAGCTACAAGAGCATTCACACACACACACACACACACACACACACACACACACACACACACACACACACACACACACACACACACACACCCCCCTCACAATTCTGGCACTTTAGTTTGAGAATCAACAACGATACAGTTATATAATACAATAATGCTGTATTATATTGTTTGTTAAATTAAGATAAGGACTCTAACCTGGGACAACATGCTCATTCAAGCAGATTAGAAACTAGTTTTATCCATATGTAGCTACTAATCAGAGGTAGTAGAAGTAAAACTTTCCTTAAGTAAAAGTAAAAATACTCCTTTAATAGATACTTGGGTAAAAGTGAAAGCGCTTATTTACTAGAATTAAAGCACACAAATACAAACTCTAAAACTCTAAAGCTAATTATGAGGTAGGAAAGTTAAAGAATGCCTCAGATCACACACTGATTTCGGTTACTTGATGGTAAATTAGTCCAAATTCTCCAAGGAACCAAATAATTAAACCTAATTAATGGCAAACAAATTAATATTTTTTGGTAATTATAAAGTAGCTAGCAATTAATAGGGAGCTGTCATGCCACAAATTGGCTAAAAATAAAAATAAAAAAAGCCAAATGTACATGTTTTTGTAGTAATTGTACTGTGTTCCTTCCCACCTCTGCAGATAGATAAACTGCAGTAACAGTCAGTAATATCTGAACACCCTTTATTAGCATCTTCTAATTAAAGTTCTGGGAATTAATGTCCTGAGCCTCTGCTACCGGGAGCTCTTTGGTCAACATGTCCCCACTCTCTTTGATTTACCTCTCGTGTCTCAGGCCCCTAGTTCTGTGTCTCAGGCCCTACACTATTGCCATCAAGTTGATGCCCAGCCCGTCTCGGACCAAGGGGGTCGGTTAAAGTGTATAGTCATAGGGTATGCCACATTCCAGGTGGTATGATGAACTTATGCTTCTCTCATTATCCTGGTCAAGAAGAAGGATGTGCATGGACTATCATCAATTAAATTCGAAGACCAGGAATGATGCATTCCCTTTACCCTGTATTGAGGAAACGTTGGACTCACTGGCTGGGTCCTGTTGGCTTTCTATCATGGACCTCGCCAGCGGGTACAACCAAGTCCACGTCACAGAGGGTAAGAGGCATAAGACTGCCTTTTGCACCGCTTTCGGCCTATTTGAATGGAATTGGATGCCTTTTCGGCTTTGCAACACTCCCAGTACGTTCCAGCAGTTAATGGAGAGGCTGTTTGATGACCAGCAACAGCAGTCCTTGCTCTTGTACCTCAGTGACATTGTGGCGTTTTCATCCTCTGTTGCTCAACATCTTGCTCAGATGGAGGTTGTCTTAAGTCAGCTGCAGCAAGAGGGTTTGAAGGCCAAGTTTTGGCATTTTTTCAATGGCAGGTACGGTTTGGATTTGGATCATGTGATCTCATCTGAATGAGTCTCAACATACCCAAGTAAAATTGAGGCAGTGATCAACTAACATGCCTGAATTGCAGTGCCAGTTGCCACCTAGTTTTGAAGAGCATAAGATGCTTTCCAAGCTTGCTGTGATTTTGCTTCACCGTTGGAACCATCTGGTGGAAATGGAAGGGGTGCTTTATAGTCAGGTGATTTGCCGGGATGGTGGGGAAGAAGTCTTCCAAGCAGGTTTGGCAGCAGCCATGAAGGGTGATGTCTTGACCTATTTGCCTCAACAGCCTGGGCACCAGGGTGTAGAATGTACTACACAGTTGGTGCATCAGCGATGTTATTGGCCTGGTATGTCCTCTGACATTGCTCAATGGTGCCAGGAGCATGATAGGTGCCAGTGTGCCAAGGACACTCATCCTGCCCCTAGTAGTTTTATGGGACATTTATTGGCCTCATGACCAAATGAGATTCTGGCCCTTGATTTCACTGCCTTGGAGCCTTCCTGTTCCGGGCTTGAAAATGTTTTGGTGATGACTGATACCTTCACCGAATATACTCTGGCTGTGCCCATCAGGGAACAATGAGCCGAGACCGTGGCCCAAGTTCTGATGGTGGAACGGTTTCGTAAATTTGGGGTCCTTGGTCGCATTCACTCTGAACAGGGTCATAATTTTGAGTCATCTCTTATTCAACAACTTTGCAGTCTATATGGGATTCAGACGTTTTGCACTACTTCTTACCATCTAGCTGGAAACGGCTAGTGCAAACACTTCAGTAGGACCCTGCATAATCTATTGCAGACTTTGCTGGCTTCTCAAAAGGAGGATTGGGCACTTTGCCTTCCACAGGTACTCTTTTCTTCCAATACTACCCCTCATCAAGCAACAGTGGAGTCTCCATACTTCCTGAGCCCCGACTCCCAGTTGACCTCCTTCTTGGTAGAGTCCAGGAGCCAGTGGTAGCTAGCATACATAACAGGTGCAGGTGTCTTTTGACGGTGCTCCAGAGCACTTAAGGACCGTAGCCAATCGATGTAATACCTGGCACTATAAGCACGTCCGAGAAACACCACTGGAAGATAGTCAGCTGGTTTATCTCCACAACTATAGAGTGAGAGGCAGTCATAAGATTCAGGACCTGTGGAGACTGGTGGTGTACCAGATTGTGAAAGTACCCAAAGATGGTGGCCCTTTGTATACTATTGCACCTGTAGTTGACATAAGTTAAAGCATGTGCACTGCTCTTTGTTGAAAATTCTGATTTGCAGGGAACAGATGATTCTTACGGATATTTCCTCTTGCATCTATCCTATCTGCCGGTAAGTGTCAGACCTATGTTTTGTTGACTCTTTTTGGTAATGATGTGTATTGTGATGCAGTATTTATATGCATTTATGCTTCTAGGACCTATGATTAGATTTTAGTGTTAAAGCCTTAACCTTTTATGTGGATAGTAAAAAAAAAAAAAAAATCTGTTTTTTTTTTTCATTGTTTTGCATGTTAAAGTTTTTGGTAATGTAAAATACAGTGTTTCTATTTTTATACCGGACCCATGTCTCTTGCCCTCATTGTAGAAATGAAGCTGTGCGACCTAGGGCTAGTTTGTACTCTATCAAATATTTTCCGGGGTGGAATTCCCAGGGTGGCGTAGTCGATTATTCCCTGAAATTTTAAAATCAGTATTTATATAGTATCATCCTCCCTGTTCTCACCACACAAGCTTTAGGTCTGTTACTGTAGCATAGTTAAATTGGTTAGCATAGATCAGGGTTAGCCATATTAGTTACACCTCTTAGTTACAGTTGCTAGTAAAAAGTTTGTGCTCCCTCAAATGTAATGCACGTGTAATCCCGTTGATTATAATAATGTACCAGAGTCATCGTCTCATTCCACGCATTAGTGATCACGTTGTTTTGACCGTAGTTCTCCTTGATGTTCTTAGCAACACTTCCACGAATTTTATCCAGCAGTTTCTCCACCTGAGGAAACAAAGTAAACGATGTTTCTGTGTTATCTGTTACAACACATTTCCCCTTTTTTTTAATCTATAGCTGACCTGGTGTACTCTTTTGAAATGTTTTTGTCAATTATGCTTGTCACTGTATGTGGCAATTAACTGCTCATATTTGTTTAAAAAAGGGTTAATTTCCACCTGTCTTTGCTAAGAGGCTCTTTCAAGTTTCTTAACTGTCCATGGTCTAGCACTTTGCCTAGAAATGTGAAATTAGCACTATTAACCTGAATTGTTAAGAAATGAATGAAGTAGACATAATGGAAAATTGCCCAGTATGGACAGGTAGGGGAATTTTAAGCATGTAAGCTTTTTTCATATATAGCTTTATAGTAACTGATACTTAGATAGTGGAATTTTCTTGAAATATGATGAATATATATTTATAAAAATGAACCTGCTATACATATTGGGATGTGCAACAATATTCTGTTGCATATCCCAGCTCATCTTTATGCAAAAAAGGACCCAAATTGTAAGTTAATTACTAAAAAAGACAAACTATATGGAAGAACATAGTAGTAAATACATAGTTCCATACTATATGGAAGAACATAGAACATAGTACAGGTGTCTAGAGTAGATCCCTAGAGATCTTCTGGGATCCCGATGGACCCAATATAAAAGATGCGAGAGAAGGTGGTCAGATATGAAGCTCACGGGATAAAGAAAGGCCACCTGGGAAATATTGTAGACAGGTGCAACTAAAAATAATAACCTGGAATTAGTCAGAATTCTTTCGTAAGCAGGTGAGACTGGGATTAAAATCTGTCCAGCACACCTCTGGGGACAGATACTGGGGACCAGTGACCTAGATACAGTTTTCAACTAGCTGCTTGGGAACAGTATCATACTGTATGCTTATGTGTACACAATACTTTATTATATATTCAGGATCATTGTTCTTACCTAGAGTTCGACCGATAATCAGTTTTACCGATATTTAAGCATTTTTCCAGAATCGGATATCGGTTTTGTAATATCGGATCCACCGATAAATGGCGATAAATTTTGAGAATTGCGTGCAGGACCGCCATTGTAGCACTGCATCTGGTTTTTGTTTATTTGTTAATTATTTTAATGTGCTTTATTTGTTTTACCTGTTTGTTTACCTCATAAAGCTTTTATTAAAAAAAAAGACACTTTACCAATAAACAGAGGAGTCTGAAAGAGTGCAAAAAATAAAAAAGTCTCTTTAGTAACAGTGCACTTTATTTATTTTTTTGCACTCTTTCAGACCCCTCTATTTATTGGTGTATAAATAAGAGTTGTTTTGTTTTTTATGCAAGGAGGAAGTTAAATTGAAAAAAATTGTTATAAATAAAAATGGTTTGTTCAGTTCAGTGGTGTTATCATTGTGTCAAAAACAATAAACAATAATAACAAAAAAACAATAAATGAATAAATATCGGTTCTGCATATCAGTTATCGGGCACATAAACATGCAAATAATCTGTATCGGTATTGGTTATAAAAAAAAAATCAATATCGGTAGATGTCTATAATCTTACCTTAGACTCGTAAAGCAGAATAAGTACTGCTGCAACCACCTCCACGACAAACACAATGAGGATGATGATGAAAAACTGTAAGGACAGGTCACATTAAATATAAACATCAAAAAAGAGTCAGTGAAGCATATGTGTTCTTAAAGGAATGCTTTGGTGAACAAAATTAATTGTTCCATACTCCAATTGTAGTCGATAGGCCAAGAAGTTGTTTGGTGTCACACAGAAACAAAATCTAATGTATTGAAATGAACAAAACTTTACTATGTACCTGAATACTGGAATATTATCAGGGCAGCCATCTTGGACAACTGGTTATCACATCCTACCTTAGTGTAGTTTGAGCTTTGAGCTACGAATTGTTCATTTAAAATTGTAACAAGTAATTGTCATTCGAAGTAAAAATCAATGAAGTACAAGCCCCATTCTGAAACAGCTGGGACAGTATGGAAAATGCTAATAAAAACAAAGAGGAGTGATTTGTAAATGTACTTTGACTTGTATTTAAACAAAAAATGTATAACGACAAGGAACTTGATGTTTTACCTAATCAACTGCATAGTTTTTTTTTTAAGATAAACGTTTATTTTGAAATTGATGCATGCAACACATTCCAAAAAAGTTGGTACAGGGCAATTTAGGACTAATAGTGATGTGACAAGTTGAAATAAGGAGGTGATGTGAAACAGGTGAGGCAATTGTCTAATCATAGTATATAAGGAGCCTCCAAAAAAGGCCTAGTCCTTCAAGAGCAAGGATGGGTCGAGGCTCGCCAATCTGCCAACAGAATAATCCAATACTTTGAGAACCACATTCCCCAAAGATAAATCGGTAGGATTTTGGGCTTTTCACCTTCTACAATGCACAATATAATTAAAAAAAAGGAATCCGGTCAAATCTCGGTACGTAAAGGGCAAGGCCGAAAACCACTTCTGAATGCGCGTGATGTCCGATCCCTCAGACGTCACCGTCTCAAAAACCGTCATGAGTCTGTAATGGATATCCTGACATGGGCTCAGGAATACTTTGGTAAACCTTTGTCAGTCAACACCATTCGCCGCTGCATCCACAGATACAAGTGAAGGCTTGCACTGTCCAGAGGCGCCGCCGACTTCTCTGGGCTCGGTCTCATCTGAGATGGACAGTAGCACAGTGGAATCTTGTTTTCTGGTCCGACGAGTCGACATTTCAAATAGTTTTTGGACAAAACAGCCGTCGTGTTCTCCGGGCCAAAGAGGAAAAGGACCATCCAAGCTGTTACCAGCGTCAGGTCCAAAAGCCAGCATCTGTCATGGTATGAGGGCATGTCAGTGCCCATGGCATGGGTAACTTGCACATCTCTGAGGGCATCATTAATGCAGAAAGATATGTACACAATTTGGAGCAACATATGCTGCCATCCAGAGCAGGACAACACCATATCACATTCTGCCCGGATGGTTGCGTAAGAGTGCGGGTGCTAGCATGGCCTGCCTGCAGTCCTGACCTGTCTCCGATTGAGAATGTATGACGCATTATGAAATGCAAAATAAGGCAACGAAGGCCCCGTACAGTTGCGCAGATAAAGAAATGCATAATGGATGAATGGGGAAAATTCCGCTTGCTAAACTTAACCAACTGGTGTCTTCAGTGCCCAAATGCTTAATAGGTGTTATTAAAAGAAAAGGTGAGGTTACACAGTGGTAAAAAGTCGACAGTCCCAACTTTTTTGGAGTGTGTTGCAGTCATCACATTTGCGATGAGTGTATATTTTCAAAAATAAATTAAATTCACAAAGCAAAACATCAAATAATGTGTTAATAATATATTTTCCATATAGTACAGGGTGAATTGAATTTTCAAATGACTCTTTTTCTTTCTTTTTTTTTTTTTTTTTTTAATTTTCCATACTGTCCCAACTTTTTTGGAATTGGGGTTGTAAAAATTTTGGCTTTGTATGTCTTGAAGAGATTGTAGTTGAGATAGACTTGTTAGCTTCATTAGCTTCATGGCTCCAGTGCAAAACAGCAGACAATAAACATGTCTTGGCTGTCTGATTACATTTGGGGTAAGAAGCAGATTTTTCACGGAAAAGAGTGACTAAAACCCAAGGTCAGAGGTCACTCACAGTCATGAGCATGCACTTATTCTCACAGCAGGCTCCGCAGCACCCCAGGAAGCCCATGAAGGTGAGTACGGCCCCAACAGCGATCAGCAGGTAGCCAGCATTAGCCAGATGTGCTAATTCGGGGGGAATTTCTTTAATTATATCCAGCACTCCAAGTATATGACTTCTTTTCATTTCGACCAAAACTCCGATGACCACAGTCGCAGCTCCTGCTAACTGGAGACCAAATAAGGAAAAATACAGAAAAAAACAGAAGTGAAAGAGAGAAGAACTATAGGAGGCTGTAATTCAGAAAAAGCACCAAGTAAATGTAAACAAAAGTAAGCTACTGTTTACTTTCTCAACATTTAGATAATGGAAATTGACTGAATTGGGATTATATGTCATGAAGCTACACAAAATATAATGATATTGAAAATTAATATAGAAAAAGCTCTGATTACATAAGTATTCACCTCCAGTGCTGTGAAACTCCTAAAATTATTTCTGGTGCAACCAGTTACCATCCCAAGTCATATAATTAATTCAATGTTTTGCACATTAAAAGTGTCCCATGATCTCAATATAAATATACCTGTTCCTGGAAGAACCCAGAGTTCATTAGAAAACATACCTAAATGAACAGCATCATGGAAAAATTTCCAGTTCTAGAAAAGTATCAATCAGGGTTTGGTTATTTTTAAAAAATCCAAACTTTGAACATGCCACAGATCAAAATTAAACCAATTATGAGGAGACGGTCTACCAATTGTCAGTGACCACGTAAAGAGAGGACTCTCAGTATCAGCTGGAGAAGCAGCCAAGATGCCAAGGAAAACTCTGAAGAAACTAGAAAGATCCATAGTTCAGATGCAAGTATCTGTTTACAGCCTGGACACAAAGCTGGACTTTATGGAAGTGTGCTGGACTTATGAAATCCTGTATGGAGTTTGCCAAAAGACAAGTAGGAGGTTGAGCAAATGTGTTGAAAAACGTTCTCTAGGCTGATGAAACAAAAACTGAACATCTGCAGCACTGCATTTATCATAAACCCAGTGCTCCTAATTGCCCAGAAAGCTCCATCCCCGATGCATGGTGGCGGTAGCATCATGTTCTGTGGATGCTTTTTTGAACAGCAAGTATTGGGGTACTGTTTGGGTAAGATGAAGTCAAATACAGGGCAATCCTAAAAGAAAACCTGTTCCACTGGGCAAGAGACTTCCAACAGGACAAAACCCCCTAAGCATTTACATTTTGGTGCATTTGACAGACACCCTTATCCAGGGCAACTTACATTCATCACACTGCCAACACTGTGTTCGGGGCTTATCAACAGGTCGGTTAGAAGTGGGAAGACAATCTTTCACAGCCTTCTTTGCTCGTACTTACCAAGGGTGCCAATATTAGTGGAGGGCACTGTATACTGAACAGTACGTACTGTATTAACGGCTGAGCAGTAGGTATTGAATCGAATGCAGTGGGTACTGTCACCGTACACGATTTTGGACGCAGCCTCTACCTCCTATATCCTCTCCTCCACTTCCATTAATTGTTTTTCCTTTTTCCCCCCATTCGGCTGTGGCAGCACCAAAGAGCTTACAGGTACAGGTTTTTTCCCCTCCCGTACTGCCACAGTGCAAATCAAATGATAACAATTCTAGTTAAGTCGATTAGAATTCCAGGTTGTAACACTACAAAATGTGGAAAAGTTCAAGAAGAGTGAATATTTATGCAGGTCATTGTAGGTCTACCGAATGACCCAAGGCATATACAGTGGGGTCCAAAAGTATGAGAACACTAAAGAAAATGTTTCTATTTTGCAAGCTTTACAAATTTAATACAAAAGGTTTAATTACAAAAGATATCAGCAATAACTTGAGTGAAAAGTAACATTTCATAGAATATTTGCATGAATTTGAAATTTCCTTTAGATTTGGTTTGTCTCCCTTTTGCTTTAATGACAGTTTGCACTCTAGTTGGCACGGACCCCATACGTTTGTGTAAAACCTGGTGATTAATGTTGGATTAAAACCATGGACGTATCATCTTAAGTTCTTAAGTGGAAGGGATGAATCTCAAGAAATATCTGACCTTTCGTACAAAGGAGTTACAAATATTACCCATATTTGCTTAAATTTAACCAGTGACCAACAAATCACGCAGAATCTTGAATACTGAATTGAACATTTGCTTTTCTTTCTTTTAATTTTTTTCTTTAAAATCTTTGCTCTTTAAAAATCTGCGTTTTAATTTAGTTCTTTTTTCAATCTATTTCCAATTATAAATAAAAGAATTGGCATGTGGTCTCAGACTTTTGGCCCCCACATTTAATCCAGCGGTGGTCTGTCTGTGCAATTGATTACACAGATGATGATTTTCACAAAGATAAAATTAGAAATCTTTATCACCACACCATAAAATCAGCTGTTTACAAAAAACAATGTTTCAGAAGCTTCATTCTATCCCCCGATTTTGACTGAAAATAGATGTTAGTTTATATGTTTAATATTTGACAAAAACAACCTCTTCCTGTTTTGGAGAAAATGTGGCCGAAACACTTTTCTTTTTCCCCTTCTTCAGTTTCATTGTTTGTGTACTCACTGTGGTTTACCTTGGGCAGTATATTAATCAAATACACTCACTTCTTAATGTATAGTAATTATAAATACATTTGGGTCTGATCTAATATTAATACACCTTAAATACTAAAACAATGAATACTATACATTTGTATTAATGATCATTAAAAATTTTATTTATTTCTATTTATAATTATGTATTGTATTCAAGAAAATCTGACTCACAAAGATTGCACTGTTGAAAACAACCATAAGCATCTTCAGGATCCATTTGCAAGCCATCTTACCAATGTTTGTTTTCTTACGTGTGAATTGGACAAACTGTCTTTAGTTTGAAACAAACACACACACACACACACACACACACACACACACACTGCAAGCCTAACTGTGAAAGGAAGTGAGCTACTGCAATTCTTCATAAAATGTATGCGGTTCCGTGTTTGCACAACCAAGATCAGACATGTGAAATCATCTAGTTCCCCGACCTCAATCCTTCCTGTATGTTTTTGAGAAAAGCTTAACATAGTCAAGATGACACCATGGAAGACAAACAGTACTCAGATGTGAATGACAGCCCTCTCTGCCACAGACACCAGCCCAAGTGCTTTTACTTACAGAAATTTGACTACACCACCCATGGGAATTTCACCCAGGGAAATGTTAATACACAAAGATAGAGAGAAAGTCACAGGCTCGATTCTCTTATAAAAACAGTAGGCAGGAAACATGGGTATAGTATAAAAATACAGCACTTTATTGATACAAAATTTCATATAGAAAAAAAAAGGAAAGAAACATAGCCTCAATAATCTTATGCAGTGTCAGAACATCTCTATTTCCAGTCACACTACAATAAAATACCAAAAAAAACAACAAAAAAACAACAAATTTACCTAAAAACTAAACATTTACACAATAAAGAAAACAATAAACTACACAACCTTACAGGGCTGAGGTTCCCCACAGAAGGAGTAATCACCAGAGCTAGTTATCCAAAGCCCATTTCCAAACACACCACCGTGCCCTCGGCCCTCGCTGAAAGAGCACCATCACCACCACAAGAAGATCCTTCCACCCGTGGGACCCCAGCTCCTGAAAGAAATCAAAAATAAGTAGATAAACTATCAAAACTGGATCACAGTTCAATAGTTCAATCACACAACAGACAACAATATACAGATAGTCAAAACCCAAAATAAAAAAATAAAAAAAGGAAACTCAATACAAGCAACCAGAGGGACAGAGCTCACATGGTGCGACCACGTAATGGTCATAAATATAAATAACCGTGCATCAGCCCCAACATAAAAAATAAAGCACATTAAAACCAGACAACAACAATCTGTTTGAGATGACAGCGTTCCCGTAGCACGGCCGCAGAGAAGCGACAGGGCTTTAAAAACAGCAACAGCAGACGACAATGATCACTAGAGATGAAAGGGAGAATCCTGAGGCGAATGAAAACAAAAACAATTTACTACATTACTAATGATTACATATCGCACGCCAATATTCCCTACACATAATCGCATACAAAGAAGCACTTACCGGAAAAGGGCAATTGTCCGAATAACCAGTCCCTTCACAGATTAAAGTTTGAGGCATTCATATCATCTACAGAGTAACACTGCAGTTAAACCAGCCGCTCTTCCTGAAAGCACGGTAATCTAGCCACACAAATTTCAGGGGCGCGGCTTTTACACACTTGCCGGTAACGGCACCGAAAGCAGAAAACAGGCATCCGCGAGCCCTTACACGAACAAAAGCAAATTAACTTAATTTATTGCACTGCTTTCTGCAGCTTTCACTGGTGCTATATAGGCTTGTTATTTCTTTAAATCAAGGGCTTCGAATGTTGTCGGACAGTGTCATAAACAGAGCTGCGGTGTTCACTTGGGATACAAGCAGTAAGTGACTACAGCTCAGAAGTCACTTACTGCTGTTTTAAAAAATGTCTTGCCCTCATAAAAAAAAAAATAAATAAAAAAAAATAATAATAATAATAATAAGAGAAGTCTCAAACCTGAAATGTTCTGCATACACACTATTCTTACCTAAGTATCCCCTAAAAATTAAGACTAAGACCCTTCCCATTATAAATTGGGAAATTTGGAACTGTGAGCAATCTTGAGCATTACATTAGGGCTTAAGTTATATGTATATGCATGTTGCAGGAAATTTTCATCTCTATATTTATAGATGAGTACTGTTTTTTTAATAGCACAATGCCTTTTAAAAAACAAGGGCTTTTTCAGGTTCGTTAAAATGCCATTTTAGGTTTATGAGAGTAGTCAACTTCAATAAGAAGGTAAGTTAATTGAAATCCACAATTTCATGATAGTCAGGTTTATTCACATCCTGCATTTTAGGCAGACATCTTCCATCTTCTACAGCAGGTGGCACACACACACCAGTGTATAGTGCATTACCGCTATCTAGTAGTTTTGAATGGTGATTCATGGGATGTGTCTAAAATTGCTCCACTTGCTTCCTGGAAAACTACATTTAAAATCAATCAAATAAAAAAAATTTGTCCAGCCCATATTTAATATGGAATATTATTTCCATATTAGTTTGTATTCTCTAAATTATGTGGTCTTCAGTCTTTTTTGTTTTGTAATTACAACTGTAACAAATGGCTCGTGAGGCGTTACATGGATCCATATGCAAAAGTTTATTGGCAAACAAGATACACTTGAACAAACAAAAACCTCTATGTATATAAAATATAAAACCTTTATTCACTGGCCTATAGAAATGTATTTGCCCCATTTTGTTGCATAAGTTTTGTGTTTACAAAGTGAGTAAAGAAACATACAGGATTACAAATGCACTAAAAAGACTCTTTCCTGTACTCATTGTAGTTTATAACATGTGGGAGAGGATATGTATAATTTTGTACCAATGTCATTTCACATTGTATTATTGTATCCTATTAGAAGTGAGAGGTCACAGTGTACAGTGTTTACACCTGCAGGCTTCCGGGTTTACTTCTTGTACATTATAAAGGACACGATCATTGCAGCAACCTATAAAAAGAGAGACAGAACGCAATATAAGCATTACACGTAATATATAAACAAATATCACCATGATGCTCAAGAAATAGCCCTGGCAGTCCCATCCATCATGTGGCTTTACGCCAAATTTGGGAAAGAACACAGTGCTACGTTTGTCTCTAATTCAGCGCTGTGTATATAGTTTTCTGTGAGTTTGTGGTGTCATGGTTTCAGTACCTCTATAATAGCAACACAAATAGCCACGCCTACTTGCAAAGCAGAGTTATTCTCCACCAACATCACCACAGCATCCAAACAGCCGTACACATGCTGCAAAGGAAATGACATGACGATATCAAAAGGACAAAGATGGATAAGTTTTGCGACCCTAAATTATATCACCCTCATTAAGTGGTCTAATGCTGAACCAGATCAGCAGATTTAGGAGCAGGAAAAGGCTTGAAATTGTTCGTGGTAAATATAAAGATTATACCGTACAATTTGTGATCAGACTGCAGGAGTACAATCGGAAGGTGTACCTCTGAAGCTGCTGTCCCTTTATCACACAATCCATATGTTGTGGAGCAGCAGAATTGGGGGTAAAGTGAGGATTTGTCTACATACGGGGAGCCAGTGAAGTCGGCGTAGTTGTTGTAGCCACAGCATATAATCTACAATCGCATTCACACACACACACACACACACACACACACACACACACACACACACACACACACACACACACACTTCAAAATTCTGGCACTTTAGTTTGAGAATCAACAACGATACAGTTATATAATACAATAATGCTGTATTATATTGTTTGTTAAATTAAGATAAGCACTCTAACCTGGGACAACATGCTCATTCAAGCAGATTAGAAACTAGTTTTATCCATATGTAGCTAAGTAAAACTTTCCTTAAGTAAAAGTAAAAATACTCCTTTAATAGGTACTTGGGTAAAAGTGAAAACACAGCTTATTTACTAGAATTAACACACACACACACACACGCACACATACACACAAATACAAACTCTAAAACTCTAAAGCTAATTATGAAGTATGATAATTAAGGAACGCCTCAGATCACACACTGATTTTGGTTACTTGATGGTAAATTAGTCCAAATTCTCCAAGGAACCAAAGAATACATGAAGGGTGACAAATTAAAGGAACAACCTGAATAAATGAGTGGATCTGAAAACCAGTGTTGAACACTGTCTCATTACCGTTCCATTACACATTTTACCAACACACATGACATGTTAGTCCTAAAACAAACTCTTGAATGGCTTAGACAGAGCTAATCTCACCTCAGAGCTAATCTCACCTCAGCCACAGAATCTAGGTGCTAAACTAGTTTATTTAAGTCATGAAAATCATTTTGACTGTTGATAGATTCTTTTTTTTTACTGAGTTCAAATCTAGACTCAGATGCTGAAATCAGATACCAATCACGCCTACTTGTGACAACTACTTTGCTAGCATTTAGCTAGTTGGTTTCGCTAGTAGTGATAGCAGGTGGAGAGGTTTTTAAAGGTTTAAAATGACTGACTTTAAGGGTGTTTTTTTTCTGTGTGTGAATTTAATTACAGGTCTCACTTGTAATTATGACTTATGAACGTTTAAGTGCAAGCTTTAGGTCTGTAACTGGAGCATAGTTAAAATGGTTAGCATAGATCAGGGTTAGCCATATTAGTTACACATCTTAATTAGAGTTGCTGTGAGAAATAGTAAAACGTTCGTGCTCCCTTAAATGAAATGCATGTGTAATCCTGTGGATTATAATAATGCAAACTAGTCTAATTTGACCGTAGAGCTCTTTTATGATTTTAATTCGTGATTTCCACGAATATCGTTCAGCAGTTTCTCCACCTGAGGAAACAAATTAAACACTGTTTCTGTGTTAACTGTTACAACAAACACACCCTCATTTCCCATTTGTTTTTTTGTTTGTTTTTTAAAATCTGTAGCCGACCTATCTGTAGCTATACTCTGTACAGACTTTTTGTCTGTATTCTCACTGTATGTGGAAATTAACTGCTCATATTCATTAAAAAAACGTGGAAGTCCTTGACCGCTAAGAGGTTCTTTCAGGTTTCTTAACTATCCAAGGTCTACCGTTAACTACAGAAGAAAAAACAAAGTCAGCACTGATGGCACCCTTTCCTAGAAATGTGAAATCGAAACGTCTTGTTAATAGTGTTGACTGTGAATAAAAGAAGGACGTATGGCAAATTGTGCAGTCCTTTGATCAAAAAAGGGGAATTTATAGCTTTTTAGTAACTGATACTTTGTGGAACTTTCTTGAAATACGTTGAAGATATATTTATAAAAATGAACCTGCTATAAAAAAATGTTATTCTGTTGCATATCCCAGCTCATGTTCTGTTTCTTAGAAAAAAAAAGGACCATATGTTAATTATTTAATTTTTAAAAGACAACGTATATGGTACAGCATGGGGTCTACAGTAAAGGTTCGCATCTTCTGGGGTCCCAATGGACCCAATATAAAAGCTGCGAGAGCAGATGGTCAGATATGAAGCTTACGGGACAAAGAAAGGCCACCTGGGAACGCAGGTAATTTAGGGAAATATCCTAGACAGGTGCAGGAAAAAATGATAACCTGGAATTGGTCAGAATTAGACTGGAATTGGTCAGAAGTAGTTGAGACTGGGATTAAAATCTGTCCAGCACACCTCTGGGGATAGATACTGGAGATCTGTGACCTAGATACAGTTTTACTTGTGTATGCTTGTGTGTATACAATAATCTACCATATATGCAGAATCGTTGCTCTTACCTTAGGTTTGTAAAGCAGAATGTATACTGCCGCAGCCACCTCCACAACAAACACAATGAGCATGATGATGAAAAACTGAAAGGACATGTGACACTGAATCTTCTTTTCCTTTCGGCTGTTCCCTTCAGGGGTCGCCACAGCGAATCATCTGCCTCCATCTAGCCCTATCCCCTGCATCCTCTTCTCTCAGACCGACTACCTTCATGTCCTCCTTCACTACATCCATAAACCTCCTCTTTGGTCTTCCTCTCGGCCTCCTGCCTGGCAGCTCTAACCTCAGCATCCTTTTACCGATATATTCACTCTCCCTCCTCTGAACATGTCCAAACCATCTCAACCTGGCCTCTCTAACTCTGTCTCCAAAACATCTCACATGTGCTGTCCCTCTGATGTACTCATTCCTGATCCTATCCATCCTCGTCACTCCCAAAGAGAACCTCAACATCTTCAGCTCTGCTACCTCTAACTCTTCCTCCTGTCTTTTCCTCAGTGCAAACATGTGACATTGAATATAAGCATCAAAATAGAGTCAATGAAGCATATGCATTCTTAAAGGAATGCTTTGGTAAACAAAAAAAAAAATAAATACTTCTATACCCCAAATGTAGTCATCAGCCAAGATGCTGTATGTTTAGTATCACACAAAAACAAAATGTTGTTGTTGTTGTTGTTGTTGCTATTTCAGCTGCTCCAGTTAGGGGTCGCCACAACGGATCATTGGTCCGCATTTTTGATTTGGCACAGGTTTTACACCAGATGCCCTTCCCTTCCGGCTTGGGACCGACACTGAGTGCAACCCCCAGCCGCAAAATCAAAATGTAATGTATAGAAATGAACAAAACTTTTCTATGTAGCTGAATACTGGAATATTATCAGGGCAGCCATCTTGGACAACTGGTTATCACATCCTACCTTAGTGCAGTTTGAGCTTTGAGCTACAAATTGTTGGTTTAAAATTTCAATTACAAAACACAATGATGTAATTTGAAGTAAAAGTCAATGAAGTAAAAATTGGCTTTGTATGTCTTGAAGAGATTGTGGTTGAGATAGACTTGTTAGCTTCATTAGCCTCATGGCTCCAGTGCCAAACATCAGACACTAAACATGTCTTGGCTGTCTGATTACATTTGGGGTAAGAAGCACAAAAAAGGTTTTTTTTTCACAGAAAAGGGTGACTAAAAAAAATGTCAGAGGTCACTCACGGTCAGCCAGCTCTGTAGCACCCCAGAAAGCCCATGAAGGCGAGTACGGCCCCAACAGCAATCAGCACGTAGTTAGCATTAGACAGATTCACTAATTCTGGGGCAATATCTTTAATGTCATACAGCACTCCAAGTGCATGCTTTTTTTTTATTTCAACCCAAATGCCAATTATCTCAGTCACAGCCCCTGCTAACTAGAGACCAAGTGAGAAAAAACACAGAGAAAAAAAAACAGAAGTGAAAGATCGAAGAACTGTAATTGTAATTCTGGCTGTGGAACTGTGGAGTTACAGGAAGCAGTGAGGGAGTAAAACCAAGAAATTGTAAGCAATTGGCACATATGTGCAATTAAAAGTGTCACATGATCTTAATATTAATACACCTGTTCCTGGAAAAACCCAGAGTTCATTAGAAAACATACCTAAACAAACAGCATCATGAAGACCAAGGAACTATGAGTTCTATATCAATCGGGGTTTGGTTATTTAAAAAAATCCAAACTTTGAACATCCCACGGAACAAAATTAAACCGATTATGAGGAGGTTGTGTACCAAATGTACCAAATGTCCATGACTATGTAAGGAGTGGGAGTCTCAGTATCAGTTAGAGAAGCAACCAAGATGCCAAGGAAAATTCTGAAGGCGCTAGAGAGATCCATAGCTCAGATGGAAGTATCTGTTTACAGCCTGGACACAAAGCATGCTGGAACATATGATATCCTGTATGGAGTTTGCCAAAAGACAAGTTAGAGGTTGAGCAAATGTGTTGAAAAATATTCTCTAGTCTGATGAAGCAAAAATGGAACTTGAGCGCTACATTTATCATAAACCCAACACTCCTAATCACCCAGAAAACACCATATCCACTGTGAAGCATGGTGGTGGTAGCATCATGTTCTGTGGATGCTTTTCATCAGCAAGTATTGGGAAACTGCTCAGGATTAAGGGCAAGATGAAGTCAAATACAAGGCAATCCTGGAAGAAAACCTGTTCCACTGGGCAAGAGACTTCCAACAGGACAACAACCCTAAGCATACTGCTACACTAAGCTACACTGGAGTGGTTTCAAACCAAAAACCAGCAAAAACCCAGACCTCAGTATGATTGATAATATGTGGCAAGACAAGAAAATTGCTGTACACCAATGGTCTTTATCTAATACGACAAGCTTCAGCACTTTGACAAAGAAGAATGGACAAATATTTCAGGATCTAAGGATGTGTAAAGCAGATAGACATATGCCAGAAGACTTGCAGCTGTAATTGCAGCCAAGGTTCTATAGGAAGGGTGTTTAATCTGTTTCATTTGTTTTTATTAATTTGTTTCACAAAAAAATAGCTTGTTCGGACATTAGACATACTGTATTGTGCAAATCAAATGGTAACAATTCCAATTAAGTCAATTACAATTCCAGGTTGAAACACTACAAAATGTGGAAAATTCAAGAAGAGTGAATACTGCAGGTCACAGTAGGTCTACTGAATGACCCAAGACATACAGTATACAGTGGGGCCCGAAGGTCTGAGAACACTAGAGAAAATGTAAGCTTTACAAATTTAATATTTATTATCAGCAATAATCTGAGAGAAAAGTAACATTTTCTAGAATATTTGCATGAATCTGAACATTTCTTTGGATTTAGTTTGTCTCCATTTTGCTTTAATGACACTTTGCAGTCTAGCTGGCATGGACGCCACAAGTTTGTGTAAAACCTGATGATTAATCTTCGATCAAAACCACGGGCATGTCGTCTGAACACATTCTTCAGTGGAAGGGATAAATCTCAAGAAATATCTAGCGTACAAAGAAGTTTACAAATGTCACAGTGTCACAAATTTGCTTAAATTTAAACAGTGACCAACGAATCACACAGAATCTTGAATATTGAATATTTAACATTGAATTTGAATGTTAAATTATTGAACATTCCCTATTCTTTGTTTTAATGTTTTTCTTTAAAACTTTCTTTTTTTATTTCCAGTTGTAAATAAATGAATTGGAATGTGTGTGATCAAATCAAATCTTTTCCTGTTTTGGAGAAAATGTGGTGTAGAAATCAACCTTCTACACATTTGGCCCAAACCCAAAAACAATATTTTTCCGTATTGTATGCAAGAAAATGTGACTTACAAAGATCGCACTGTTGAAGACGATCATGACTATTTTCAGGATCTTGTTCAAAGTCATGTTACCAGTGTTTTTTGGTTCTCCTGAAAACCAAGTATAAATTGGACAATCTGTCTGTTGTTTAAAACACAACTGCAAACCAAACTATTAGAGGAGATGAACTACTGCAATTTATCCTAAAATGTTTGCTGCGTCAAAGGTTCTGCGTTCCATGAAGATCAGACGTGTGAAATGTTCTAGTTCCCCTGAGCTCAATCCTTCCGATATTATTTTGGGAAAGAGGTTAATATTATAGTCAAGATCACAACATGGAAGACAATGCAATACAAACAGTACTGATGTGTAATTAGTTAGGCATTTTTAAAAATGTATTCATAAAAATAGATTTGGAAAAGAGGAAATAATATTGCAGGATAATTTAAAATCAGTCATTTGATTTCATAAACAGTGATGGTTTAATTTAAACGGGGCAGATTTTTTATTTTTTTATTTTTTACACAAATGCTCATGATTTTAACATGTAAGGTGGCTATATTTTTTACAAATAGGCTATTGTTTCATAAAGGAAGGCTATGAACATGCAAGTAATATAAAAATAACTGTAGTTTAGTCTTCAGAGAAGTGATGTCGAGGTTTTACATCAACTCTGACATCTTGTGATAATGTAAATCCATCAACTGTACATAATATTTGTTATGTTGAGGAGTTAGAGCGGTTAAATGATGTGTTATATGGTGCTGTTTATTGGACACAGACTAAAGCCTGCAGACAGAAATTTCAGCCTGGATAAACAAAAAATAGCTATTAAATTAGGACTGACAACTTTAAGGCAGCTGTTAAGTAAAGCCTTTCTTTTTTTAACTTTTGTGTGCATCATTACCTGTCAATTTATTGCAATGATTTTTCGTAGCCTTCATTAGAGCTAGGATTGTTATGTCTCCAAAACAATGGCGTTAAGCCATGAATGGTTTGAACTTAACTTTGAATGTTTACGCCCAGCTACAATTGTTTCGTCTTTTTGATTTGGGTTTCAATATGAGAAGAGAGTTTAGAATTTTACAGCTTTTATTTTCTGGTATTTATATGTAGATGTGTTAAACGACATAGAACATAGCACATTTTGTATCAGACCACCCAATTTATAGGCAAAATATTGGAACTGGAATGTGAATGACAGGTGTGTCCTGTTAAATTCATTGTTTAAACAATAAATAGCTCTGAACATCTGGCCATGCACTTTGCCCTAGAACACCTGGAGGAGAGGGACACCTGTGTGCGGATGCTGTTTATTGATTATAGCTCCGCGTTCGATACCATCATTCCTACCAAACTAATAGTCAAGCTGAAGGATCTGGCATTTAACAGTCACATGTGTAACTGGATCCTCGACAAACTCATGGGCAGACCCCAAATGGTCAGGCTTGGCATCCACACATCCTCCACACTCACACTCATCACTGGTGCCCCACAAGGATGCATACTCAGCTCCCTCTTGTACTCCCTGTTTACCTATGACTGCTCTGCTAAGCACAGCTCCAACATCATCTACAAATTTGCGGATAATACAACCATCCTGGGACTCATCACCAACGGTAACGAGACATTCTACAGAGAGGACAATCACAACAATCTCTCTCTGAATGTCAGCAAGACCAAGGAGATGATTGTGGATTACAGGAAATCACAGAAAGGGGGTCATGCCCCTATCTACATCCATGCGGTTAAAGTGGAGAGAATTAAGAGCTAAATGTTCCTTGGTGTCCAGGTGATCTCTCCTGGAGCCTGCACATAGGGTGGCTGTGGTTCAGGTGGTAGAGTGGGTTGTCCACTAGTCGCAGGGTTGGTGGTTCAATCGCCCACATGCCTCCCCAGGCTGAATTGTCCTTGGGCAAGGCACTGAACCCCAAGTTACTCCCGATGGCAGGCTAGCGCTTGGCCAGTTCTGCTGCCATTGGTGTGAGAATGGGTGAATGAGAAACCGTATAAATCGCTTTGTAGAACTGCTAAGGCTAAAAGGCAGACCGTTTACAATAATGAGAGCAGCCCGTAAGCGTCTCTACTTTCTGCTTTAAGAGGTTAAGAGATTTGGCGTTTCCACTGACATAATGTCAAACCTCTACCACTGCAGCATAGAGAGCATTCTGACTGGCTGCATCACTGTCTGGTGTGGCAGCTGCTCTTCCTCCGACCATAAAGTTGGTGAGAACAGCAGAGCTCATCACTGGAAACAAACTCTCGGCCTTACAGGACATTTACCAAACACGCTGTTTGAGGAAGGACTACGCTCACCCTGCTCATTTCTTGTTTGCGAAACTGCCGTCTGGCTTCCGTTGCATCCAATCATGGACAACCAGACTGAAGAACAGTTTATATCTCCAAGCCATCAGAGTACTTAACAGCCAGAAGTACTTCAATTAGCACTGCGACACTTTATTATTGCCACTCCCAGACACTTAGATATTTACTATTCAAATTTACCATTTACTAATTATTGTACTTGTATTTATTGTTCTGCCTTATTTAATACCACATGTCACTTTTACTCTGCCATTGTACATCACTGTCTCATTTACAATCACATCGCAGCATCATCTCAGCCTTAATGTCCAAATATATGTTTATTCATGTCAGTAAGTGTTTGTACTGTCAGTGTTTAAATTTGAGCCTCATCACAAGCATTTCAATGCCCAGTGTACCCAGTGTAACTGTGCAAATGGCAAATGAATGACTCTTCACTCCTGACTCTTAAAAACATCTACTCTTGGTTTTAGCCAAGGGTAAATGGGAGAAAAAGCAAGCCATTTTGAAGCTGAGAAAAGAAGGAAAATCAATCAGAGGCATTGCACAAATATTGGGCATAGCCAATACAACAATTTGGAATGTCCCGAAAAAAAGAAAGAAGTACACCACTGGTGTACTGAACAACAGACAACGAATGGGACAGGAAAACATCAGCAACTGATGACAGAACCATTGTGAGAGCTGTGAAGAAAAACCCAAAAGCAACAGTCCGTGACATCACCAAGAACCTCCACAGGGCAGGGGTGAAGGTATCACAATCCACCCTTCAAAGAAGACTTTGAGAACAGAAATATAGAGGCCATACCACAAGATGCAAAACACTCATCAGCAATAAGAAGAAGAATCGGAAAGCCAGATTGGAATTCACAAAGAAATACAGAGATGAACCACAAAAGCTCTGGAACCAAAATGAACCTCTACCAAAGTGATGGAAAGGCCAAAGTATGGAGAAAGAAATGATCTGCTCATGATCCAAAACATACAAGCTCATATGTGAAACATGGTGGAGGTAGTGTCATGGCTTGGGCTTGCATGTCTGCTTCTGGAACAGGCTCACTGGTCTTTATTGATGACTCATGATGGTAGCAGCTGCATAGATTCAGACATTTACAGGAACATTTTGTCTGCCAATTTACAGAGAAATGCATCCAAATAAATTGGAAGGAACTTTATCATGCAGCAAGACAATGATCCAAAAGACACTGCCAACTCAACAAAGGACTTCATCAGGGGGGAGGCTGTGGAAGGCTTTAAACTGGCCAAGTCAATCACCAGACCTTAACCCAATTAAGCAGCATTTCACCTCCTGTAGAGGAGACTGAAGGGAGAAACTCCCCAAAACAAACAACAACTGAAAGAGGCTGTGGTAAAAGTCTGGAAAAGCAACACAAAAGAAGAAACCAACATGTGCTGGAGTTGTTATGAGTGCTGTAGGTTTCCTTTATTTCTAAAATGTGAAATAATAACATAGAACAAGACTTCACGTCATCATATTAAAAAGTCACTCACCTCCACAGACTGAATATTGATGTTTAGGGCATATTGCTTTATCATGTGTATTACATACCTATTTGTGGTTTATAGGTAAAGAAACCTGACTGAAAATTCAGTATCTTGACATGAAAATGACACATCCAGATTCAGCTAAAAACATCATACACTCCAGCCATAAACACCTGGGATACCATCAATGATTTATTTCATTATATGGCTGAAATGTGGTGAGTCCTGATATTTGTTGTAGATGTGATGTGAGTTGCTGGAAACTACACTCACCAGCCACCTGTACACTCGTTCATTCGTGCAATTATCCAATCAGCTGATCATGTGGCAGCAGAGCAATGCACAGTTGGTACAGGTTCACCAAAACTGGACAGTTGAAGATGTTTTTCAAATCTTCAACTGTCCTGTTTGGGGGATCCTGTGCGCACTGTAGCCTCAGATTTCTTGGTTTCTGCTGACAGATGTGAAACCTGATGTGATCTTCTACTGTTGTAGCCCATTGTGAGATGCTTTTCTGTGCACCATGATTGTAAAGAGGGGTCGTTTCAGTTACCGTAGCCATGCTGTCACCTCAAAACTAGTCTCTCTAGTAAATACTCTATCACTGATATTGCATTTCCCCCCATTCTATTGTTTGATGTGAACATTAACTGAAGCTCTTGACCTGTATCTGTACGATTATATGCGTTGCTCTGCTGCCACATGATTGGCTGATTGGATAATTGCATGAAGAAGCAGGTGTACATATGTTCCTAATAAAGTGGTTGGGGGTTGATGAGTGTATTTTTCTGCACTAATATGAAATTATTTCAGCATTGGTAATCAAAGTATAAAAGTTATAGTTCATTAGGTTGCATATTAGATTGTGTGTGTAGGTTTCTGCCCACCTCCAACAACATGCAAGTAGGTGAACTGGTGTTCCATCCAGGGTGTATTCCCAACACAAACCCAGTGTTCCCAGGATAGGCTCTGGATCCATTGACCAGGATAAACAGACTCTAGAGTGTGTTCCTCAGTAGTGATCCACAGGATGGTGCTGTTGAGTTGAGACTAAAGTCATGTTGCAGTTATGTCAAAAAACCACACACAACACACAGGACATGCGGTGACAAACTTACAGGGTGGGAGAAGCTGAAATAGAAAAAGGGGAAGCGAGACAATGAAACAGCGATGCAAACGGATGAGACAAGAGCAAATGTTGTGCAGGTAAAGTTTGCACTTTCACCCTTTCTGTCTAAAACACTTCTCTTGTGTGCTGATGAGAGTTAATGCTGTGTATGCCAGCACCACCAGGAACACCTGACTTTGTATGTGGTAAAAAGTGGTTCTTCATGGCGCGCTGCGTCTTCCAGATCTTTTGTACTCTTATCATCCACCTGTTGCTCTCAACCCTAATCACCAGTACTATAACCGGTAAGTCAGGATCTTAACATCTTATCATCTTATCATTTACTACATCAAATCCTTTGTTATTCACATCATACTGAATGCCTGTGTTATCGCTCACTTGGCAAATTACCATACCAAGCTTTAACTGGATTAGAAGCATTGTAATTAATGAAGTATGAAAATCCACAGCTTTAATTGTGGACACAAAATAGGACTCTGGTCTAAAATGGATTGCCTTCATCAGTGAATAATTATTCGCTCACCTCTCTGTTATGTTTCTCTGTGAATGAGATTTCCTATTGTTGTGGTGGTTAATACTGTATGCTTTGTTTTAAAGTGCAAGTTTAAAGTGTTTTTCCGACTTTGAAATGTATAAACTTGCCATACATTTGTGTGGATTATTAGTGTGAACATCCTGAACAAAACAAGCTGATTCTTTACATTTACGATTTAGTTGTGTAAAAGTCAGCCAAAGCCTTGTTTTTATGAAGAACACTGGGCCAGAGGACCAGAGCCCTCCATATGTTCAGCACATACATATATTTGGCACAAAAGGGCTGAAGATAAGATAAGATAAAAAAAGATAAGATAAGATAGGATAAGATAAGATCATCTTTTGCAATGGACATTTTTGTAGCAACTAGCTCAAGACAATTCAATGATGTATGTTATAGATTAGCTGGAACTGGACTGACGTAAATCTATATTGTAAATAGGCGCTGTCATGTTGTCTTGTCTTGGTTGTTTTGCGTTCTTTAGTTATGTACGTAGTCTATATATAATATGCTCTCTGCAAATAACAGCAATGCATTGACCCGTATATATTTTAAAGGCTTATATGAATAATAGAATTGTGAATAAATTAAATTAATACATTAGTTTATTTACAAAATGTACATAAAAAATTTTCAAAATACATTCAGCTTGTTCTGCCAGAATTTCCCTAAGGGTGGCCTGTCCCATAGTTTGATTACACCTGCTGTTGAACAGTCTAAACAATGCTCCTATGGTGTCATATATTAAAGAAAATTCCTGGCAAAATAATTACGACAAAAACACGGACTCTTGTAAGACGGTAGTGAAATGTGCCTTGCTAACATGATTGTGTTAAAATGCTACTTGAATTAGAACAGTATAGCTTGTTGTCTCTTCTTCACCACTGAAACAAATGTCATATAACTATATATACAACTAAACAACACAACACAATTAATCATGTCTTTTTTAAGCCTTGTATTTATGCTAATATAAAGCCCCTTCCTGTTCCCCTACAAAAAATATCTCAATTTCTCAGAAGTTTTGAAAGCTTCCCCCTTTTCTAATGTCATTTTGCATTAAAGCAATGTCTTGTAAACAGGATGTGCCCCTTCAGCTCAAGATGGAGGAGGTGGGGGGCTCACCTTCATCACATAACCCACCTACAATAAAAAAAATGCACACCCACTAAAAGATATTTCACAAAAATGTGTAATTTTTGAGAAAATAGTAGAAAGTGAATTCCCACTGATTTTTGTGTGGGGGGTGAGATGATGATTCAAGGTTCAGTTGAACTGTTAATCATCTTTCGGTTCCCGTCTGTCCAGACCACTCTTAGAAAGAAAAATTGAGAACATAATGGTTGTCCCTCTGGGGGAACCTTTAATGGTTCCAGGGAGAACCCTACAAAAGAGTGTTTCCCTGTGAAAAAGGGTTCCAAGCAAATGACTCTTAGAAGGCTAAGGGACCTTAACTATCTTGAAGAACTCTGAAGTCTGTGTAATTTGGCATTTCCTATATTTGAGACAATCTTTTTGATTGTGCTTTTTAGAACCAGAATTAGACTGTATCCCATCTATCATGGTGCCACGGAACACAGTGTGGAAGGCACGTGTAAGGACTCTCCTGATGATCAACTGTACTGTGGAAAGTGACTCACACTGTCAGAAGAATGTTGATGTCACATGGTGCAGAATTGATTATAAAAGTGATTGCAAAACTCTGAATCACAATCACACTGATCACATCACAACTGAGTGGAAAAAAATTACTGACAGTAAAGGAATGTTGCTCCTGAAATTCCATAACGTATCCATGCAGGATGCTGGTCTTTACAGATGTGAGATAAAATCACCTACACTCACTGTCAGCCATGCTATCAATGTCACTGTGACAGGTAAACACATCATACTTATATATACAATATATATTTTATATATGTGCTCTCTCTCTCTCTCTCTCTCTCTCTCTCTCTATATATATATATATATATATATATATATATATATATATATATATATATATATATATATATATATATATATATATATATATATATATATATATATATATATATATATATATATCAAATCAAATGCCCACTTTTACCAGTCATTTACCCACTACTGGCAATAATATACTGTAAAGAAAACTGTAAGTAAGCTGAGATTTATCTTACATTTGATATTAGACAGTGTTAGTATCAATACGGATAACATAAATGCATGTCACGTGCTACGAGTGAGTAATTTGACTGACCCATATCTGCCTTTTTCTGATAGATCTTTCTCTCTGAATTTTTTGCCATAAAATAAAACTCACAAACATTTCTCAATTTATATATTTCTTTCAGAATATGTTCCAGATTGCACCACTGACTACAAAGTTGTAACCCAAGAAAACAATACAAGTAAGGACTGTTGTTTTTACACTTAATTTCGTGAACAAACTCATGGGCATAACACTGTGTCATGCTTTTTTACCAGTACAGTCATATTTAACCTTTAAATGAAAGACTTGAATTTATTTATTTAGCATTAGTGATTCACCACCAGCTAACATCTGCTCATTGACTGCAACAATAATGAAGTACTGGTGACGAAGTACCTTCATAAAATACTTTTTTGCTTCAGACAGTTCAAATCCAAATGTTGAAAATAAGGCATGGCTGCAGTCCTACATCTACATCTGCAGTGGGATTGGGGTGATGTTTCTCATAGTGGTTGTTGTATCTGTAACTGTCATCCGGTGTCGAGGTGTGTGGATTTTTTCCTCTGTTCTCTACATACACAAAATAACACCCAGTAGTGCTCTGTACTGGACATGTACAAGCGTTTCAGTGACATGCATTTCTGTTCAATTTTAACAGGACAGAAAAAAATAATTAAAGAAAAAACACATGAGAATCAGGTACAGTATGCATCTTTCTTACTTAACTAGGTTACTGATTAACAATGAAAATTCCTAATGTCCAATCTACAGTCCACAGCAACCCCAGTGGCTGATCTTGCTCCACCCATATATCCCAGAGAGTTTCCACATAGCAAAACCCAAACTCTTCCTGCCCAACTCAGTCAACCAACACTCTCTGTCTATGACATCCCTCCTGTCAGAGGGACATCTCTAAGAGACCGATCATCAGCAGGAAGACATCCTGTCAATCGAGGATCACCGAGACGATGCCATGACTATGACATGGTGGAAAAGGAGGAAGAAGACAATCCTTTGATATATGCCACCCTAAATCATGAGGCTGTGCCACAGAGACCTGTTAGAGTTGCTCATGTACAGATTGAGGCATCGGAATATGCTGCCATTAAAGTCACGTAACTCTAAGTCGTAATGCTACAAAGAACTGACCAGAAGTCGGTTTTTGGGTTTACTTCCCTAACTGTTAAAGCCAGTCTGGCCTCAGAACTTTACTTAAGCAATTTGCTGTAATCCTATTGGTTGATTGCATAGGCAGCATAGGCCTATTTTTTGACTAACTTCTGTTTGTTCACAATATTCACTTGAGCTATATTGCTTGTGACAACATGCTCAGTGTGGAATGAGGGCAAGTTGTCAGTGATGACAAAGATGGACAAAGATAAAACCAGCTGTGACTGTGATCCATACCGACTGGGACTGGGATCC
Source organism: Cranoglanis bouderius (assembly GCA_023630585.1). Lineage (NCBI taxonomy): Eukaryota > Metazoa > Chordata > Actinopteri > Siluriformes > Cranoglanididae > Cranoglanis > Cranoglanis bouderius. The sequence continues at coordinate 4,541,430 of CM042552.1, forward strand.
ATACAAATTAAGCCCATGGTCCATACCAACGAGAGTGTCCCACACTAACCAAGAGCAAACCAAGACTTAGGCCCATATCAACTAAGACCATTAAAAGACCAAGATCCATACCAATCAAGGCAACACCAAGGCCCATACCAACTGAGCACATGAAAAGATCCAAGCCTATACCAACTGAGATCAAGACAAGTTTGACATGCATACCAACTGAGATCAAGACAAGACCAGGATCCACACCAATCAAGACCAAGACAAGACCCAGGCCATTACCAACAGAGACCAAGAAAAACCCAGGCCCGTACTGACCAAAACCCATACCAACCAAAACCCAAGGCAAGACCGGCACATGATCATTTCTCATGTTTAAGTCTTATTGTCAAGACCAAGATAATGACAATATGGGATAAGACCAAGATCAGGTTACAGTGACCTCAAGAGCGCTCTTTGTCTTGAGACCAGTGTTGTAATTGGACAACCCTGGTTGTCATTGAGCACATTGAATAGTGAACCAAAAAACATGGATTTCCAAATATACTGAAATTAAATCTCAAAGTTTCAGAAATATATCTAAATACTGTGTGAAATGGATGAGCTTGGTGAGATTTATTTCTCGCAGATTTGGCTACAAGGGGACAAAAACAGTTTGTAGTAAAGACAGAGCACCCATTCCAAGCCTACTGCAGCTTTCAGTTTCCCAAAATGTTCACTGTTTAAGTTTAGAGAATATTTATTAATCACCTAAACATGATTTGATACGTGAGTATATAGTTACAGGCTTATCTATATAATAGATCACTTGTAGTAAAGACGGTGCCATAAAAAGCAAACCTGTAGTATGCAGGTATAGGGCATTGTCTTTACTGATATTGAGTTTGTGTTTTTCCCCTTAATATAGCCAACTCCATGGGGCATAAATCTTATAATATTCTGAAAATATAGTTCTGAGAAAATGTATTTTGTGATTTTGGGGGACTTTTTTTAATGACAAATGGGACTGTCCAATATCAAGCTAAGTTTACTGCAGTGCTTCATATTCTATCTCCCTACAGTCTTTTAAGTGCACTAGGTATTAACTTCAAAGTTGTATAATCCCTAGTAGAGTTTTTTTTCTTTTTTCTTGGAAAGTTAAATGTAGAAAATTGGTTAGGTTTTTGGTCCGCTTTCCCACATCACCTGACTGACTACTTGCCCTTCACAAGCAATATACCCGCCATGTAAAAATAAACCCGCACTGCTGTTGACCATATCTGTCATTGTGCACACTGTATGTGGCTATGTGATGGACTGCAGGAAGATCTGTGCCTGCATTTATGAGTTGTATTCGATGTTATTTCGATACTGAATACTGATTCTCAATCAGCACCATTCACTCCAAGGTTAAGCTTGAACAGATACTGTGATATAAAATTTGCAATTTTATTTGAAAGAAACTGGTTTAGAGAGTGCATGGTGGGGTGGCGTTGTGCAAAGAACAATTGCGGGGAGCCCACAAGCACTACAACAAATGATCACACTTCCTGTTTGAGAAAGAGATGGAATGGAACAAAGTGAGGTGTAGAGGGGTCTGACCTCAACCTGTTCCTTTAGTCACAACAAATGAGTAACATATCTTTTATCTAACTGTGTGTGTGTGTGCGTGTGTGTGTGTGTGTGTGTGTGTCTGTGCATGCAAGTTATTGCATACTGTACAGCTGAGTGCAGATATTTTCATACCCTTAGTACAATGTGAATCAGATATTTATAAGGCTGTGTAAGTTAGTCAGATGTGCCTTTAGTATTTCTGAATGTGATTTAAATATTGTCTAATAACGTGCAGATCCATCCCGTCTAACTTTTTCAAAATGTTTGTCTGTTTCGCACGTCTTACAAAATTGCTTGTAGATAAACTATAAAATAGAGCAGACACAGAAAGCTCGGGGATGCAAATTCTTGCAATCACTGTGTGTGTTTGATGCAAAAGTGAGTTTCACTTGAATCTGTGGAAATTTTGCTTCTGCTAAATTGAAGTTCTAACAGAGCACTTTCGTTTCAGAGTTTTGAAAATCAAACAGCATTCATGCAAGGGGTGTCAAACATACGGGCTGGGATCCGGCCCGATAAAGGTTCTAATCCGGCCCAGAAAATGAATCTGTGTTTTTGGAACAGAAATTAAATCTTTCGTGGGAAATCAAAGCTTAATAAAAGACTAAATGATGATGCTAATGATGTGTAATTGTTCATTACAAACCTAAATAATTTATACTGTTTCTAGGTTTCACAGCAACAGGGGTGAATTCTTAACTTTTTTTTTTTTTTAATCTGTAAAATATTCAAAAACTATACAAGTTAGACACCCCAACACACACACACACACACACACACACACACACACACACACACACACACACACACACACACACACATTGTACTGTTATGTGGCATGTTACCTAAATGACTTTGTCATTTATAATCGTCGTAATTATACTACAAATAGTCCTCAGTCACATCTGAACATATTTAAGGGAACTAAGAAAATTAAAGACAAAGATAAATGTTGATTGAATCGCCTTAATCTGTTACTGTCTGAAAATACAGCATATGAATCCCACTGAGTAATAATTACAGTTAAAAAAAAAGAACTAGAAGGAAGACTTGGGACTTTTTTTGGGACATCACGCTACTTTCAGTTCAGTGAACTGGTTTCTGTGATCTCAGTACACTCCTTTCACATCTGCTTTAAGTTGATTCTGTGTGTATGTGAGCAACCGGGACTCTTTCACCAAAACTCTGTATCCGTCTTTAAGTCACATGTTAGAGGATGCTGTGACAGGGGATGTATGATTTGTGGGTTTTAGCAGCACAACTGCAGTGCATGCACAAGTGCGATGATTGACAGGTTGTATGTGTTATCCTTGCTCAACTAGTCCTTTATAGTCTACCACCCTGCAGTTTCACAGTTAACCTCAAGCGTTAACACACCTGACGTAAATTCGGGAGGTGTTTACTAATTACCTGAATTTGCGTCACATTTGTTTGACACGGGAAATTTGCCGAACATTTATAGTAACTGCAATGGACGTTATCCTCAGTGATTGTGCAGCAGCCATTTTACAATAGTTTAACTGTGACAAACATTCAACTTACAAATCTTCATCAACCACGGCAATTTAAGAATTTTTTTTTTTTTTTTTACATGACTACATGTTGGTAATTAGCGTAAAAGCTGTAATTACATTACACTTTTATACATCTTAAATCAAATTCCTAAGAGAAAAAAAAAATCAATAATTTCATTTCAGTAGCTTTTCCAAGTATCTAGCTAATTAACTTTGCAAATTTTTGCTAATTATTCTGTTTTGTGTCAGCAGGGGATACCTATTACCTGGCTATGTGAACGTGACCTCACCAGTTAGCTGATGTTGTTGATTACAGTCTAGGTGAAGGATGTAGCATTACTCTAGCTTATGATCACTCAAAGCATAGTTTATGTTTGAAAGTTGGTTATAATTTATATTTAAGTAGTTACCACCAGCTATTAAAAATAGGCTCACCTATTTTTAAATTAGCAGGGTACTAGGTAGCTAGCTAGCAAAACATTAGCTAGGTCCTCTCTCAAGTCTCTCACGTGTATAGGTTTATATCTGGTTTAAACTTTTTACTCTTATCCTGGTTTGCTGATATTAAGCTGTACTGACACTAGTAGACATAAGGGTTCTGTGCTACTATGGATCATCTTCTTATATCTAATAAACATATCTTTCCAGGCTGATAAAATGAGTTCTGCAAAAATTGAAAAGATTTGAAAAAGGTGCTAGTCTCTGTTACTCCATCAGGAGCAAAATAGACCAATAAACTCAGAGCTATAAACTCAGCTACTCATTAGCAAGCTAAAAATGTCTATGTTTACATGGACATTGAATTCCGATTAAGGTCTATACTCGGGTTGCAGCCATATTCCGAATACGATGTTTATACGCGTACAGGCATCAGAATATTCCTGTATACATGGGTTGTTGTAAGTATGCCTGAGTTGCCATTCCTAAATACCTAGCCTACAGCTAAGCACCTGTTAGCACCCACAGTTTCTTGTGGACTGAGCATGTGCATATATCTCAGTGTCAGTGCTTTGTAATAGAGTTAAAAGTGTCAATTTAATTTTCCACTAGGGAACACTTTAACCGCATTTTGTGGTTTCTCTGTAACATGAAAAGCTGTATTTTTGTATTATTAATTTGTGTGGTTCACTAATAAATATAATTAATTGTAGTTATTGGCAAGTCGATGTTGTACAAAGGAATAAAAACACTTTGGGATGTGATGTTATTGGGGCAAAAAATCAACTTTGTTATGGGTAAATCAGCTTTGCCCAGGCTCACACCACACCACACCACCCTAAAGTTGATTATTTACCTATAACAGTTGATTATTTACCTATAACAGCACTCCCTGGAAGAAAAATCTTTATTTCCATACTTATTTTATGTAGACCATATTTCATAAAATGACATTAAACAGCGTGATGATTTCATGAGGGTTGGCACTGCCATGTTGTAACAATGTATCCATGTTCCTGCAATGTTTCAAAGCTTTCCCCTTAGATTATGAACAACAACAACAACAATAATAATAATAATAATAATAATAATAATAATAATAATAATAATAATAATAATAAAAACAGTAATAGATGTATAAGAGACTTGACTTGATATGACTTTATGGAGGTATAATTTCAATGTCACAGATTTAAAAACTTTTTGTAAGCGATGCAGTGTACGCAGTTCACACGGGCCTTTTCTCGTTTTTCACTTTCATGTTACTTACTTCTTTAAAATGCCAAGCTGTTCAAATGGCCACAAAAAACACATTTTACCAGAGACATATCAGGTCTATGGTGGGGACTCAATGTTATTTGAGCAATATTAGTATTATTTAGTTGCACAATACGGTCAAACTTTCCTGTTTTCTTCCATTAAAGCTCTTAATTGAAGAAAACCAAAGTCGTTGAGTCAGATGTATCCCGTCAGTGTAGATGCTGTAGTGTTGAAAAGCAACCTCCAGATATGAGTACACTTCCATCTAGTGGAGATGCATGCGCTGGGTGTGTAAATCTTCTCACAGAGCAATATTTATAAAACATGTTCACTCATAAAATGTGGATTTCTTGTCTTTATTTATTTTTTATTTTTTATTTTATTTTTTTATTTTATTTATTTATTTTTTTAACATTTTTTAAAATCAACATTAACAATGTCAACAAAAAGATTACTTATTCATTTCATTAGTTAAATGAAATTCATAATGAAAGTGAAAATACATCAAAACAAAAAGATGCTTAGTGTTTCCAGTGATAGCATTTTAGTTTAAATTACCATTTAAATGCCATAGAAAAACCATACGCTCATTAGTACATTCATAAAACACTATATATAAGACAGACTGTGGCTTTCTCCAGTCATAGCAGCATTTTGTTGGGTTTATCTCAGTCTAAATGCAGAAAAAGATAAGAAAACAGAGTTGGTATTAGACGTGGAACAGTAAACAAGTCAACAGTACAAGACAGAATCACAGTTTTTGTATGTCACAGTAATTCTGTGTTTTGAGAATGATGTTAAATCATATGGTTAAGGAAACTGGTGTGTGTGTGTGTCTGTGTGTGTGTGTGTGTGTTGTTGAAACATAATTGCAGGATCACTTTTAGCCTTTGGTTTAGTTGTTTATCAAATCAGAATATAGAAATAGGCTAACTTTTATTTTCTAACTGTAGCATGAGATGATTTCTGAAGTTCTTGCTGTTTTCCTAACAACATTATCATCATTTCAAATGTCCAAATTGTGTTTTTATAGATTCTAAACCCAGAAACGTAGAAATAACCCAAAATCACAAAACAATATGCAGGGTTTATTTATTTATTTATTTATTTTTTACTGTATTTGCTCCCATTTATTATTTGTGTGGCTGCCCAAGAAAACCCATCAGATCCTACTGTGGCAGAATTACATGCCAATAATACAGTATACTTTGACATCTCTCATTTTTCCTAAGCAACACAGAAATGTTTTATTTAATCTACTTCATAATGTTGCCTTAGCGTTCTGCCTGCAAATATTATATTGTGTAAAGAGTCAGTTTAACAAACAGAGCGGTTAAAAACAGCCAGTATTTCTCAAGAGGTCTAAAACCTTACTAGCTAAGTGTGATTTCCTGTGGTTCATGTGATTTATGTGCAAATGTGACACCATTTTTTTGTTTTTTGACAACTATACAGTACTGTGCAAAAGTCATAGGCACATGTAGAAGAAAATACATCAGACATAATGAAATGAAACAGTGCTACATATACAAATGGACTATAAAGAGTAGTTAACAGTAACATAAATAAATAAAGCAAGTCGATATTTGGTGTGAGCACTCTTTGCATTTGAAGGTACATTATGAGGTACACTCGAGGGGTTTTATAAGAACGTGCCACAGTGCTCTTGGGACAGTTTGGCTGTCGCACTTGCTTCTGTTCCTTGCTTCTATACAAGACACACTTCATTATGTTTTCATGTGGTCTATTACATTTCTTTGTAACATTATTTTTTATAATGAAAAATTAATGTTTGGAAATCTATGCTAATTGATACGACTGATATGCTAATGCATTAAAGACAAATCTTTATTTAAATAAATAAATTAGCATGCCTATGACTTTTGCACAGTACTGTATGTATACAGACAAAATACGACCCTTTGAAGGGTTTTCCTGGGCCACCAGACATTCGAGATAGACCCTGTATCACTAGTATTCATTTTGTCACTGAAAGATGTGACCTTCTGGTGACAAATATGACACACAAGAAGTGATGGCACTTCTGTTACCATCACCCTGGTGTGAAATTTGTGGTAAGCGACCATTTCTCAAATGACCCATTTTCTAAGGCAAATGACCTAGTTTATTTGCACTCTCAAAAAAAACCAAAAAAAGTAGGCGACTGTGGTTTAAAAACCTCGTGGTATATTTTAAGCAAGGCACCACAAGAGGAAAAAGTTTTAGATCTTATCGTCTATGTTGGTGTTCGGGTGTTTCCTTAATGCAGTGTACAAATATGCCATGAGAATGCTTTTTTTTATGAGCAAAGATTAGCAAAACAATAAATTTAAGAAATGTTTATTTAACACTATATACAGTGGGTATAGAAAAGAATCACCCCCCTTAAAATAATTACATTTTGTTGCTTTTCAGCCTGAAATGAAGACGGACACAATTTTTGTTTTATCCAGCTGTATTTACTCAGTGCAACTTATACAATTGAAAGATATAACACCAACATGTCAGAAGAAAAATAATAAATAAATAAATAAACCAGAATCGCTGAGTTGGAAAAAGGATCACCCCCTTGCTTTAATTTGCCTTAATATTTTTAATTACAGCCTTTAGTCTGTTGGGATATGTCTCTACTAACTTTGCACATCTAGACTTTGCAATATTTGCCCACTCTTCTTTGCAGAACTGCTCAAGTTCTGTTAAATTTGATGGTGACCGTTTGTGGGCTGCAGTCTTCAAGTCATTCCACAGATTTTCAGTGGGGTTTAAGTCTGGGCTCTGACTAGGCCATGCAAGGACATTCACCTTTTTCTCCTTCAAACACTGTGTGGTCAGTTTTGCTGTGTGCTTTGGGTCATTGTCATGTTGGAAGGTAAACCTTCTTCCCATTGACAACTTTCTGGCAGAGGGCAGCAGATTTTCCTCAAGAATTTGATGGTATTTTGCCCCATCCATTTTCCTTCTATCATGACAAGTACTTCAGTCCCTGCTGCAGAGATACACCCCCATAACAGGATATTACCACCTCCATGCTTTACTGTAGGAATGGTGTTATCTGGATGGTGAGCTGTATTGGATTTCCGCCAGACATATAATTTGGTGTTGAGGCCAAACAATAAAATTTTAGTCTCATCTGATCATAACACCTTTTTCCATGTGGCCTCAGAATCTTCAAGGTGCATTTATGTGGCCTTTCTTGAGGAGTGGCTTTTTTCTTACAACCCTCCCATACAAGCCACATTTGTGGAGAATTTGTGATGTTGTTGTCACATGCACACAATGACCACTCTTTGTCATAAATTCTTGCAACTGCTTCAGAGTTGCTGTAGGCCTCTTGGTAGCCTCTCTGACCAGTTTCCTCCTGGCTCTTTCATCCAGTTTGAAGAGACGTCCTTATCCAGGGAGGGTCTGTGTTGTACCAAATACCTTCCACTACTTAATAATAGACTTCACTGTGCTTCTAGGCATTGATAAACCTTTTATTTATTTATTTTTATCCATCTCCTGATTTGTGCCTGTCCACAACTTTATCCCAGAGATCTTTTGACAGTGCCTTGCCACCCATAGTTGATTGTTTGCTTCAGTTGTACTACAAAATGCTCCAGGAAAGCTCTTGCTGAGCTAATCAAAATGACCACAGCTGATCACAGTTGAACATCAAATGGCTTTGTGTGCCATTGAGAAGGTGATTAGCTACACCTTATTGAGTTTACTAGTCATTTTTAGGAGGGAGGTGATCCTTTTTCCAACTCAGTGATTCTGATTTTTTTATTCTTTTATTTTTTCTGACATGTTGGTGTTATATCTTTCACTTGGATGTTATAAGTTGCACTGAGTAAATACAGCTGGATAAAACAAAAACTGTGTCCGTCTTCATTTCAGGCCGAAAAGCAACAAAATGTGATTATTTTAAACGGGGGATGATTCTCTTCTATACCCACTGTATATAAATACACACACACACACACACACACACACACACACACACACACACACACACACACACACACACACATATATATATATATATATATATATATATATATATATATATAAATATATATGTATATATATATATGTGTGTGTGTGTGTGTGTGTGTGTGTGTGTGTGTGTGTGTGTGTATATACCCAATGCTGAGTCAGTGAGAAAGACTCTTCACCATCAACCACTCGGCTATATGCTTGAATCATGTCACTGAATCATGCTTGAATCTGTATGCTTGATCACCACTCGTACATCAACGAGACATGTGTGCCAACGGAATCTGATTCATTTTAAAATCCATTTTGCCATTTCAGGCTCCCATTTTTCCTGTCTCTACTTTAAAAAAACAAAAAACAAAGAGGTCAGGCGTCATGCTGAGTCATTCATCGAAACACTGGAACACCGTTAAATGTGTCCACTTAAGATAAATTTAAAACACGCCCTGATCTGGAAGTTTGTTTAGGTTGTTAATCACTTGTTTTCTCTTCTTTTCGTTTTAAGTGGATTGTTTTAAGAGCCAAAAGTAACAGCAACAATCATTTCTGATCAAAGAAAATATCTGTATCAGACTCTGACAGACTGAAGTTAGGCGCCATGAAAACCAGTAGCACTTCAATTCAATTCAGACGCGAGTCCCACTATGATGCCAAAATATGCCATAAATATTAGTCTATAAAGCTAAATGAGTCACAGTGCTCATGTTTTATTATCTATTATCTATCATCATATTCACACCCTAAACAATAATATCTAAAAAAAAAAAAAAAGTACTCTTTAAATAGGAATTTCCCTTTAGCCAAAGGCAGGTCAAAAAAGTCAGTCATGAGGATAGGAAGACTTCTTGTAAGAGACAGGAAGTGGTAACACCCTATTTCCTGTGGTGCAAAATCATAACTTGAAAAGAAAACCTGTCCTCCATGCATTTCCTCTGTGCCGTGCACAAAATTGTATTCTGCTTGAATACAGTTCTGAGGGTGACACTGTGCATTTTTATTCATTTTCCATTTAGACTTCTTTTATGTGAATTTAAAAATTACATCCCTGTATATAGTTGATAAGTTGATTTAAAAAAAAAAAAGAATCACTCCATCTGAACATTTAGGATTGTTTTGTATTGTTTTATAACCAAACTGGTGTAGTTGAGATAATATTCTGTAAATCTTTAGTTGTCTAATCTAATGTTTGCATAATTGAAAATCACTGGTGCATATTTTATGCTTCAAATTGTAATTGTAGTTGCTAAAGATTGCTCTTTGAAAAGTTCTCGTCTTTCTCCCTAATCATATCATATTTTTGCATAAGACTAGTTGTTGGAAATTCGAAAACATGAACAAAACGGTTGAATGGAAATGCATCTTTATTCGATATGAGCTTTGGTAGATTAGGGTTATGGTTTTCCCCTTTCCCACTGTGGTTCGCAGGGCGATGAACACCATGTGCTTGTTTTTGTTTCGGTTTCTGTCCTGTGATTGGTTTGTTGTCTGAGTGTGTTCACCTGTTATGTGTCAATTCTTGATTCCTCCGTGTGTCACTGTGCATGTCAAAGTTTTATCGTTCTTTTAACTCAAGCCTTAATTTCAAATAGTTTTTTTGGGGTTTTTTTTCATATTATTGTGGATTTTCCCTGTTTAATGTTGCCTGCCTGTGTTTTAAACACCACTAGGGGCTTGGATTATGATTCATGGATTTACTGAATTTTTGTACGTGCATTCTGTCTCTCCTCATCACAAGTTGGAAACCACAACAATGTTTCGTAATGTAACTGGGTTCCAAACTGGACTCTGTTTCTGCTAGTTTCTTGCACTCAAATTCCTAACTACTGAATCTGAATCTAACTAATAATTAGTGAAAACTAGGTATTAGGTCATACTGTACAAAGATCAGAGATTAGAAATGCAATAATTATAGATGCTTAAATATTTGGTTTGGGTTAAATGTAGATATCTACATTCTGAGTACCAGGAATTACTACCATAATTTCTAACATGAAATATCACCCAGACACCACTGCAGGCCAAAATTATTCTTTTGTCAACAGTATAATTTGAGGCATCGCCATTTTTAGCTCTGTGACGTCTAGGAACTCAAACGTTTTCCCAAGGACTAAATGTTAAGGTCTACACATGGTGTAGAGCCTAAAAAACACAATGGGACAGTGGGAATAAATAAATAAATAAAATAGATAGTATAGTGGTCTCTCTGCCTGTTTCAAGATTAACATCTGTAGAAGTTGTAACTGTTATTGAACTGTAAATTATTGGTAATAATCCAAATCAAACTAAAGATAATTTTATTTTCAACAAACAAGCCTACATTGGACACAGAGAACTGGCTCGCTAGATAACTGACCCGTGGACCGTTAATCAGAGATGGTCAGGGTGTTCAGAAATGATAAGAAAAATAAATAACTGATTTCATGAGGTGAAAGGTTAAGATTTTTTTGAAGTTCTTGCTGTCTCCTCAATAATGTTATCGCCCCTTCTTGCAAAACCGTGAAAAATCCAAAATCGATTCTTGACAGAGAACTTCTAAAACTAGAATTACAGTTTAAAAAAAAAAAGGTTTAAAAAAAAAAGAAAGAAAGAAAAAAAAATGATACACATTTTGTATTCATAAAGTTATTACTCCTAGAACCAACATCCTGGTGTGAAAGTCTCAGAGGCTTAAAAGTTGTCAGTTTATTTACAGAACAGGTCTTTAAAAGGTGGGTGGCTCATATGAAAGAACCTTTCAGCACTATGACAATCTCTGTCTGTTCTAGGTCAAAAGTCTCATGAGCTGTTACTTTGAAAACAAGCCCAAAGGAAGCCTGTGTTTAACTACATCATGGCTAACACCTTGGTTACTGGCTATATGGTGGTTTTGTAGAGAGGGCACATTTAAAAAAAAAAAAACCCTGACAGGCCAAAGCTGGAGGTGTATCTGACTCTGTTATAAAGAAGATTCCTCACCACTATGAGAGTGCACAATATTTATAGCTTATTGTTTAGCAGATGTTCCACAACATTAAATGTAAGTATAAATGATTCTAAACTGTATTATTGCTCAATTGCCATTCTTAGTGGTCTGAAATGGTGTGGGTTGGAATAAAGAAATGTAATTTGGGATTTTTACGCAGACTCTTGAGTGAAAATGTGTACTGACCATGTCGGAGTATGTCGTTATCGCCTCTTCATGCACAAACACAGGCCTATGAGCAGTACAAGCACCGTGAGAGCCGCTGAGATGATGATAATTTTCTTAACTCCAGCTGCAACACAAAAGCACAGTGCCAGTCAATAAACCACGCAAAGACATAAAATGCATTCAGTGTATGACATCACAACAAAGCTGTCAGAAATAAGGCTATAAACATCACAATGCAGTTTCTTTTTTTTTGCAGGCTTCATACAGCTGATCTGAACTTAAACACTGAACTGAGACTATTTTCGTCAGCACTATTAAGGGGAATAATTGCAACTTTAACAGTATAACCACCGTGAGGTTCATTTTCTGGACTGTTCATTTTCTAGCCAGTTGAGGTTAAACAGATAACTGGGTATGATGGTGTAATGTCAGAAGGCAGGTCATTATTTTATACTTGTTGACAGCTCAGTGGACACACAGGACACACAATATACAAAAGAAGAAAACTTAACCAGTTGCAAAATGATAAAACTATGCATTGCTTTTGAATTCTACCTCATTTAATTTAGTTCACCTTTAATAATATACAATATATTATCAACCTATAATTCCTATACATCCACCCACTATATGTAAGAAATAAAACATTTAGGAATGTGATGTTATAGGAAAGTAATCACTGAAGGTTTGATGTGGTGTAATTACCGATAATCACCCAAAGTTGATTATTTTCCTATAACAGCACAACCTGAAGTGCTTTATCCCTCTTTTACCACAGCCAACACTAAAAATTTGTATTTATTAAAGAATGACCATACTTTTTATCCATTTATCCACAAACTCCTCTGGACAGAAGGCTTTCTTGTGTCTGCAAATCTAAAGTTACAGCTTTACCTCTGACTGTTACAAAGCGCTGACACTGGAGACTCCTTCCATAAACATCCATATTAAATAAACGTCTCCTTACAGAAAACTTCACTGAAAATTAAACTTAAAGTTGTTGTTATAAAATGATAACGTAACTACTTTCAGAGCTGTTGTTATAGAAAATTAATCAACACTTTCTAACCAATCAGGTTCAAGAATTCATCAATGCTGTGGTATAAAGATTCCTAAAAAGTTTGAATTTTTATTCACCCTTGTTCAGGGCTACAGAAATGCTCGTCTCCAGGCCCTGATGGAGCGCCGTACATGTCACTTGCTCCTCATCCAGCAGTTGCGACTGAAACTCTATGGTGGTGACCACCAGTGTAGTGCCGTCTCCCTGCTGGTAAACCGAGGTCTCGGAGGGCGCCAACGTGCGGTTATGACCCTCCACATTCCAGACGAGTTCTGCAGGAGGACGAGACATGGCCGTACAGTTGGCCTGGATTACTCCTTTCTCCATGGTGGCGTAGCTCACCTCAGGTCTGGGCAGGACTGTGAAAACAACACAACTGGCCATGAGGGTTAGTTTTTAGACGCTTGGAGCTAAAAAATAGATAGATAGATAGATAGATAGATAGATAGATAGATAGATAGATAGATAGATAGATAGATAGATAGAAAGATAGATAGATAGATAGATAGATAGATAGATAGATAGATAGATAGATAGATAGATAGATAGATAGATAGATAGATAGATAGATCCTCAATACTATTATAAACACAGAAATTATGTATTATCATCATCATAAACATTGAATGTTTCTTGCCATGGACAGATGGGCATTTTTCTCTTTCTTATCCAAGACAACACTAGACACACCTTAACACGTAATTCACATCTATTACAGCCTACAAGGGATAGCCGTGACGCATGGTGTTTGGAAATGAAAAACACAGGTTGTAAAAAGACATGAGACAGTGTGAGCGGATGTGTTCCAACCCACTGTCTGGAGACAAGATTATCCTCCAGGGACAAAAGCCACGCTGTTCGGCCAACATTATCAGAGGAGAGACATAGAAGACCTCTGTTTCCCAGAGAAAACTGGCACAGTAATGGCATTAGGCCTCAGTCCAAAGCAAACGCCTTTAAATCAGCCTTCACAGTCACACTCTAGCAAATAAAGATAGCCAGTGTTCGAGCCAAACAGCAGAATCTACTGTGTAAATATATGCTGGTCTGAGCTCTGTAATCAAATGACATGGAGGCACTAATGACACCTCACTGCAATTCCCCGAAGCAGAATTTCAGAACTGACAGAATTACTAATCCTTTCCTCTTCTCCAGGAACTCAAACTTTGCATGCAAGTGCACTTTGTGCTATTGACCAAGAATTGGATTAAATCACCCCAAGTGTACAAGAGCAGGGATGGAAACATGATCCCAGTATCCTGTCAGATATTGACTAAGTCCTTATGGAATCTGTTTTCACTAAATTACACAAAACCAAAAGAGGTATATACTGTACAGGTGCATCTCAATAAATTAGAATGTCGTGGAAAAGTTCGTTTATTTCAGTAATTCAACTCAAATTGTGAAACTCGTGTATTAAATAAATTCAATGCACACAGACTGAAGTAGTTTAAGTCTTTGGTTCTTTTAATTGTGATGATTTTGGCTCACATTTAACAAAAACCCACCAATTCACTATCTCAACAAATTAGAATATGGTGACATGCCAATCAGCTAATCAACTCAAAACACCTGCAAAGGTTTCCTGAGCCTTCAAAATGGTCTCTCAGTTTGGTTCACTAGGTAAGCCACAAACATTCATTGCTAAAGAAGCTGGCTGTTCACAGAGTGCTGTATACAAGCATGTTAACAGAAAGTTGAGTGGAAGGAAAAATTGTGGAAGAAAAAGATGCACAACCAACCGAGAGAACCTCAGCCTTATGAGGATTGTCAAGCAAAATCGATTCAAGAATTTGAGTGAACTTCACAAGGAATGGACTGAGGCTGGGGTCAAGGCATCAAGAGCCACCACACACAGACGTGCCAAGGAATTTGGCTACAGTTGTCGTATTCCTCTTGTTAAGCCACTCCTGAACCACAGACAACGTCAGAGGTGTCTTACCTGGGCTAAGGAGAAGAAGAACTGGACTGTTGCCCAGTGGTCCAAAGTCCTCTTTTTCAGATGAGAGCAAGTTTTGTATTTCATTTGGAAACCAAGGTCCTAGAGTCTGGAGGAAGGGTGGAGAAGCTCATAGCCCAAGTTGCTTGAAGTCCAGTGTTAAGTTTCCATAGTCTGTGATGATTTGGGGTGCAATGTCATCTGCTGGTGTTGGTCCATTGTGTTTTTTGAAAACCAAAGTCACTGCACTTGTTTACCAAGAAATTTTGGAGCACTTCATGCTTCCTTCTGCTGACCAGCTTTTTGAAGATGCTGATTTCATTTTCCAGCAGGATTTGGCGCCTGCCCACACTGCCAAAAGCACCAAAAGTTGGTTAAATGACCATGGTGTTGGTGTGCTTGACTGGCCAGCAAACTCACCAGACCTGAACCCCATAGAGAATCTATGGGGTATTGTCAAGAGGAAAATGAGAAACAAGAGACCAAAAAATGCAGATGAGCTGAAGGCCACTGTCAAAGAAACCTGGGCTTCCATACCACCTCAGCAGTGCCACAAACTGACCACCTCCATGCCACGCCAAATTGAGGCAGTAATTAAAGCA
The DNA here is from genome assembly GCA_023630585.1 of Cranoglanis bouderius. Lineage (NCBI taxonomy): Eukaryota > Metazoa > Chordata > Actinopteri > Siluriformes > Cranoglanididae > Cranoglanis > Cranoglanis bouderius. Next base: position 4,556,932 of record CM042552.1, read on the forward strand.
AAAGGAGCCCCTACCAAGTATTGAGTACATGTACAGTAAATGAACATACTTTCCAGAAGGCCAACAATTCACTAAAAATGTTTTTTTTATTGGTCTTATGAAGTATTCTAATTTGTTGAGATAGTGAATTGGTGGGTTTTTGTTAAATGTGAGCCAAAATCATCACAATTAAAAGAACCAAAGACTTAAACTACTTCAGTCTGTGTGCACTGAATTTATTTAATACACGAGTTTCACAATTTGAGTTGAATTACTGAAATAAATGAACTTTTCCACGACATTCTAATTTATTGAGATGCACCTGTATATGAAGACTCACAGGAAATTGTAATGAAAAATCTTTTACATTTAGGTTCAATTATTTTGTTAACAAACAACATTTACAGCATTTTGGCAGATGCCCTTATCCAGAGCGACTTACATTCATCCCATTTTTATACAACTGAACAATTGAGGGTTAAGGGCCCAGCAGTGGTAACTTCGCAAAGCTGGGATTTTAACTCTTGACCAGAAGTCCAACATCTTAACCATTAAGCTACCACTGCCCTTAAACAAGGGCACTGCCCTTACTTGTAATTAATTGTATTATTTCCCCCCATTTTCTCCTGCCTGCTGCCTGTCTTGTCCCCTATCAGACAACAACTACCAGCTGGGGAGGGTGAAGGCTAACACCTACTTCCTCTGAGACATGTGACGCTGTCACAGGGCAGCATAACACACTCTGAAAAAAAGTGCTATCTACCCTCTTCTGCATACATGAGCTCACACACGCTCATGATTGGCTAGAGAGTATGCTATCCCTCCCATGTAGAGAGCACAGCCAGTTTTGCTCTCTTAGATCCCAGTCACAGATGGCTGTGGTAATATCGGGATTTAAACTCGCTATCTACTAATGATAAGACAAACTGATTTTTTGTAGCTATACAGTTTTTGTCAGATATGGAATCAGCTTTTCATGGTTTAGTTAACTTTTAAACAAACATCAATCAGTGTATGTTAAGATGTGACATCACTTGAAAAGTTTCCCTTTCCCTTTTTATATCCTCTGAACGGTTTTTGGACCATCTTGCTAGTAATGCTAATCCTCATTCTGTCTGATTTAACTATTCAAACTTCGCCAGATTGCTTGGCCAATCTTTACCCTTGCTTCTTGTTTTTTTTTTTTTTTATTGCATAGATTAACCTGCTATGGTATTATTACCTGTTGCACCTCCTCTGGTGCCCATAGGATTACCCCGCTCGTCCTTGAGCCTTGCCAACATGCCTAACACAACCAAAACCATACAGGCCTCCCCAGTGACCAAGGATGTAGCGAGCCCCACTGGCACCGTTAATGCATGCTCAGTGCCACTGGTTCCATATGGCATAGGTCAGCTACAGGGTCGTCAGCCAGGTACCACCACTCAAGAGTGTTTCGCTCCTTTAACCCCGGAACGTCTCCTGGTGGCGGAGCAGTGGCAGGGATGTCTCCCTGCCACCTCCTGCAACTAGACCTCGGGTTAGGTGTTACTACCCCAACACTTCTCCTTTCTCCTCACCCAGAGCAAAAAGCTGCTCTTCTCTGCCTCTTAAGCCAGGTCTTCCGGGCCTTCTGCTGGTTTGCTCCAGTTACTCCCATGTCCCTTGAGGCGAACAGTTGATGTTCCAACAAAGCCATGGCATATGTCATACACTACCTCCTGAAATCGTCCTGTTGCTGTATACACTTACGTTTCATTCATTACTAACGTTAATGTAAAACATTATAATGTATAAATCCAAACCACAAATAAAACAGCGTATAAATAGATTTTGGGAAAGAATCCCGGAGCCAACAAATTTAGTAAGAGAGACCTTGCCAAGCTATATACAGAGTGTAAGTAGATTTGTGGCCAGCTCACCCACTGCCTTATCTCTTTGTATTGTCTAGAAATGATGACTTGGTTATTTGATAATTTCCTTTTCCTGAATGCTGCAGCAGAGAGAGTAAGTCACATAGGCTCACTGTCTCTTTTTCACACACCCACACACATATAGTCACACAGATTTGTAAAGCATGTCTTGAAAAACAAGCGTTCTTTCATTTAAGACAGCAAAGGAAATGCCATGAACTTTCTTTGACCTGACAGACTGACCAGTCGTGATGCCTAGTTGTAAAAAAAATAATATTAAAAATAATTAAAAAATTAAACTAAAATAACTTCTCTAAAGTTGTCTAAATAGCAGTGGTTTACTGACTACCAATGCTAAAGATTGAGAAATGAAATCCACTGACCTTTCACATAATCATTTGCATTTTACATTTGATTATACCACTGTTTGTTATGAATAAATAAACAACATGCTGTTATTGAACAGAAAATGTGTTTTGTTTCTCTGAGGAGACAGTTTTGGAAGGAGTCTCCAATATTAGTGCTTCCTATCAGTCTTAGCTATAGCTGTAACTTTAATTTTTCTGCCATGGGAAACTCTTCAAGACATAAGTTTCTTTTTTCTGTTGCATTTATTTTTTCAATAAGGAGAGAGGAAAAAAACAAGGGCTGGTGAGGGAAAGAGCGTTTATAGCTGATATAAGTGATAACTAACGTTTCACAACATTAAATGTAACTGTAGCTTTAAAAAGTACAGATGTGCCACATCACACCACCTTTGCATTCATCCTTTTCCTATAAGAACATGCCCAGTGTTTTGTTCCTTACATACAGAATTTATCATCATTCTCTTTGTGACAATGCAATGCTGACCAGTGCTCACCAACCCTGTTCCTGGAGATCTACCTTACTGAAGGCTTTAGCTCCAACCATAATCGTGCCCACCTGACCATCTAATCATTGCCTTAAGTAGTTCATAATCAACTAACACAGGTGTGTTAGATCTTGGTTGGAGATGAAACCTGCATGAAGGTAGATCTCAAGGAAGAGGGTTGGTGACCACTGCTTTTGACGTACCATAGACAGCCAGACATGCTGTGACACTCTTCAAGCCCCCCGGGTAGGTGTGGAAATCACAAGTGTAACATCCCTCATCCTCCATGTGAACGGGGTCTATGGTTAACTGGCTGTATCCCAATGTCTGGCTCAGCTTCACCCGCTCCTGGAATGGCAGCTCCACGCTCAGGTTGCCATTCTTGGTGTAGAAAGCCACAGTGGCAGTGTCACCCTGCTCTGTCGTTTTCCTCCATAGGATCTGACGGACCCTGTTTGTGAGTGCGTAGATGCACGAGAGCGTCACATGCTTCCCATGCACTGCTGTCTTGTTGCCCACTGACTCCGCTTTTGCTGAAAGGAAGAGGAGGAACTATTTAAATGTTGAGTTGGACTGAGAAACTGTTTCTACACCTGTTTTCTCAAAAGGTTCACTGGATGCTTAATGGCTCTAGCTTTTCAAATACCTGGAACTTTTAAGAGTTCCCTCAAGGCGCCAAAACAAAAAATACTTTAGTGTGGTAGAGAAAACATTTAGTCTCAGAAAACATACTTTGTATGAGAAATGTATATTCATTGGACAGTTTTACATGAAGGCCAGGGCGTGATGAGGGTTTTTAACCACTGCACTTTGATGGTTACTGGCTTCTAACCATCTGCCTGCTTGTTTTCATTGTTCCCACTGCTACCACTGATGACTCATCCATTTTGGCCATATTTTCACATAGCGGAAATATACTGGCCTTTTTCACTTTTTAAACTAACCTGCTATTTTCTGTTTTCCTCTCTGGATAATTGGTCGTGGAGTAAACAGGAAGTACGAGATGATAGGACAGGAAGTTAAGTTCATCTACCCAACCTGGAAAGAAAAGCACCAATCCTTTCCACTTCCTGTTGTGGCCATCACAGGGCACCTCAAAGGGATAATTAAAGCTTCTGTCATGTGTTTTCAGGAAACCTTGAAACTTGTAGCGAAGTACCACTGTACCCAGCATTGCATGTTTGTTCTACTTCCCCAGTCATATGCTCTTCGAAAAGTTCTAAATGTTCTTCAGATTGTTCCTTAAAGTCTTTATGTATTTTAAAATTTACTTTAATAGTGTTTTCTCAGTTAAGAAGCTTCAAAGTAGAATCTGTTTAAAAGGCTAAGAAACATTAACTGTCCAAAGGACTCATGAAGAACCATTTTTCTAAGAGTGTGGAAGTCAATCAAACAACATTGCAGTTGACTTAGCCTGACTAGCATATCTTGTTTTCCAAATACTCTAGATATTCATAGTATATTAGAGGCCTTTGCTCATATTTATCAATCATGCCAGGTATCATACAGCTGAATAATCAAGATTAGCATCCCCTCACCATTTAAATAGAGGCAAGTCTTCCCCCTCTGCTGGCCAAATGGGTACACATCAAACACACACATGTAGCAGCCTTCATCCCCCGGCTTGGTCCTCTCAATGACAATAGCACTTGTGTGCATTTGCTGGTTGATGAGCTCCACACCATCTCGCCTGGTGAGACTGCCAGGCTTCTCGGGCTGGTAATGGAGGACACTTTTGTTGTGCAAATCCAGCCAGCGAACCTGTTTGAGGACTCCACCACCTTCTATGGTCACGTTACAGCTTAGAGTAACAGGGTGGCCCAGCGTCGCCTGCAGCTGAGCTGGGGCAGTCACTCTAGCTAGGATATGGCAAAAGACATCAGCCAATCAGGTTTGTGCACATATAATGAAGAGCGTGTAATGAATTTATCCACTGATGATTTCTACCATGCGTTTTACTCATGCCTTTACTTATCACAGCTATACTAATGATGTTAAAGTAGAATTGAGCAAAAAAAAAAAAAAAAATATATATATATATATATATATATATATATATATATATATATATATATATATATATATATATATATATATATATAAAATGAATAGCATATGCAGTGAGTGATGTTTTGTGCTTGAAAACAAAATGCTGTGTAAATTACATAAACACAAAAAGAGTATTTTAAATATTCTTTTTTGATGCCAATATTTTGCATTTTTGGGAGATACTTTGAAATAATATTATTATTTTGTTAAAGAGATGATTTTGCCTAGGTAATTAGGTCTTTAATTGTTTTGAATCATGTGTAATATTAATTTTAATACAAAACCTTCTATCCATTCTATTATAGGGTGCCAATAATTCTGGAGTTCACTGTAATAAACAGTATAATAGCACTAGTAGGTACAGGACATAAAAATATACCAGAAACATAAACCATGATATAAATTTTAGCAAATAATAAGTATTGTCAAATCTATACTAATTAAATGTAGTCCAGACTAGACATTTAAATTTAATGTCTTTAAATGACAGTCTATAACATATTATACTAATAAAATATATTTTCTTTACCTTGGCATTACAACTGAATCAACATAATTTCAGGATTGCAAATTTGTAAGAATTTACGGAAGCCAACTTGTAGGAAAAGCTATGAAAGATTACAGTATGCAAGGTTAACATTAGCAAGTTTTATAACAAATTAATTTGTATGAAATCCAACATAAGGATTTTTCCAAATTTTTGAGAGATTGAACTGGTAGATCTAAGGAAACAAAATACTTGAAGTGCTGCCTGGAAGATTTTTATTTAATCGAAAAAATGAGGTAACCTCAGCTTGTGTATCATGATTAGGGATAATGTACAGTTAGGTGATTATGTCTGTAGATCCGTACCTTGCAGTGTAGGGAGCAGTACCACGGCTAACCACAGGCACGCAGAGACACACCTACACATCTTAGCCTGGAAAATTTTTTCAAAAAATTTCAGAGGTTTTAACACACCTCTGTTTGTTTTAAAGCTGTACTGATACCAATGTGTCAGACAACACAGGTAGGCACATGCACCCCAACCTCGAAAATTACTATGGATTACTGCTGATGTTGACTCAACCAAGACAGCATAATCAGCAGATACATGCAGAAATTAAGTAAACACCGTAGACCTTCATGGATTATCCGAAAGACACTTACCATACACTGAAACCAAAGTTTATTTTTCCTTTTTAAATTGATTATGCAGTGTCAGCTGTCTTCCTCACACTGATCATCTTAATCAATGACCATTGTTTACTGATAGCCATCAATCTTTGGGAAGGAAACATCAAAATCTGCAGAACAAAATATCCAGTTTACTCAAATATCCTTTTTCAGTCAAGTTTACCTTTTTTAATAGGACAAAGTACCACACAAATATATCAATATATACATACAAGTAAGGAAAGTACTTGTAAACATAATCTGTGATTCAAAAACAAAGTACTGAGGTACAAAGCAAAACAACAAATTCTTTAATGATTAATGGGATAAAAGGGTCAGATGTTTGACTTTTAGAAATGACAAAGGCTTATTTGTGATCGTCAGGGTGTGGTGTTTTACTCCAGTCCACATTTAATTACTCATCACTGTGGTGAGTATACCATTATTCACCCATAATGAAAATGTGTAGCCAAAAGAAATGTGGTTTTCAGTTTCCACTAAACTGATTCTGGTGGAACTTTAACAACCAACAAACAACATGTCAGTTTCCTGGTTAAATAATAGCTAAATAATGAAACCAATTATTCAGTAACTGTAGCAGTAACAAATTAGAAATGAAATGTTAAAAAAAAAAACAATCAAAAAAACAAACATTATTACCCATAAATAATATGTTATCTTTTCAGTAGTTACAAAATAATTAGTAGGTGTAGCAGTAATAATTGAGTATTACCAAACAGTTTGTCATGATGGTGGCTTTTGAACATTTATGGATACAAAGACCAGCTTTTATTGTAAAATCTCTGTTTAATCAAGATATCTCACTAATTCTTTTAAATGCCTATTAGCATGTATAACATTATGGTTATTAGCCCAAAATTAATTCAGTACTTTAAAGTACTAATTATCCCATTTCTGCTTTGTTTTGTAGCTGTTATTTTTAAATGGTCAGGTGAATTATTACAGCATGGTAATAAATGATTTAGTAACAACTAAGAAGTTATTGTTTGTACTGTATTTTATAGATTATATAAAGCAACAATGGCTAAACTGAAAGATTCTTTTAAGAAATCATTGATGGGTGATGGGTGAATGCCTTTGCATAGTTTGTCATTTTACATTCATACTCATATTTGATGAGTTCAACTCAGAAATATGCATGTCACTTTCGTATGCTCTCTTATATTTAAGATTATATTAATATTGGGATCCTAAGGAAGCTAAGATCTGGTCAGCAAATGAAAATGATTTCACATATTTACTTCACTGAGAAATGAAAATAAAAGCATACATGTAAAAAACCTGGTATAGACAATATAGGATTGTACTTTAAGTCAATAATGCAAAATTGAGCTGATTTCCTTCTGCTAAAGAGATACAGAACTCTGTACTGTAAGCATGAGATCCTCCAGGTGAGTTAAAGAACATTTTTTTTCCCCCAAATAAGTGCCTGCTAACTCTGTGTTTTTGAAGTGTAGTTTCGGGAAACAACCTGCACCCTGCCGAGATTGTTACCTTTCTACTACTGTTAGCATCATCTGGAAAACATAAAACATCTTGATTCCCTGCTTTCATGTCTAGACTGGCACAGCAACAGGACATCAGCACTAAGAGAATACAGATTACGTTTTTCCAGTAAAAAGAGAAAAAAAAGTGACTTTACTACAGTAGAAAATTTTGAGATAAAGTGCTGGGGAGAAAGGGGAATTTTTGGACAATTACTTTAGTGTTTTTAATGCTAAGTAGGCCTGCTAAATATATAAATATAGAGAATACACTGACTTAGTCTCACTCCTGCAGCTGTAACAACCAACCTTACCTGCAACACTTAACCCCAATGTAAACATTATGCATTAAAATACATTTTGCTATATTTTTTGCTGAACCCCGCCCCTGCTGTTCTATTAAAAGAGTCTGGTGTTTAACCTCAAGCACCCACGCTGCCAGGAAATTCACTCACAGTGGCTTGGTTGTGGTTACAGCAGCCCCACTCCCTTTACACACCTCAACTAAAGGACAGTATACTATCACACTAAATAATAATGTGTCAAAATAATATCTCATTTCAATGTAACCACAACGACCGCTGGGAACACTATTCTGACCTGCTGTTTAGTACAGTAGTAGCCCATGTGGTTTAGGAACTGGGATGCAGCCTTTGAGAAATTTAACTGTGTGGTTTATGGGTTCAGCCTATTTGGAAATTAAATAGGTGGCTTCATTTCTCTTTGCCACAGCCAAATAAGAAACAAACAAATTGTGACAGGAATTGGTTTTTGTTGTGCTGTTAAAGCACCAGCAGCCGATCTGTCAGATTTAAAAGTATAGCAGACTTTTTGAATACTATTTTCCACAAGCGGGATTCAGGAAAAGCTTCAAAATGCCATCTATAGTTAGCATACCAACCTTACCTTAATAAAAGTAATATATTATCATCATTATTATTATTATTATTATTATTATTATTATTATTATTATTATTATTATTATTATTATTATATCTTATTCAAGCCCAATCTGAGGCCTGCTCCCTGGTTTCTCTCCTAAGTTCTTTCTAACCTCTCACTCTCGTATATGTTTTTAACGCATTTTTGCCCCCAAATAATGAATACGTAGTAAGGAAATGAAAAGGTGTGAAATTAATTTATTCTACCAATAAGACATGGAAACTGATGTTAACGTATCAAATGCAAAGTCATATAATAAAGGCATGGCATTATTTAAAACAACTTACAACAATAAATAACAAATAAACCCAGTTTGCTTCTCGGGTTAGTACTTATTGTGTTATTATGTTAATTATTGCTTTTCCACTGTATCTGATAGAGCCACCTGACAAACAGAAGATGTGCTTACCATGTTTAAACATCTGTGTTTTAACCATTTTACTCAATGCTCACAATCTATCTTATACACACTCAGCTAAAAACTCTGATGATGAGATTCAGCTTCTCTGATTACATCAGCGACTATAGATTCTGCAGATCAGAAGAATACGACCCTTTTGGACTCCAGAATCTACTTGCTTGTCTTTGCGCTTTCAGGGCTCAAAGGGCTGTGCACCAGATTAGGCTCATACTTAAAACTACACCTCTATACACAGACTCATGCCTTTATCTTCTGAGTGCTGTGTTCTTCTGAGGTTTAATACATGCTCATAACATTTAAAAAATAAAAATAAAAAATTCTGCTTCAGCATCCTGGCTCTTTGGTGGTGGAATAAGCTTCCTCTGGTCCAAATGGCCCAAAGAACAAAGCCCTTATTGACTCTTTGACTGTCTTCTGTCCATCAGAAAGTGTTCCAAGTACAACCCTTAACTTAAAACCTTTGAAGAAGCCTTAAAAAGCTGTCTTTTGGTGTGATTTAAACATGTGATTTTTACAGTATATTCTTTTAACAAGTTTTCAATGAAATTGTAATTCATTTCATTTGATCTGCTGCATCGTTTGAATCACTGCTTACTTCAATCGGCATGCCAGGTTACATATATTTTTTTCTATTTTCTTTTTAATCCGGAAACAAATGCAAGGTCAGCTTATTAATAAAAACAGGCATACAATATGGCATGAAATATTTCAATATATTATACTGAAATATATTAGTATACTATAGGCATGTTTACACCTTTTCTCATGGTATGAAGACAACTGTAACAAATGCACAATTCACCCATTTATTATGGACAATATGTGTATCCTCTTTGTAAATGAAAAACATTTTCAGGAAAATTTAAGTAGAAAGAAAACAGAGGTTTTCCATCTACAGATTTTTATAGCAATACAAAAAGTAAAATAATAGTAATAATAATAATAATATTTAAAAAAAAAAAAAAAAAATATATATATATATATATATATGCTCTTATTGTTTTTTTTGCATTTAGTAAAGATTATTTATTTATTGATTTATTTTAGTCTGAATAAATTACTCACCTTTAAGTGCAGGATTCATCTCGCGGGAAGTAGAGGTCGTTAACAGACACACACACCACACACACACGTATACACACACCGCACCATTGCTGCTTTCATGAATAAAAGTGCAGAGCACTCAGACATGACAGGACTTTTAAACACACTACACACTGCCTCTGAGCCGGAGCTGTGCCCAATTTCCCACCTCCCGGTTTTTTTCCTTCCTGGCCCCTTCCACTCCCGCGTGAACGCGCGCACGCCTTCTCAATGCGCGCACACACGTCCCCGTGTACGCGCGCACACGCTGCCTAGAAAACCGTCATAATTGCGGCTCTAAGAGGAAAACGTTTTTGTTTTTGTTTTTTTGTTTTTTTTTATTTCAGAAAGCTTTTAATTAATTATTGAGGTCATGTATTACAGCAGTGTGTTATGTTTTACGTGCTAACGTGACTAGCAGCTTCATAATTTCAAAACAAATGACGTGTTATAAAAACAAACAAGGAGAACTTTTTGGTTGCTCCTCTGAGAGAAGGTATGGTGTTTCCATATCAGACAGAAAGGTTATTTCGTTCTTATTATACTAACTAACTAACTAACTAACTAACACATTGAAGGCTTATATCAATGGACTAGTCCTAACAGGGTGAATTCAGGTATATTGAGACATCACACTGAAAAAGAAAAAAGATTCAGTGGTTCAGTAAACAAAACAAATCTGTGATTTTTACACAAAAATGAAACGAATTATAAGAATTGCTTAACTGCTTTGTTCTGTACTAAATGAATTAATGGGAATACAGTGGATATAAATAGTCTACACACCCCTGTTAAAATGGCAGGTTTTTGTGATGTAAAAAAAAAAAAAATGAAACCACGATAAAACCATGTCAGAACCTTTTCTATCTTTGTTGTAAAATTGTAACCGATTAATTAAAAACAAGTGAAAAACAATAAGAATTAAAAAATTAAATTAAAGAAAATTTAAATATATATATATATATATATATATATATATATATATATATATATATATATATATATATATATATATATATATATGTGTGTGTGTGTGTGTGTGTGTGTGTGTGTGTGTGTGTGTGTGTGTGTGTGTGTGTGTACAATAACCTGGCTGAATAAGTGTGCACACCCCTAAACTAATACTTATTTGAAGCACCTTTAGATTTTATCACAGCATTCTACCTTTTTGGGTAAGAGTCAATCAGTTTGGCACATCTTGACTTAACAGTATTTTGCGATTCTTCCTTGCAAAAGCATTCTAACTCCTGCACACAGCCACTCTGGCTGGGCCATTCAGGACTTGTTTTGGTGAAGCCATTCTTTTGTTGGTCTGGAGGTTTGCTTTGGGTCGTTGTCATGCTGAAAGGTGAAATTCCTCTTCATCTTAAGTGTTTTAGCTGAAGCCTTAAGGTTTTGTGCCAAAATTGACAGATATTTGGAGCTTCATTATTCCCTCCACCCTGATTAAAGCCCCAGTTCCAGTTGAAGAAAGACAGCCCCAAAGTATGATGCTGCCACCACCATGCTTCCCTGTAGGGATGATGTTCTTTTGGTGATGTGTTGTGTTTTTTAATGCCAAACATATCTTTTAGTATCATGGCCAAAAAGTTCAACTTTGGTTTCAGCAGACGATACCCAGATAGGAAGGTGATATTGATTCAATGTTGAAATTCCATCTGAATCATCGTTTTAATAATAACATTATGTCAGGGTGCAAACCTGATGAAAAATCAATGTTAAATTTCAAGATTTTAACATTGATTCAATGATAGTTCGGTTGATGCATTAACATTGATTCAGTGTTGGTCTGCTATCTGGGTAAGACATTATTCCACATGGTTTTAGGAGATTGGATGAATTTTGATTTATATTTTGGTTGAAAAAGGCTTCTGTCTTGCCACCCTACCCCATAGCCCAGAGATATGAAGAATTCGGGAGATTGCTGTCACATGCAGAGAGCGACCAGTACTTGCCAGAAATTGCTGCAATTCTTTTAATGTTGCTGTAGGCCTCTTGGCCGCCTCCCTGACCAGTTTTCTTCTGATCTTCTCATCAATTTTAGAGGGACATCCTGTTTTTAGTAGTGTCACTGTCGTGCCATATTTTCTCCACTTGTTGATTATTGTCTTTACAGTGTTCCATGGTATATCCAATGCCTTGGAAAAAAATTTGTCACCCTCTCCTGATTGATATTTTTCAACAGTGAGATCCCGTACCCGCTTTACGGCCCATGGCTTTTCCAGTTGGATGTTACCAAGAAGATGTCAGGAAAATCCTATAGGAACAGCTGTACTTTATTTGGGGTTAGTCAGTCACTTTAACTGAAGGCAGGTGTATATACAGGTGTTTTCAGTTAATGCACAGCTAAAGTAGTTCCAGTCAGGTCCTGACTGCATTACAGTGACCATATCACTTCACAGAGTTAACTGAAACAACAAAAACGGAAAAGTTGTCCACCAGAGCACACAGAGCTAACAACAAACAAGATGGCAGACAATTTTGATTTTCCAGAAATAAGTAAGGAATAATTGACGACGAGCGAAATGCGCATCTGAGGTGGTAATGCGGCCACGACGTGAGGCTTGAGCCTTTGATATGCAGAGAGAGAGAGATTGGGTCTACGAGAGATTGAGAGATTGGGTCTACGAGAGATTGGGTCTACGAGAGATTGAGAGATTGGGTCTAAGAGCTCCACCACCACCACCCACACCCATCCTAACCCTGCCTACCATCACAAGCACTCACCCACCTTAACCCCGCCTACCATCACAAACACCCACCCACCCTAACCCCGCCTACCATCATGAACACCCACCCACCCTAACCCCGCCTACCATCACAAACACCCACCCACCTTAACCCCACTTACCACCATAAAGACCCACCCACCTTAACCCCACTTACCACCATAAAGACCCACCCACCTTAACCCCACTTACCACCATAAAGACCCACCCACCCTAACCCCACTTACCACCATAAAGACCAACCCACCCTAACGCCACCCACCTTAACGCCACCAACCACCATAAAGACCCACCCATCCTAATCCCACCTACCACCATAAAGACCCACCCACCCTAACCCCGCCTACCATCAACACTTTGTCTCTGTGTTCCTGTTACCATTAATGTATATGATGTTGCGTCTAGTTATTAATTTTTGCTACATATTTATCTTCTGCATCTGTAACATCTGTTTATTCATTTATTTTTTGCTCCTCTTTTTGTTTTTTATTTAATTATTATTATTATTATTTTTTTTTTTTAACAATGTTTACTATGTTTTGTTCAATTCCTACTTCTCTTGATCTACTGTTGTATATTGCTTTGGTAATACAAAAAATATTTTGTCATGCCATTAAAGCACACATTGAATTGAATTGAATAGAGAGAGAGAGAGAGAGAGAGAGAGAGAGAGAGAGAGAGAGAGAGAGAGAGATCAACGTGTGATTGCAGTAATGAGACAGAAAAGCCTGTGAACAATGAATAAATGTATTTTTTTGTAATGTGAGGTGAGAGTGATGTGATGCTCTGTTTATCCGCTAGAGGGCCCCGGTGTTCTTCGTGACTAGAGGGAACGGGGCGGGGGATTTGGAGTTGTTGGTGACGTCACCGCTCCCTCTGCAGTATACGGCGGAGTTTCATATGTTCGGTCTTTTCAGCTGTGTGTCTCCGCCGGGCTGCAGTCAGAGCCAGCACCTCCTGAAACACCGCTCCACAATCCGACAAAATGATCATCTACAAGGACATCATCACCGGTGAGAATGCTCACTAACGCGGTCTGAGTGTCTTCCCCGGTGTGACCCTGGCGATATTTTTTTTAGTTTTTAGCGCATTTCGGTTGTTTTTCCAATTCTTCATGTCTCGGTGGAGCCTGAGGCCTAGTTAGCTTTAGCTAGCTTTTACACCCAGGAGCTCGCGCGCTTTGCTCGAGCTCGCGTTGTATTAAAAGGATGTTGTTGTTTTTTTCTTTTTTACACTCTGTAGTGAATGTGTAGAGTTTATACATGTTTATGGAAGAGTTTCTGGTAAACTTAAAGTCACGAATTAGACAAAAATCACTTTATTAGCCTGTTAGCTGTTGTGCTAAAATGCCGGCATGTTGACTAGCCGGGTTTTTTTTTTTTTTTTTTTTTTTTCTCTCTTCCCACCGGCGCGTTTTAAATGGACACGTAGCACTGAGCTAACTCACCTCTGTAAAGTTAACTCCGTGTGACCAGCTTTGTCTTAATGTCTGTTTTAACTCACGAGTTTTCGAGTAGGATCTGTCCTTTATCTGAGGGGTTAGTCATCACCAGATTTAGTTAGCGAGGTAAATATCGCTGGCTTGATTAAATTTTCCAGGCCTCAGATCCGTTTCACTTCTTCGTTTAGGATCAGTTGAGGAACAGATCGACTGAGAAATGGATCTGGATCAGGCAAACAGGACAGAAGACAGGATTTAGGCTTGATCTTAATCTTTAGCACTTTGTAACATTGGTGTTTTTGTGATCAGCTGATCTTTAACTGGTCCAAGATGAAGAAATTGTACTAAGTCTGCTTTTCCTTCGTGTTTCAGGAGACGAGATGTTCTCCGACATCTACAAGATCAAAGAGTCTGAGAACGGAATGATGCTTGAAGTCGAGGGAAAGGTAACCGAACCAGATCGTGTGTGTGTGTGTGTGTGTGTGTGTACACAGTCCCCTCATCCCAAACCCCCCAATTTTAGAAATTCTGTTCAGGTTCAAACAAGTGATTCAGTTATTTGACTCATCACTCAGTGAGTCATATGAGGGACTGACTCTCGATCCGAGCATCCACCCTGCCCTGAAACTCTCATGCCGGGTCTGGTTTTACGTCATTGATATTTGCATTTCATCACTGCTCTTTTACAGAGTCTAAAACCTCTGTTGATTTTTTCCTGTGTGTGCACGTTTCAGGAATTTGAGAGAAATCAACAGCTTGGGAATATCGCGAGGACTCGATCACGCCGGGTTAGACTCAAACGTCCTAGAGAGTTGGAGGAAGGTGGTTTGTTGGGGTTGCTTGGGAAATAAGTTGCACTAGTGACCGTTTCTTTTCAAACGAAGGCTCATTAAAGTAAACAGCATGTCGTACGGGTCGTTTTGAAATGATAAAGTTACTTCAAATGGGAACGGCTGTAGACTCGTTCGGGAAATCGGAGTTTTAAGGGGAAATGGCCGTAGGTCTCGGTCGGTGTGAATCCACGTTAATGTTATGCTTTGTCTACGGTTATAACGATACAATTTCAGTGCAGTGGCATCTTCCACCGACACATTTTCGATACAGCAGCATAGGTTTTCGTTTTCAATCAACTGAACGTGTTCGACTTTATTATTGTCCAGCGACCGAGAGGAAATGAAGCTGTGCGTTAGGATGGAACAAAGGTAAAAGATGTGTAAACATCTGTGTGGTGTTGCCAGCCCTCAGCAAAAACCTGGAAAAAAATTCAGCTATCAGAAAACCGGCTTCTTATTTGTCATTTCAGAACCATTCCGGTTCCTCGCTGTTGAACTGAAAATGGCCTCAAACCATAAGTAAGTAGGCAGTAAGTAAAAGGACTGCTATTAAATAGCGTTATACCACAGAACGGTTGAATTCTCGATTCTGATTGGCCGACGGACGATCTGAGGTGTGCGATTATTTTTCGGTAAATGCACGGCTAAAGTAGTTCCACTCAGGTCTTGACCATGTTACAGTTCCATATCACTTCGCCGAGTTAAATGAAATAACGGAAACATTAGCCTGCTGTCCTCCAGAGCACACAGAGCTAACAACAAACAAAATGACAGACAGTTTAGGTTTTTCCAGAAATATGTAAGTAATTAACGAAGGGTCGTTGAATTATTAGAAAAATGATGCGCACCCGAGTTGGTAATGCGGCTACGAGGTGAAGTGGAGGCTTGAGCCATTGATCTGCAGTTACTAGAGAGAGAGAGAGCGCGCGTGTCCGTCTGATGGCAGTAATAAGACAGAAAAGCCAATGAACAAGTATCAGTATTTATTTATTCATTGTATTTTCTGCAGTAATAAAAAAGAATAACTCTGTGAACAAGTAGGCTTATCGATATTTATTTATTTGTTCTGTTTTTATATTATCAACATGACACAAAAAAACCCCTGATCTTTTTCTCTCTCTCTCTCTCTCTCTCTAATAACTGCATATCAGTGGCTCGAGCCTCTGTTATTAGCTCTAAAATGACGTTTTGGAATTAGCAACGGAGGCTTGAAATGGGATGTGTAATAAATTTATTTCCACACACGAGTGTTTTAAGGACAAAAGTCTTCAAATAAACCATCTGAACAATGTCTTGAGGTGTGGTACCTGTGGTATAAGCGGAATAATTGACTCCGGTCCGTTGAATTATTAGAAAATGATGCACACCCGAGGTGCATCACCCCCTTGGTGTGTATTATTTCCTAATAATTCAGCGGCCTGTCATCAGTTATTCCTTACTTAATGTGTTAGGTTTTTTGCATGTTTTACATATCGCTTGAAGTGGTGAATTCGGTGTTGAGTTTTGTGTCTCTACACGAATTTAAACACTCAATAATTAGCCTATAGACGCTCTCCAACGTGCGTTTGGAATCGGGATTAACGGGAAGAACATTCTGTTTCCTGTTGAACTCAGCGTGGGGTAACGTCGATTCCCGAGCCTTACGGCAGAACAGAGTTTTCACCAATGCCTCGTGTGTGTGTGTGTGTGTGTGTGTGTGTGTGTGTAGATGATCAGCAGAGCAGAGGGGGAGATCGACGACGCGCTGATCGGTGGCAACGCGTCTGCAGAGGTCCAGGATGAAGGCTGCGATTCGACCATGGTCTCCGGGGTGGACATCGTCCTCAACCACAAGCTCCAGGAAACCAGCTACGACAAGAAGTCTTACACAGCCTACATCAAGGACTACATGAAGACGTGAGTGTTCTCCATCAGCGGTGTTTTACAGAGCAAAGTGGTTTACTCAAAGCCAGTAGAGTCGGGGTGCTATTTGCCAGTGAAAACACACAAAAACAAGAAAATTAAATTGGTCGTTAATCTTAAGTCATTATCGATATAATATAACGCCGTCTTCTGTTTTACTTGAAACCAGCATGAAATTTTAGTTTTAAAATTTTTGCGTTAAAAATTTGGCCGAGTCGAGCCACATCCCACTGTCAAGCTTAAAGGAGTTTCAGCGACTCTTAACGCAGCATTCGGTTACATGCTGGCTGTAGGTTCAGGGACTTTTTATTTATTTACTTATTTATTTTATATAAAGGCGGCTCACTGAGAAATGGAAGATTTCAAAGCATTTTATAGGATTTTATTTACCCTGTCCGAGTCGAATAACGGTAAAAGCAGAGTTCAGAACGGACGTCACATCTGTTCGGAGTACACGGCTCCAGGTGAAAGTGGAAACAACTATTTTTGTCTAAACCATGAACACAAAGGAGTCTTATTTAAATTCATATACAGTATTTGCTTGCAGGGTGTTTAGCTTGTCAACAGAATAATCCTGAAAAGCAAAACACTGCTCCTTGACCTTAGTGTTCGTTTCTTTTTCAGGACTAACCAGTCCTTCTTCTGTTTTTTTTTTTTTTTTTTTTTTTTTGCATCTGTTGACAGCCCAGTTGCTTCTCTTGTGAGTGAGTGGGTTCTAATTTATAGATGCTACATAAACCGTCCCTGCGCTTTCTTCATGTCCTGTCTGTGACTTAGGAGATTGAATTGGGGACAACATGACTTCCTTGAGGGTACTAAATTGAATCCCTCGTCGGTGAAGCCGCGTGTATGTCGAATGTACGTTGAATGCGTGCTTGTTTTCTGTGACAGGGTGAAGGCCAAACTGCAGGAGACGTGTCCTGAACGGGTAGAGCCTTTCATGGCTAATGCTCCAGCTGAGGTCAAGAAAATCCTAGGCAACATCAAGAACTTCCAGGTAACTATCCGAGGGCCTCAAATGATAGAGTGTGAGAACGTACGATGATGACGATCTTAGGACACCTTTGGAGGTCACGACCAGTGAAACGAAATCATATCCTGAGTACGATTGAACACTTAAAGTCACGGCTCTGCTTTCGCGGTTCTCACTCTGACCGAAATCTTCCTTGGTGCAGTTTTTCACAGGTGAATCCATGAACCCGGACGGCTCGATCGGTCTGCTCGACTTCCGCGAGGACGGAGTGACGCCGTACATGCTTTTCTTCAAAGACGGTCTTGAGATTGAAAAATGCGTAAGTGTTTGCTGTGTGTGTGTGTGTGTGTGTGTGTGTGACGGCTAAAGAAAGAATGCTTTAGGCAAGACACTACAGGTGAACAGGGCGTATTCTTTGGGTTTATACGAACAAGGTTTCATCTAATTAGCTCAGTAGATTTGTATCGTTTATAAAACTAAAAATCTAGTCTTCATGTCAGAATTGAGGCACTCTCTTTTCAGGGAAAAATATTTTACCAAACGGTTTGTTGGAATGTTTATCGTTTAATCAATAGACTAGTACATGTCACGTTACTGGTTTAAAACTTGTACCTTTATGCCATTTTTCAGAATCCACCCAAAAAATCCATCATGGGTTCTCAACATTTTGAGAAATTGCTCAGTAACAGTCTTCTCAATAGGGCTAGGGCTAGGACTGCGCACATACAGTTTGATGAACACAGGTTGTCTAGAAATGGAGATTGATTTTTGTTCTGGACAGTGAAATAATCTGATTTCGAGGGACTAGTTTAAAAATAAATCTTTCCACACTAGTCTAGTATGGTTTATTAAAGCGACTTGTGTCATCGTGGCTCATAACTTGATACTTGTATTAGGAACGAAGGTTTTCAGGGATATGTAGTGTGTAATGTGATTTGTGCTTAGTGGGCGGAGCTTAAAGCCTTCAGTGCAGTGTTGCCGTAAATTTTCCGTCAAAGTTGTTTGTGCAAATGGTTAAACACCACTGCGGAGGATTTTTAAAAAATTTTTATTAATAACGTTTATAATTACTACAGTTTAATAGTAGGCAGGTAATAAATCTGAATTGTTCCATGAAATATGTTCGTTTGGGGTCCAGCCTTGTATAGCACAGGATAATAATAGGAGTTGGGGTGGTGGGTCTTGAACAAATGGGCAGAGCCTCATTTCTGGCATCTACTGATAGACCTGCTGCCATTACCAGTGGCCTCCGGGTTTGCACTGAGATGCAATAGTAATCCTCCTCGCGCTTTCTAGCTGTCTGTGAAGTGGCAGAAACGGATTGAAGAGAGGAGAACATGCATACCGCCCACGTTAGTCTGGCTGTGTTAATGTTTAGTAACGTTTAGTAAATTAAACATACGGTCATAAATTTTCTGTTAGTGTATAGTGTTGGAGGAACAGTTCAGTTCAGTTACATTCAGTTTCCCTCCAAACGTTAGCATTCTTCACACGTCCAGTTAACAGCAGTTTGAGAAGCACACCGACAGATCTGTCTTCAGATTTGTCTAAGACAACGACACACTGAAGACGGCCGTCGTTGTATCTGTGGATTGTCCCCCCCCCCACTGCCCATAAAAACTTATTCTACGCTCACGCTAGCAAGCAGTAAAGCAGCTGTTCATTTTCCAGACACGTGTTTGACACGGTCCCAAGAGATTTCTCACTTCTGTGCCTCTATTAGGTGTGACACTGTTAAGTGGCAAATTCAAACGATTCCACAGACAGTCCTGTGGCTTGTGTGGTCCATCGCATCTTTACTTCCCCGGTCCCAGCTTTACTTCCTGGTTAATGTTTGAATGAAAGAAAAGCTTACAACTGTGGTGTCTTGTTATCCTGTGATATACAACTTATGTGTGATCTCTCTCTCTCTCTCTCTTTTCAGTAAACTACCTTGCTCATGTCCCTGACTGCTTCTCCTCATCAGCGGGTGGCCGTGAAAGCTTTTGGATCAGATTACTCATTCCACTCGACTCCATCAGGATCAGGACCAGAAGCTCTTTTAAACCTCCTCCTCTACGGCCACCGCTTCCCATCGATTCCCATATCACTGTCCATGCAGAAGAACTCGAGGCCCCCTCCACACACCAGCTCGATGGGGTGAACAGTATTTTAGTGAGCTGGATCACATCACAGAGCTTTGCACCGTCGGGGGAAGAAGACATGATACAGCTCACTTTAGGGTTTATTTTTTTAATTTTCATCACCAACTTTGACTGCCTGGGAATTGGTTTTGCTGTGTGCATGTCAGCGCTCAGACGGCAGTTGTACAGGTATTATTCTCCCCCCCTCCCCCTTCCATGTTCTCAAAATCACGGGATTGTATAGGATTTCTTGGCACTATTTGTGAAATAAATAAAGTCAAGCTGCTGGCTAAAGGTGTCTGGTGTGGAGAGTTAAGAGTTATTTATTTAAAACTTGCCCTCCACAGAATTATTAACTTTTCAGGTATTGCCATAAAGGAACTCTGCAGTACCTAATCTCTCATTTAGGGGTGGGTGTGTGTGTGTGTGTGTGAGAGAGAGAGAGAGAGCGAGCAATTACAGACAAATGCCTCCCTGTGCTGAGAGAAAAGCAATAAGTATATGGAATTCTAAGACCCGGGTGTGAATTTAGGGCGAAGTCCTTCAACTCCCCTATAATTACACTTTAAACTCCATGGAAACCACATTGAAGGTTAAGAAGGTTCTTAGAAATTTCTCTTTAAATCCTTTTATAAGCGCCGAATCGGTTCAAGTGTCTCAGAATTATAAGGCTATCTAGTTGTTTTTTTTTAACAAGTCTGTGGATTCAATTTACTGAACTATAAAATTTTGACCCTGACAAAGGATATAGAAGCAGGTACAACTATTCCACTTGTCTTTTTAAAATAAGTCGTTAACGTTTTGGTGTAAAACAAACCTTGCATATACATCATTGTTGATGTACTTAATTTGTTCCACGTGTCTTTTGCTTATATAGTAGAGTTGTAAAGATGATTAAAAGTTAACGACTGCAATGAATCAAATCGAGGGCGCGATCATAAATAGATTATTGATTAAAACTGATTATAAATTATTGAAAAAGGACTTGACAACTGGTGTGTAAATAATTTACCAGGCTAGTAGTGTGATTTTTGCCTATGACTCCGATACTTAAAGTGGTCCTTCTGTCATCGTCATTCGTGAATTGACACATGCCCACTCCAGATTCGGAACAAAGTTGGTCAGATATCGAGCGGATTCTGTGGTATCGTCAGACATCAGTGAGTTGTACACCTCTACGACAGGCTGTACCATTCTGCAATACTTAACCCAGCCTTGTTTATTCTTTGCTAAAATGCAAGTGAGTAGGCGTTATTACAGATTTAACCAGCGTAGTCTTGCCTCGCCTGCTAAATTTTATAGTCGTGGCTGAAAACATGTCACCGCCGAGATATCTGCAAATAAAATATTAACTGTTCGCATATCAGCTTAGTGTAGTAACTTTAAACTTTGCGACGACTTAAACACGCGGCTCATTATCAATCCGACGTGTACAATGATGTACAGGGTGTCCCAGGTCTCCATACAGTACGTAGGGGATTGTTTGCCAGCACCATGTCGGTTGTGTCTTCGTCAGTGGATGCTTGTGGACGTCCACTTCCTATCTGTCTCTTTGAATTTGTTAAGTTTAACAGCAGTGTCGTGCGTGCGTGATGTGCTTGCCACATGTCGATCCAGCCACCAGAATTTGAGTTGACGTTCTTCTTTTGTCAAAGACATTATTAAAGCCTACGTGAAAAAAAATGTATATAATAAACATTTATATTATAAGAAAATTTCATAAGTATGAAATTTTGGAAGACAGTTTGCTTAAAAAAAAAAGTTCATTGCCCCCTATGTATGGAGACTTGACACCCTGTATTTATTGGAGCTTCTTAATCCTGAACTTTCTGCACGTTTTGGATTAAATTTAATGCAGTCAAGTGACCCGTGTAATAAGTAATATAAGAACTCGATAAAATTTTTATTAAACAATAACTGATAATGGTGGGGTGTGATTTTCGGCTGTGAGATAACATCGAGTGGGTGGACGATTATTTATTTATTTATTTTTAATCGAAATACCATTAAAAGATCAGAAAGGTGAAAAACCGGATGATGGACTGGTGCAGACATTTAAGGATCACGTGGAGTTCAGTTAATTTTGTACTACGCATTTATTTCATCATATAATGCATATAATACATTAAAGCTGATGCTAAAAATCAAACCCTGTTCACTTCAGGCTGCTCTTCATCATTTCACTCATCGTCTCGTTGTTCTGCAAGAATAACCGAAGCTACAACGCCCTGCAAATTTTTTTTTTGTTTTCATAAAAAGGAGTAAAAACACTTGACTCTAAACACAAACAAGTTGTTAGATTTTACTATACGGTATTAAGGAGACGGAATTGGTTTCCGTGACAACCCGTCTACCGGCTGCCTCCGTTACGGTGAGACGGGACACTGAGGAAAGCGGTTTGTGTGTCGGCGCTGGAGACAGCGAAGCTGCTCAGTCGCTCTTCTCCTCGCTCTGGTAATGTCTGTACTCGGGCTTCAGCTCCCAGGTGTTCTTGTGAGTTCCCTTCACGTTGTAGATGCCGATGTCGCGCAGGATCTCCTTCAGGTAAATCTGAGTGTAGACACACACACTTGGTCAAAAGTAGTCTCGGATTCTGACTCACGACAAGTCTCGTATCTTTTGTACACTTTTCTGGCCACGAGCTTCAGGATCTGATTACAAGCAACACAATGAGCTTTTTATTTTCCCCCGAAACATGATATAGCCAGTGTAGATTTGAAAAAAAAAAAAAAAAGGTCCACCGTTATTAATTCAGGAGTTCTGTTTGAAACTAATAGTGATGGGTAAACAATTTAATCTCGCCATTTTTAATGCTTAGAGAAATCGGAGGGGGCGGGGCTGAAAAAATAATTTAGATTTTTAAGTAGCTGTAGATAATAAGCAGCTCATGTAGGTTAACTACAACCTGCACATCTTTAAAAGACTGAGATGTAAAGTAAATAAAAATATAAAGTCTGTCTTACGAGTCGTGAGAAGTCGAATTAAAGTTTTGTTTTTTTTTATCCATAAAACTCTGACATTAGCACAGCCTACATGTTTTTCCCCATGTGCCTGTTAATTTGGACAAATATGTAACGAATAAAACACCCGAGGACGTGCGGTTCTAGGAAATTAATCAACGACAGGGTGGTGTAATGCTGCCTGATGTGAAGAAGTTGATTATTTTCTTAAAACAGCGTGTCCCAGAGTGTTTTATTCCTCTTAATACCACAGCAATTTGCCAAAAAGTTTTATTTGATAAACCACGTCATACCTTTTATCCGCTTATAGCTACGTTCAAGTTTGCGGTTGTGGACTTGTGCAGTCGGGCGTGTAAGTTGTTACTATAGAAACGGTAAAGTATTGGAACCGGCGCATTAATATAAACCTGGGATTTGAACAGACTGTCTGAGCTGCTGATACAGAAAATTAATCAACACCTTCTGACCAATCAGGATCAAGACTTCCAACAACACTGTGGTATAATTCACTCCTCCAAGAGTTTATACTTTGAAGCTTATTCTTAATCTAGCTACACTGATTTAAGTAATTATTGTGCATTATGGGATAAATAATAAACACGCCCCTTCTTTCTTACCACAGGCTGTTTGGTGATGTCTACCAGGTCTTTAATGTTGTAATACTGGTGCTTCTCAAAGGCAGAGAAGAGCATGTCCAACACCTGCTGCCTGTCTGCTCGTGCTCTTTTGCCTTCTTCCTTCTTCTTTTTCTCATAATCCAGCTGTGAAGGAAAAAAAAAAAAATCATAGAATGAGTAACAATGTTGTGTCAGCTAGGAAGCTACTGATTACTGCTAACACACTTATACGAGACGTTCATGTTTGTTGCTTTGTCTAACACTGCATGAATTACTGTCAGTACTCAACTCAACCCTTAGACTCTTTCCACAACATCCTGGAGACAAAAGTCAACAAAACATCAAGACAGGGCAACAACGGGAACTTTCAGCTATTCAGTACCTGATGTTCTTATCCACGACAACAAACAATCTTAGTGCGAATATACGCCAAGCGCACTGTTATATGAAATCTATGAAGAGATGGAAACTTCATATTAGGTGCATCTCAATCAGCTCCCTAGTTTAGCAGTCAAGGCACCGATCGGGGAGTCGGCCATTTAAAGGGCTGTCTCAATCGCAAAATCCTTCTGGAAAGTTCACTGCCTAAAAAAAATCCCATAATGCACTGCAAAAACCAGGGAGCGTCGATGCTCATTGTGTTCCCTTACTGGAGATGACGTCATGTTTTCTGAAGCCTCTCGGCTCTCGGCCAACTTCCATCTACAGGTGAAAGTAGCTTGTTCTCGTTGTTGTGGCTCTCAAATGGTTACTTATGATAGCGATTTTTAACACTACTGTTATAGGAAACTAACCAATGACAGGGTGGTGTGATGAAGCAGAGCCACTGTTAACCACACTGAAGTTGATTATTTTCCAAGCACATCCACGTAAGTGTTTTATTCCTCTTATACCACAGCAATTTACTAATGATGACAACTTTGTAACGTTGTTCATGCTTTTTATCCTATATATAGTTACATTTAAGGGTGAGGAACATCCGCAAAACAAGTTTAGCACATACAAACAGTCGTTCCCTCACCAGT
This sequence comes from Cranoglanis bouderius, assembly GCA_023630585.1. Classification (NCBI taxonomy): domain Eukaryota; kingdom Metazoa; phylum Chordata; class Actinopteri; order Siluriformes; family Cranoglanididae; genus Cranoglanis; species Cranoglanis bouderius. The sequence goes on from CM042552.1 coordinate 4,581,414, forward strand.
CTCTCTTTTTCTTTCTCTCTCTCGAAGTTAATTAGACAATATACCACAGCAATTTGTCACCTGGAAAGCGCGAGCTCTTCCGTCCTGAAGACGTGACGGAAAATAATCGCTTTACAGAAAACTTAACCAAACCTGCGATTATACGTTTTCTTTGTTGAATAACGTTTTCACTTGTATTACGTGAAGTATCCTTCATCCAAGTCCACGTGAATGAGCTGTTACTACGGAAAAAAAAATAACGCATTAGAACGAGCGATTTGTATCACAGCCAGCACTACTTTCAGAGCTGCTGCTGCGGAAAACGAATCGACACCTTCTGACCAATCAGATTCGAGAATTCAACAGCACTGTGGTGTAAATCTATATGAAATGATTTCCTTGTCGTGTTTCCCTTTATTGTTATTATTATGATGATTATTATTGTTGTTATTATTATTATTTAATCCAAAGCCACTTAGGAATAAGCGTGTTATATCCTTTCTTCTGTGATAAACCCAGCGTGACTCACATTATAAGCGTGGTTGGCCACAGGTTTGTAGTTGGTGGTGACGGCTTTGTCCAGCTGCTGAGAGAACCGGTGGGGCTTCGACGACTCCTCGATCTGCAGCCTGGAACGAAATGAGAGATCAGAGAGAGCAAACAGTTTAGGAAGCAATTTAGGGCAGCACTTCCTATGTGTACAGTCCCCTCTGAAAGTATTGGAACAGCAAGACGAGTATATATATATATATATATATATATATATATATATATATATATATATATATATATATATATATATATATTTGCTATACACTGAATACATTTGGGTTTAAGATCAAAATATGAATATAAGACGATAGATCAAAATTTCAGCTTTCATTTCTTGATATTTACATCTAGACATGTTAAACAACTTGGAACATGGCACCTTTTGTGGCAGACCCCCCCAATTTTTACGTGAGTAAAAGTAATGGAACAGAGAGACTTCAAGTAAATAACACTTAATATTTGGTTGAATATCCCTTGCTTATAATAACTGCATCAAGCTGGTGACCCACTGACATCACCAAACGGTTGTATTTTTCATTTGTGATGCTTTTGCAGGCTTTTACTTCAGCTTCCTTCAGTTGTTGTTTGTTTAGGGGGGGGGGGGTTCTTCTCCCTTCAGTCTCCTCTTCATTAAATGCTGCTCAACTGGGTTAAGGTCTGGTGATTGACTTGGCCAGTCTAAAACCTTCCACTTTTTCGTCTTGCTGAATGATGAAGTTCCTCCTGATTATATTAGATAAATGTCTTTGTAAATCGGTAGACAGATTGTTTATGTAGACTTCTGAATTCATTCTGCTGCTACCATCATGAGTTACATCATCAATAAAGATTAGTGAGCCTGTTCCAGAAGCAGTCATGCAAGCAAAAGCCATGACACTACCTCCACCATGCTTGACTGATGAGCTTGTATGTTTTGTTTTGTTTTTTTGGATCATGAGCAGTCTCCACACATTGGCCTTTCTATCACTTTGGTAGAGGTTAATCTTGGTTCCAGAACTTTTGTGGCTCATCTCTGTATTTCTTCGTGAACTCCAACCTGACTTTCCGACACTTATTGCTGATGAGGGGTTTGCATCTTGTGGTATGGCCTCTATATTTCTGCTCTCAAAGTTCAAGTTCAAGTTCAGTTTATTTGTATAGCGCTTTTAACAATGGACATTGTCCCAAAGCAGCTTTACAGAAGTATATAAATTCAGGACATAGATTTTAAATGTATGAATTTATCCCCAATGAGCAAGCCAGCGGCGACGGTGGCAAGGAAAAACTCCCTGAGACGATATGAGGAAGAAACCTTGAGAGGAACCAGACTCAAAAGGGAACCCATCCTCAACTGGGTAACACCGGATAGTGCGATTATAAATAAATAAGTCCCTTCTATAAATGTACCAGTATAACACGGTCAGATAGCAGTTGTGAGACCATGAAAAATTCATTACAGTTTTTATATGAAGTCTGTTTTGTAAGTCTTCTTTGAATGGTGGATTGTGATACCTTCAGCCCTGCCCTGTGGAGCTTGTTGGTGATTTCACCGACTGTTGTTCTTGGGTTTTTCTTCACAGCTCTCCCAATGTTTGTCATCAACTGCTGCTGTTGTTTTCCTTGGCCGACCTGTTCCATGTCTGGTTGCTCAGTACACCAGTGGTTTCTTTCTTTTTCAGGACATTCCAAATTGTTGTAGTGGCTATGCCCAGTGTTTGTGCAATGCCTCTGATTGATTGTCCCTCTTTTCTCAGCTTCAAAATGGCTTGCTTTTCTCCCATAGACATCTCTCTGATCTTCATGCTGGTTTATACTTTTTCTTTTTTTTTTTAAAAAACAAATGCAGTCTTCACAGGCAAAACCTAGTGCTCAAACCAAGAGTAGACATTCAGAGGTATTAAGTCTTTAAACAATCAATTCAACAAGGCACACCTGGGCAGCAAGTAACACCTCACGTGTTCCAGTAGTTTTGATCATTTGAAAAAAAAAAAAAAAAAATGGGTGGGTTCATACAAAAAGTGCCATGTTCTAAGTTGTTTAACATGTCTAGATGTAAACATGAGGAAATGAAAGCTGAAATTCTGATCTGTCGTCTCATGTCCATCCTTTGATCTCAAAGCCAGTCTTCGATGAATATCGAAAAGAAATAGAAATTAGTATGTGTAAGTAGTGTGTAAGACCTTTTTACCTTTTTAACCTCATGTAGTTCTCATTGGGGGCTGGTCTGCATTCGGCTCGCTGCACCACCAAGCCCTCCAGCGCTATTTTGTCTTTGTGAGGAGATGCACAAAAAACACAGAGTGAATTATTAAAAGGTCATCATCTGATCTCAAAGCAGCACACACTGTGACGACACCAAAGACCACTTCCGTTCGGTCAGAGACGCCATTTTCCTTAACTCTCATTACAAAATTCTCTGGACGCTCCATTTTCCGACACACGACCTACCACGAAATCTTACGGTCTGCATCGTGATGATGATGATGATGGCTTGGGTGATATTCTTATCAGCTCACACCACAACTCATTGCATCATCAGTTAAAACTCGTGTATCGAGACTCTGATTGTTCTAAAGACGCTCTAATAGTCCTGAGAGTAGACAGAGGACTCACCTGGGCCCGTACCAGTACCTGAACCGCTGCCTTCAGCATCTGACTGGCCTATGAGAGGGATGGCAACATGAGAACCAAAGGAACACACACACACACACACACACACACACACACAAACACGCCAAGCCTCATACATACATACACACACACACATACACACTGCCATGAGCCAACCCTACCCCACCCCCCACCATACACACACACACACACAAACACAGATGCACACATTGCAAGGAGTCAATTAAGTGCCCACAGCTTGCTCACAAATTTCCCTCATCACACACACTCACACACACACTCAATGTGCAACCTGTCTGATGTGAACACAGCTGCACAGCCACGCCCCAATCCCAATTCTGAAGCACGTTCACTTCACTCCTACTCCAGACACCAAAGTCTCATTAAACGTTCTAAAAGAAAACTGTATTTATGAAAGCGATGTCATTCTGAGCAACGGACACAAACACACGGTCAGGCACTAATCACTTACTTTATGAACATTCACCCCACACTAATCACGGTTTATATAAATGGACAGCTGTAAATAACCTGAGTTGCTTAAGTTGTCCTGGCAACAAATACCAAGCCCCTGAATGTCATACATGTGAAAATCCCAGGAGATCAGCAGTTTCTGAAATACTCAAACCAGCCCATCTGGCTCAAACAACCATGCCATGGGTTTTCCCCATGTGAATGTTGATGTGAACTTTAACTGAAGCTCTTGACCTGTATCTGCATGATTTTATGGACTGCACTGCTGCCACATGATTGGCCGATTAGATATCTGCATGAATGAGCCGGTGTACAGGTGTTCCTATTAAAGTGGATGGTGAGGGTACGCCCCTGTGAATGAGCTGTTCCTACAGAAACGATACAACATTAGAATAGGTGCATTAATATAACCCTGAATCTGGTTGAGATAACGTCCTGGGTTTTTAGGTGTGAAAACATTTCATGACTCCGCTAAAGAAGGTGAAAAACGATGAAATGGAGCTCGGATCAGCCTGAGCGCTGGAGTGAGGAGAGAAGAAAACCTCTTCATGTTGAGATTGGCCTGCAGTGTCTCTCTGAGGAAAATCCCCCAAGCTCAGTCCTAACCCTGAAGCAAACTCGAGCTCACCCTCAAACAGTCAGCGAGCACTGTTTCATGCACACACCACACCACAACACACACACACACACACACACACACACACACACACACACACACACACACACAAAACCCAAGCTTAGCACAGAAACACCGGTCATGTGTGAGAGAGAAAAGCGAAGCTTGATTTGGCTATCAGGTTATTGTCACCATCTAATCACACACCCACGGCACGGCAACACGGCACGACACACACTGATCCATTAATGAAGCAGACGCGAAGGTCGCACACGGGCAGCGGTGGAAAGCTCAACACAAACGGACAGCATCATCACACCAAAAATGCCGGATAGATCGGCTACTGTGAATCGCCCGGATCGAGAAAACAAATCGAGGATGAGGAGCAAGAGCCAAATCGGGCCAGAGAGAGAGAGATACAGAGAGAGAGATACAGAGAGAGAGATACAGAAAGAGAGATACAGAGAGAGAGATACAGAGAGAGAGATACAGAGAGAGAGAGAGAGAGACAGAGAGGGTGAGCAAGAGAGCGAGAGGGTGAGAGAGAGATACAGAAAGAGAGATACAGAGAGAGAGACAGAGAGAGGGTGAGAGAGAGATACAGAAAGAGAGATATATAGAGAGAGATAGAGAGAGGGTGAGCAAGAGAGCGAGAGGGTGAGAGAGAGATACAGAGAGAGAGATACAGAGAGAGAGATACAGAAAGAGAGATACAGAGAAAGATACAGAGAGAGAGAGATACAGAAAGAGAGATATAGAGAGAGAGACAGAGTGAGGGTGAGAGAGAGATACAGAGAGAGAGAGACAGAGAGAAGGTGAGCGAGAGAGCGAGAGGGTGAGAGAGAGATACAGAGAGAGAGATACAGAGAGAGAGAGACACAGAGAGGGTGAGCGAGAGAGCGAGAGGGTGAGAGAGAGATACAGAGAGAGAGATACAGAGAGAGAGACACAGAGAGGGTGAGCGAGAGAGCGAGAGGGTGAGAGAGAATCACTAGAGCTGAAAGCATGACAGCAAACCCAAACAAGCGAGTGTTAATGACTTACCAGTGCAGCAGCTCAGATGTTTCTAACACATCAGCTCTTTAATAATATCATCATTATCATCGCCAAAGCTCAGAGCTCGCTTCTCAGACCAACATTGAGCTTTCATTATATGTTTTTTTTTTTTACACACATTTTGATTCTTTAGCTACACAGGAACATGGACGCAGCAGCGCTACACCGTGTTCATCATCCCAAACCACAGAAGTTAGAAAAAAAGCAGGAATATAACAGTCTATCATCGATTTTTGTGTTTTAGTTTCATTTATATTTATATATGCTTCACTAATATTCTCTTAAACACTGAAACAGAACTGACTCATCCTAATAAGGATTTTAACTAAATTTTAGTTTTAGCCAAAAGTTACCTCAGCAACAGTGCCCATATGATTCGAACAGCTAGCCAAGTGTATCCAGTACTTATTTATTATAAATAATAGAAGTAAATATAATATAAATACAAAAAAGAATCCTTATTTATCTGATGAGCTAATTCATGTCCGAGTGCTAACTGTTTTTTTTTTGTATTAGGCTAACTGTTATTTTGTGACTAAAAGAGAAACCAAGCTCTATAACAAGCTAGCTAGGATTACGCCAACTAAAAAACAAACATTAATCATGTTCGCTAGCAAGCTAACATTAGGCACACTGTTATATTGTTTAATTACAATGTTTAAGCTAGTGATCATGCTAATATAATATGCTAGATAAAACTATTTGCTAAGTTTGCTAGCAAGCTAGCTAACGACAGACAAGCAATGAAATGGTGGTCCAACATTAGGCTCAACTATCATAATGTGAGATTTAAATGGAAGCCAGGTTCACTAGCGAGTTAGCTAACATAATGCTAATAACGCCGTCGTGGTTAAAATCATTAGCTAGGGTTTCTCACAAGCTAAAACACCATAATATAACTATAATATGTAGATTGATATCATTAAGTAGGTTCACTAACAAGCTAGCTAACAGTACAGTATGCTGCTGTCCATTACACAATATAACAGTCATTAGCCAGGTTTGCTAGCAAGCTAGCTTACATCAAGCTACCTATGATACAGTGCTTAAAATCATTAGCCAGGTTTTCTAGCAAGCTAGCTAACTGTTATAGTGTGTATTATATGAGTATGGTATGTGTATTATATATGTTAAAAGTCGAATTTGCTAGCATGACAGCTAGCATTGAGTTAAATACGGTATGATATATGCTAGTTAACATGAACTAATATATTGTACATTTTTAAAAATGTGTCAGTAAAGCTTTCTGTACATAAACACACTGATTCAAAGCATTGTTCTTACTTCAAGGGTCATTGAGCATAAACTAAAAAAAAACAAAAACAAAAACAACAACAGTAATAATAATAATAATAATAATAAATGTATATCCTGCTGTAGTTTGTAATTCTATATATATATATATATATATATATATATATATATATATATATATATATATATATATATATTGCATGTTGGCTAAGCTATAGCAGGATTTTAAATAGAAATCAGACACAGACGCAGCAGAAATATGAAATTTATAACGGGTTACATGTGAAAGGACGCCATACCCATTTTTAAAATATTTGTTTTTATGCTCAATTGAGGTCTGAGATCTTGGGCCCTTAAAGCTGTAATTTAACCCTCGTAACGTAGGAGGCGTTATAAACTCTTTACCTGAGGACGTCTCTGTGAAAACAGCCAGGGTCTGTCCCCCGACCGTCTGCAGGGTGAACGGGTGTTCACGAGGAGCTCGCACCACATTCGCCTTCTCCCCCATGCTCTCTATCATGGTCAACTCCTCGTTCAGCGTGAAGGACACCTGACCGGAGACAGAGTCAGGACGAGGACACGACACTTCTATCTACTACCATGATCTGAACACGTGTCTAAAACGAGTCCAACAACTTGCCCTTGCACTACAGACGCGTCAGACATTAGAGATTAGACTGGGAAACAGTGCATTCCTTTAAGCAAAACAAAACGATCAGTGCTCACCTCTGCCTTCCCCTGATTCCTGTAAATAACACAAACACAGAAAGTTTCTTCAGCGTGAACACTCTGTACTAAACAGTAGGGGTGTAATGATCCACAGATACGGATCGATTAAATAACCAACGACGCGATGTATCGATGCAGCGCGTAAACATCGATGCGTGTATGATATTTAAGATGGACCTTTATGTAGGACTCTCTAATTCTCGCATTCCCGTCTCGCGTCATTTTTAAGTTGTCAAAGCTTCAGCCGATGCCGAGCGTCGACACGGCAAATCATGGGTGTGGAAAAGTATTGAGTATGGTAGAGTGTTGAGGTCATTTTGCATCTTAAGGAAATTTTTGTGTAAATTTTGTGTAAATGTCTGTGTAAATATATATATGTGGATGCGTGTATATGTATGGATATGGGTGCACTATGTGTATAACTATATGTGTATACTCTGTGTTTTTGAATCATTCAAATATGAGCATCTATACTTTGTGAGTATGTATGACTGTAATGAACTCAACACAATTTGTTCAATACAGTTTGATTTATGGAAGGATGACATCACATTGTGGTAATCATTTACACCCCTACTAAAAAGATCCTATTAAACACGTGTAACGACGTCACATACTTGCCAATTCTGAGTTTTCCCACTTCTCCTCGTCCTGGTGCTTTGGCCCATTGCTGAGACAAATACTTCGGTACCTGTGTGACACATAATGACTTAATGTTACGTCCATAACACGACTCAAAATGGCTTCCTATATGACAATCTGTAATCGTGACGGCATACGGTTTCTACTCAAACATTCAAATCTGAAGAAACCATTAAACTAAACAGTGCAAATAAAAACAAAGTCCAACAGTCTACAATAAGGCTGTATCGGTGTACAAAGTAAGATCTGGTTCGAACTGAAAATAGGGTGTCTGTGTGTGTGTGTGTGTGTCCTTAAAGACAGTAGACTACCCTCAAACTGTTTGCCTATAGACCAAGGACAAGTCATACTTTTGTTTTTTATCTGTTTATAGCTACATTCAGTGTTGTGGAACATCCATGAAACAAGTTCGCACTCACGTTACAGCAGCTATAATCAGCCGTTCCCTCACTAGCCTCTTGTTGTTTTCTCGCTCTCGAAGTTAATAAGACAAAAATCTTGATATCGGCTTGTCATGTTACTGAGAAACCCACGAAGCCCTCAGTCCTGAAAACTTTAGTCTCCCCATGGTGGAAAGCAAAAAGAGTTTTAATCGTGTCCGTATTGAATCATATACTGAACCAAACTGTATCAGGGCAGTAGTAAATTTTCATTTCGCATCGTTTAGGTGTCACAAAAGTGTGCAAGGTTTAAGGTAGCTCAAGAGCCTTTCCTGGTTAAATAAAAAATATCAAGTAGAAGAGTCTACAGACCAACAGATGCATATGTTTACTTTTACAGTTACAAAATTAATGCACTGTTTCTCTAATTTATGTCGCAGTTTTTTAGGTTTTTGACTGACCCTTGTAATACATATCGAGATGTGCATCACATCGAACAACAAAAAAAATTTTCTTCTTTTTTTTTGGCTGAAGTAACAGATTTCACAAGCATGTGTGGCAAAAAAAAAACAAACAAACATTTAAATCGATAAACGATATAAAACAATTTCCCCACAACCATTCCTCTGTAAATGGGACCTTTCTAGAGACCACCTTTTGTCTCTACAAAGGCAAGGACTTGGACATGGCTCGATCTTCCGACAGGAGGATGATTCCAAAAATATTTACAAAACAAAAGAGCACACAGAGTCAAGATTTGACCACGAACAGGTCGCTTACTAAATCTGAACCCTACTGAAAACAATCGAAGGGGCGCCAATAATTTTTAGAGTGGCGGTTTGTTGAAAAATAACTGCACCGGATAAAAAAAAATTGTGTTATTCGTGTTAATATAAAAAAAAACTATCCGACGAGGAAAAGGGTGACACACGTCATCATACGTCACTCATTGCTGCTTATTGCTCATTTTCATCAAGGGTGCCAATAATTCTGGAGTTGACTCTTACAATAGATTCAAGTTGAGCTGACCACGTCATGTGAAGAAAGAAAGTTAATGTTGGCCGACACCCACTATATAAGTTAGAGTTTAAACATAATTCCACCACATTCTCAAATCTGATTGGTCAGAAGGTGTTGATTAGTTTTCTATAGCAGCAGCTCTGACAGTAGTATCACACGTTTATATAATAATAATAATAATAATAATAATAATAATAATAATAATAATAATAATAATGTGCTCGTTGTTTACGTTATCGCTGTGGTATAATAGGAACAAAACACTTAGGTGGTCTGTCCATCCTGTCGTTGATTATTGTCCTGTAACAGCACGACACCGAGGGGTTTATTCCTTACATATACACGTGTGACGTGTTTATTACACAAGCCATTATTACATTCCCTATCTAGTGCACTTATATTTAGGACATATATAACGTAGCTGATATTATTACACAGCATTAGCAATGCTAATAAATCTAGCTAGGCTACGTGTGTGTGTGTTACTTACTTTAACCAACCAGACTCCTGTGTTTTGTTTGGCTCCGGTTAAATCCACATCTCCTCTGTCTGACATCCTCACTGCTCCTGTCGATATTTTAGATTTTTATAATTTTATAATTTCATCAGGACCTTTTGTTTTTGTTTAGAAATGTGTATGTTCCGCCTCTCTCTCACACACACACACAAAAACACAAACACAGCACTGTGAAGCTAACACCATAGACTACAGTTACTACTGCGTGCTTTGGAGTCAGAGTGAGTTGCTAGTACGGCGGCCGCGTCAGGACAAAAACAATCACGTGACTGTCGCAACTTCCGGTTTCTCTCCACGCTGCTTGAGCTGATCAGTAAAACGATGTAATATCGATATCGTAATAACTTATTACACGATTCACTTTTATCGTTGAAATGTTTTTAAACGCTTTTTTTTAAATTAGAAAAGACAAACTGATTTGAAGCAGCCGCTTTGGTGTTAAAATGTTGTTAAAGCTATGTTCATTTTCCAGTTTAAGTGCTTTTCAGTTTAAAGCTATTTACTTTGTTGTTTTGTAGGTTTTAATGCTTATTTATACATATATAATTTATCTGAAGGGGAAAAAAATCGCTTTCTTGTCCACAGGTTCGATCCTGAGCTTCGGGTGACTACGAGTTAGTTTTTTTCTTTTCCCAAACTTCCCCTTCCAGGTCATCTGTCTGTCTGTCTATCTATTCGTCTAGCTTTATGTTTGTCAGAGCTAGACGTTTTCCGAATTGAAACCCCCTTCAAGTGCCTTGAAACGTGCAGCGTTATTCGATGTGTTGATGTAATTTAAACTCAAAAAAGTCAGGGCGGAACATATCAAATGGCTCTTCCAGATTTTTAAACAGCCAATAGCGTTTAGCTTACCTCACAGCCCGGGCTAAGCCGTACTTGACAGCTAGTACCACGGACTTTTATAATGTCGGGGGGGCGGGACGCTTCAGATTCCCGAGACCGTTTGATTTGACAGAAAATATGACGAGAAGCTGAAGTGCAGAATGATGTCATAAGAATTGTTGATCCGTACTGGTGGTAGAGAGAGAGAGAGACTGTACGTTTTGAATGCGTACGTCTTCTAAATGTGAATTTTCTGACTGGTTTTGGAGCAACACTAGCTTATAGATAACCTTAAGGCTTATTAAACGTATTCATACTAAAAGCCACAAAACTTCAATTTTGATTTCATGGGGACTTTAACGTCGGAATGCCACTCGTGGACGCTATAGTGATCCTGAACGCGTGGTCCGTTTCATTGCCGGTCCGTTTGAGGAACTGGGACGTCTCCACATGCTGTTTGATTGATATTTGGGGAAAATATATATCTGGCTAGTCCAACACTGTGCGTAATTACTATCAGCTAGTGAGAAAGTAAAGAGAAAAATATGTTAGGAAAAAAAAAAAATCCAAATCCTCTGTGAAATGTTTATTTATTATTATCTTAACAAAAGCATGAAAATACAGCACAGGAAAAAAAAAAAAAACACACACACACACAAAATAATATTTGCCATCACATCCACTTATAAAAACAAAAAAAAAACAAACCCAACCCGAGCAACAAAGTAAAGTTTCCTGTCATTGCAGTTTATACACAATTTTTCGATGTTTTAAACCCTGTTGATGTGTTACGTACGTACGTTACGTAGTTTACAAAAACAAACAGAGATGACTAAACGGGAGATGTCATCGGGACGCCATTTAAAATCAGACAGGCTTACACACTTATGTGACTTATCACTTCACAAGATAACCTGGTTCAATTCATTTTGAAATGATCATCATTTTGGTTCACTTGTTCAAACTACCCTAAACGTATCCAACGTTGCAACACGAGGCTCAGATTTACAATACGTTACTGTCTTTAAAGTAGCCGTTTGTAACTTTTACAGCCCACTAAACTGCGATTCAAATGAAAACAACGAATAAGCTTTTCACTTTTCTTCAACCAACCCTAGACCCTGTTAAAACGATGTATTCCTTGTGATGTCTGCATTTTAAGGAAAAGGGCTGGGGGCGGAGCTCGTTTCAGGGCCAGAAAACTTAACAAAAGAAACCAGCATGATCCATTGCTTGGCGATATGTGGAATTATGTTTTGTATTTCCTAGTTATTCTAATGAATCTCATGATAATATATGGTTTTAAAAAAAAAAAAAAAAACCTTTAGACATTATAAACTGCACCTTTCAAGGAGTCCATGATTTCAGTCAAGCGATTAGTTTAGATGCTTGGCTGATGTTTTTTAACAACGTTTCTCGGTATGTAATCGGTTCCTCAGAGGAACATTCGGTCCTTGCTGTGTGAGAAGCGCGTGTTGAGCTCCTGACTCTTTTTCAGCAGGGCTTTTTTCTGCGCCTCGTCGAAGCGATTGACCTGCAGGTCGGCGTCTCGGTCGAAGGGCCTCCTCTCCGCTGGCTTTTTGGCGTCCTCCTCGGCTTTCCTCTTCATTTTCTTGGCGTGCATGCTCACGAGCGACTCGGCTCGCTTGGACTCCTGACGAGGAGAAGCGGCGATTGCAAAACGATAAACAATGGATGAGACCATGCCTACTTCGGGATTCCCTCCACCCCGATTCATTTTACAGTCGAAAACAAATTTATAAATGACTAATTGTTCAAGAACTTGGCGTGGCGTCAACAAATATTCACTAGGGGGTGCCAATAATTTTAAAATGAGTGTTTTGACAGAAGTGCACTACCTAAGAAGAATTAAGTCATAAAATTAAACTATACACCTTCTCCATAGATCACTTACTGCATGTGTTAGTCAAAGGGTGCCAATAATTCTGGAGGTGACTGTGTGTCTAAAAAGAGCTGTGACTGTGTGTCTAAAAAGAGCTGTAACTGCTATAAGGACACACACACACATACACACACACACACACCACACCGTAACCTTCTTACTGCTGAGTGGTCGTGAGTGTAATGGTGTGTAATACGTGTTTTACACTTACATTGTACTTGGACACCTTTTCTGCCATTTCCAGATCTTTCTTGGAGAGACGAGGGCCGTCGTCTTTGACCGTCTCTCCTCTCTCTTTCGCTTCTTGTCGCTCCTTAAAGACAGACCGATTTTTTTTTTTTTTTTTTACTGATACAGACAAAGCAAAAGCTTAAGTAGAAGATGAGTAAAGTGGAATGAATGAATCCTGTGTCGAGAACATCGAATGACTTTGCAGTGTGTTCGCGTCTAACACATCAGATCTTGACGTTTTAATAGAAATTTGGGTTTAGTGTTGTTAAATGAGGATACAAAGTAATTACATTTAGAGCAAATATAAAATAATCGTATAATAAATTATTTTCCTAGCTGAACCCGAAGTGTTTTATTCCTTCTATACCATGGTCTGTCCGAATACTCGATTCTGATTGGCTGGAAGGTGTGCGTTCAAACCGTGTACACCACAGGTAGCTCCGGTCAGTTTAATCACCGTTCTAGATGAATGCGCTGCGTGTGAACAAGTGTAACCATAGTAACATGAAACAGGGAGTCAGGCGGGACATATCGAGCGGCTCCTCCCCCTTTTAAATAGCCAATAGCCGTTAGCTCACCTCGGAAACCTACAACTGTTGGGGGCGGGACACTTCAGATTCTCGAGAGCATTTGACTGGATGGAAAATCTGATGAGAACCTGAAGTGCAGAATGATGTCACCAAAATTGTTGATCCGTATCGGTGGTAGGGATTTTTGACCGCGTATATCTTATCATGTTATATATCTTATAACACTAGCTTATAGATAACCTTAAGGCTTATTAAACATATTCATAATAAAAGCCACAAAACTTCCATTTTGATTTCATGGGGACTTTAAACATTAAATAAATGTCTCCTTACAGATAAATCCACTGCACTACTATCAGAGCTGCTGTTATAGAAAACAGCAATTCTGGGATCTGATTGGTCAGAAGGTGTTGATTAATTTTCTATAATCAACACCTTCTGACCAATCAGGTTCCAGAATGGATATTTTATGACGTGAATTTTGACACCTGCAGCACCCAGAACCCCACACATATATAATATTATAATAACATGTCTGTCAAACGCTGCATACTGACTTCTTCAAGATTTGGAGATGGAGAGGTTCACGACTATTTTAACTTTTTTTTTAATTTTGAAGGGGACGTTCATTTCCACAGCCGTTGTCTCAGGGGGTGTAAACTTTTGCACAGAGAAATATTACTTGAGTAATGTTAGTATACTGGTAATACATATCTACAGAATTATTCTATTACTAGTATACCTACTATTATAACAAATTATACATCTAACACGGTTTCTGTGCAAAAGTTTGCACACCCCCCCTCTCCCCTTTTTTTTTTTGTACCGTGTGAACGAATGAGATCTTGTATTCTAAAAGACTGTGCAGTGAAATAAACTGACCCTGGCTTTACGTTCCCGTTCGGCGGGCGTGTCCGTCCACATGGACCGATCCTTGTCCTCGGGTCCCGATCTCTTCTTAAAGCTTCGTGCTTCCAGTCCGACGTGCTGCAGCTCAGGAGGCAGCTCCGTCATCCAGCTCTCCCTCTGCGGCTTCTCGGTCTCATCCTGAAGCATACGCGTCACAAACTGGGTGTGTCGGACCAAGCCCGGAGTTTAACGATACAGAATAATACAGAACACGGAACACTCACGTCCTGCCCCAGTAATCTGTCCTTCATCTTCTTTGCTCTTCTTTCAAAGTCCAGTGCCACGGAGCTCTGAGCTTCCCCTCTGGACGGCATGGGCCCGATGACGTACCCGTCCTCTTCCTCGCTGCTGGAAGACTCCGCTTTGTATCCAGGAGGAAGTGCCGGTCCTAGAGCCCCGCTTCCTTCATCCTCTTCCTCATCCTCGTCATCGTCATGATTCCTTTTAAAGCCTGGGGGAAGCGCGGGTCCGAGCACTGGAGGCCTACACGTAACGAGAAGAGAGGTGCGAGGAAGTTCAATTTGAAGGGGAGCAGTACTCAGCCCTGAGGGACACCACCACATAAATGATTCAGTACTGTCCTGGTGACGGTTCTGTACTGGCTCCAGTTGGTCCTAACGTGATTTCAAGGCAAATTAAATGAAAACACACACCATTAGCTTAAACAGGTTCTCGTAGAGACTCAACACGCTTCACAGGAAATTATCAGAAGGGCCGATGTAAAATCTCACGGATATCTTTTGATTATTTAAAACACTGAAATGAGAAAAATATCGCAAGAGGAGATAGAAGGGATTCAGAAATGATGGCAGGGGTCGTATAGGAATCAGCAGCACACTCACCGAATGAAATGTTCATAACATTTTTTAGTAAAGTTTCCTTAATAACACTGACTCGTTATATTTCACATCCTCTGTAACAGGACCTGGTAAAATACTACTGGAGGTTTGGACGATGCAAATCAGTAAAAACTTACTTATTACGTCCCAGGACCGAAGCGCCAAAGAGTCTTAAGGCGACGTCAGTATGGTATCAGCTTCGGGTATCGAGAAGACACTAAAAATGGGATTTATGACCTCAAGTTGAAACTCTTGTCCTGGAGAACCCCCTGTCCTACACGTTTTAGTGCTTTCCCTGCTCTAACACGCCTCCCTCGATTAATCAGCTCGTTCTCAGCCCTGAATCGGGCGTGTTAAAGCAGGGAAGACACTCGAATGTAGAGAACAGGGTGTGTTACAGACTACTGATTTGTTTAGGCTATTTTGTCTCACCTTTCAGGTGAACTGTCTTGCTTTTGGTATCCTGGAGGCAGAGCTGGACCAAAGAAGCCATCATCCTCATCCACTGCATCATCATCATCATCATCACCATCACCACCACACCTCCCAGCTGCTTCTCCCTTCCTGCATTTCAGATATTAGTGACTTATCAGTCACTCAGGACAGGACATACAATAAAATACAAAGAGTAAAAGTCCTGTACTTATAAGGCAGACCGTCCCCTGATCCTGAGTATTTGGCCCTCTTGAACACGACCTGTTCCTGATCACTGGATGAACTGGAGGACTCTGTGCGTTTATAAAGCGGGGGAAGAGCTGGACCTATGACTGCAAAGTGACCATGTTAATACTACTATAACACGCAGGAGAATTATAATTGAAAATTATAACTATATAAACTATAAACTAACTGTAGTTTATAATTTAGTTACAAACTATAATTAAAATTACATACAAATCATGCAAGGTCAGAAAGATTCATGGTTTCAGCCGTACATTAACTTGTTGCACAGATAGAACCAGAAGTAGCATGTTAGCTTAATAGTTAGCATTATTTAAACATACTCGTATCATCTTCATCTGATTCATCACTTCTGCTCGCTTGTAACCCCGGTGGTAAAGCGGGTCCGATTATATTATCACTCGACATGGTTACAAATTCATTCAAATAAAATAATAAGCTAGGAATTTATTACTAGCGCACATAAAAACACAAACTTCCGGTTTCAGAATAAAAGTCCGGAAGTAGTAGGATTTCACTTCCTTCCGTTGGTGAACGGTAGAGGGTGCTCAAACCATAAAAAAAATAAATAAATAAATAAAATAAAAACACGTCAACTTGAACCGAAGTGCATTTTCGCAATTAATAGCAAAGAAAAAAATTGACGTAAAATGCGTTATGTTGGTTTGGAATTGAAAAAAATAATATGTGTGCGATATGTTTTACTATTTTTGTAGTTGAATTATATGCCTGGGATAACTTTTTATGAGCTGAAATAATACAGTGGGGTGTGCGATTTTATTTATTTGTTTGCTTGCTTGTCTAAATTTTTTTGTTTGTTTGTTTGCAATGAAAGTATACAATTTAGCCGTTGCTTTACACCTTCAGTCCTATAGGTGGCGATATCCCTTGGATGGCAACCGCTTCAATTCAAAGAGGAAGAAGGAGAAGAAGAAGAAGAAGGCAGGGACACCAGCGGGAGCTGACTTCCGGTTTGCTTTGTTTACTGTTGTCTCTAAGCGGCGGGACGCTTGAACAGAATAGAGTTGGGTATGTGGGGTTCATTTGAATTAAGATTTTTTTTTTTTTTTACACAGATGGCGTGTCGGGAAAGTTATATATAAAACTGTCTGTGTAGTGTTTTAATGGCAGTGTCAGCAGGCTGCTAGGTTAGTTAGCATAACTGCAGTTATTGAAGACTTTGCTAGCGTCCGTTTTGACCGGAAGTGAAGTTGAGCGAGAGAGTAATATCAGCGTTAACTTCCGGAATGTTTTGCTAAATGCTGCAGTGTATGATCAGACACCCATGAGCTTACACATGAGGAAAATACAACACTCTTTATACAGTAAAGTGACAGTCGATAACTGCATTACCCCCCCTCTCTTTCTTTCTTTTTCTGTCTGCCTGTTTCTCTTTCTTTCTGCCTCTGTCTGTCTCTTTCTTTCTCACTCTGACTGTCTGTCTTTTTTGTTCTGTCTGTCTCTCTCACTCTGTTTGTCTCTGTCTTTCTCTCTCTCTGAATCTGTCTGCCTGTTTTTTTTTCTGTCTGTCTCCATCACTCTCTGTTTCTCTCTTTCATTCTCTGTCTGTCTGTTTCTTTCTGGCTCTGTCTCTCAATGTGTGTCTCTTGCTCTCTCTCTCACTGTCTTCCTATTGTTTTTTCTATTTCTCATTTCTCTCTGTCTCCCCCCCACCCCTTTCTTTCTTTCCTTCCTTCCTTTTCTCTTTCTCTGTGCAGCAACAGATAGACGAAGATGTACTATTTTATACCGGATCTGCCTTTTTGCCCTTGACTTTGCTTAATTTTGTCTCTCATTTAAGTCTCTTGTTAAATATACAATGTCCAAGTCCCTCCTGCTTACCTTTAATATTTACATATTTACTACGTATTTACTTCTCCAGTCTCTTATAAAGGAAACACACCCCTTGTATATGTTGCTTAAGAGTAAACGACTAACGACGTGCGCTGGTCCGACTGTTTTAGCCACGAATCCCACTCGTCTATTAATGTACTATTTCCTCTGCGTTGAAGGCCAGCTGGAACATGGCCCATAAAAAGCAGAAGGAGAGTCAGCGAGTGAACATCTCCAGCTCGCTGGAGTCAGAGGAGATCAGTCTGGAGACCACGGCGCCCACGGAGGACATCTCCTCCTCGGACGAGAAGAGCAGCACCCACAAGGTCACCAAGCAGGTGCTGGAGAGGAAGGAGCTCCTGCACAACATCCAGCTGCTGAAAATCGAGCTGTCGCAGAAAAACCTCATCATCGACAACCTCAAAATGGAACACCTGACCAAAGTGAGAAATCACAAGGATGCAATGATGTTACTTTTCTCTAGGTGAGATTGGACTGATGTGTGTGTGTGTGTGTGTGTGTGTGTGTGTGTGTGTGTGTGTGTGTGTGTGATGTAGATGGAGGAGCTGGAGGAACAGCTGAATGACGCACTGCATCAGAAGCAGCTCCTCGCCCTTCGCGTGGACAGCCAGCTCAAAGTGCAGCAGGATGAGAACAGGTACTGCAAGCACCTGATACACACACACACACCACACCTCACCGCACCTCTCCGCACTGGCCAGGTTTGGAGACAGCCAGACAGATGAGTGGACACAGACAGACAGGTGGATGTACTTTATTAATTTTCTTGTTACACAAAGTTCGAGCCCCTGTCCGAACCCTGTTTCATCATCTCTTAAAAATGTATTCTCTTTAATCCAGACCCCTAGCTAGGGCGCCTAAATAGTCAGCTGCACTGCTTAGAGCAAGCACCACCTCTGTGCTTTCATTTCCAAGTTAAACGAAAGCACTTTTTTTTTTATACTTTCTAGTCTGATATTGGAACTCGGTGGCCATTTCGACAAGTCTGTCTCTCGTATGGACCACTTTATAGATATGATAACTGATTGTATCTGTTGGTAGATACACGTCCGTCCACTGCTGAGCAGATCCCATTGGTGTGACGGACAACAGTCAGCACGGACACTGACATGGTGTGTCTCATGTTGCTCACAGGAAGCAACAAGCTCTGATGAAACAGGAGATGGACACCATTTTGTTACGGCAGAAGCAGCTGGAGGACACCAACAGGCAGCTGTGCGAGCGGGCCGGCGACATCCGGCGCAACCTGAGAGACGTCGAGCTGAGCGAGGAGAAGTATCTGGAACTGCGAGATCTTCCCGACGACAAGCTCTCCATCCCCGAATATGTAGCGGTGAGTGCATCAGGCCGTCCATATACTGTACATTTTGCTCATGAGTGTTTGTTTGTGTGTGTGTGTGTGTGTGTGTGTGTGTGCGCAAATAATTACAGCTTTAACCTCTTCCACTGTGGATTCAGGTGCGCTTCTACGAGGTGGTTACACCGTTAAGAGCTCTGGTGACCGAGCTACAGGTGAAGAAGAACAACCTGACGGACGACCTGGACAGCCATCGCAAGCAAATCAAGTCCCTCATGGAGGTACGGAAGACCTTACCGTTCCCTTTTTACTTCAGACTTCAGAGAATCTGTATTTGATCCATAATAATGAGCCATAGTTTAATTTAGAGAGCAAGTAAGGCTGGTTAGTTAGCTGGTACTGGTTAGGTCTGGTGAGTGCCACGTGTGAACGCACCCTCGCTGTCGTATTTCATTCATATCCTCACATTTATTCTGCAACCACAGAGACACTCAGGAAACAACACACCTTTCAGCTTGATCTTAATACCAGCGTGAGTTAAAAGGTAGCTCCTGAGAACGATGGACCAATAATACATTTTCAATTCTGCAACTCCAAAATGAATGTATTGTTTCTCAAATTATTAAACCTTCAAGGTTTATTTATTTTTACATGACACACCCTCTAGTGTAAGATCGAATAGTTTGGTGTTCTTCAGCACTTTTCAGGGCTTTAAACCGATCGATCTGACGGTCACTTTTTAATCGATCCAGAGCTATGAGGACGAGAGAAGAGCACGCTCGGAGCTGGAGATCCGCTGCCAAAGACTCGGTCTGGAACTGGCCGACACCAAGCAGCTCATCCAGGAGGGAGACTACAAACGTCAGAACTATGACAAAGTGAAGCGGTGAGGACATGGACTGGTGCGTTTTAGCGCACCGATTATACACATCCCGCGTTTTATTTCATGTAGGTTTTATCTACGAGATTGACGTAGGCTTTATGGCCAAAGGTATGCGGACACCTGATCATTACATTTATGGCATTTGGCAGACGCCCTTATCCAGAGCGACTTACATTTGTGTCATATATACAACTGAGCAGTTGAGGGTAAAGGGCCTTGCTCAAGGGTCCACAGTGGCAGTGCTGGGGTTTGAACTCACGACCTTCTGATCAGTAGTCCAACGTCTTAACCACTGAGCTACCACTGCCCTGATCATCACACCCATCTGTGGTTCTTCTCCAAACAGTTATATAGAATGTCTTTGTATGCTGTAGCATTACAATTTCCCTTCACTGGACGACAATACCCCTGTGCACAAAGCGATCTCCATGAAGACATGATGCGTTGAGGTTGGAGTGGAAGAACTCGAGTGTCCTGCACAGAGCCCTGACCTCAACCCCACTGAACACCTTTCGAGTTGAACTGGAACACAGAGTGCACCCCAGACCTCCTTGACATCCCAACATCATCCTCACTAATGCTCTTGTAGTTGAATGAGCACAAATCCCCACAGCCACGCTCCAAAATGTAGTGGAAAAACTTCCCAGAAGAGTGGAGCTTCTTATAACGGTAAAGGGGGACTAAAATCTGGAATGGGATGTTCAACAAGCACATGTAGATGTGATGGCTACAAAAAAAAAAAAAAAAAAATCAAGCAAAAATTTTGGCTCAGCACAAGGTGGTAGCATTGCTACTTTTTAAAATCAAGAAGTCTTTAAACTGGATCATGAAACACTGTTTTATCTACTTAATGTACATAATATGCAAAATGCTGTTATACATTTCTTCTTCGATGGTTGGTTGGAAACACAGCTGACTTGAGAGACACAGTTTTCTCTATTTTTTGAAACTGGTTTTAATCCGAAATGCAGTATATTGTGTGTGTTGCTTACATGACAACTTGATTAATGAAATGAGATTATTAGTGTGCATGTAAACGTGCTAAATACAAAAGTAATCAAGAATTCGATTGGCTCAGAGAGAGAGACGGCTACGAGACGGAGGTCAGAGAGCTGAGGAAGAAGCTGGAGATGACGGACCTGACGCAAACCGCCCTGACCAAGGAGAGGAACGATCTCAGTAAAGAGGTAATAAACCGACTGAACACAGCAGGTCCTGAGAACTTTATCTTACCCGGTCTTTTACATCGCGCTTTATTTTTGCGCAGGTGGCCACACTGCAGCAGTCTGTGACTCTGCTTCAGAAGGATAAGGACTATCTGAACAGGCAGAACATGGAGCTGAATGTGCGCTGTGCCCACGAGGAGGACCGTCTGGATAGACTGCAGGTGCAGCTGGAGGACTGCAAGAAGGCCAGGGAGGAGGCCTACGACAAATACGTGGCTTCTAGGTCTGAGCGTTAGGACTTTTCACACATGCTTCCAGCATAACCATTACATTTACCTGGTAATGTTAGATAATGCAGTCTTGTATTGCTAAGCCTCATCATTTTTGACACAATTCTGTATCACATCCATCAGTGGATATCGGTCACTGTATTACCCAGCATGCATCACACAGATTTGGGAATCCTCACCTTAAGCAACAAGTCATTGTTTAATAAGAGGTTTAAGTCTTGGTGAGAACGAGTGCTAATAGCTGATCACAATAACACACCTACCAAACTGTACGCATTTTGCGTAGGAACTCCGGATTTTAATATCAGAGTGCCCTGCTGTGTCTTATCGCTCAAATAATCGCCAAAATACCAGCCTTACAACCCCAAGCGCCACCCAAAATGAATAATTGATTGATTGATTGACAGTTGTATAGGTGTTTCAAACTGTCCAATATTAACCAAAAGCCCCGCCCACTTCCCCACCGTCACGTTAAGAAACAACTTTGGCCGGCACTTTTGCCTCGTCTCAGTTTTCCCACTTGAAAGACGTGCTAATGCGGCATCCTAAGTTTCTGTTAACGTAAATGGAGAACGTCTCGAGTCCATTAACGTGAAATAAAATCTACATGTCCAACATTGGACAAGTACTTAGTTAACATTAAATAGCTATACTTATTAGGAATGTCACCAAAAAAGGTGAGCTGAAAACAGTCAAAAGCAGCATTTTTTAAAATTTAATTAATTAATTAATTAATTTATGTGTTTGTTTATTTGGTATGGGTTTTCATCCAAAAGAGATAAAAAAGGCCAAGAATTTGGACCAGATTAATTAAACCTGCAACGAAGTGTCAAATCTAATGCTTTACAAATAATCTGAATGTTGATTAGGCATGTTAAAACTTTTTGAGCAGCAGCAGGTCAGCAGTGAGAAAATGTCAGCAACATGTGTGGAAACATTAAACGATTCTAGCTGGTAGTCGGTCATTTTAAACCTACATTATGAACCTGACAGTAGCTTTGTCTGACATTTATCTCGGGTTTTCTTCTGTGATTTCTAGTTCACAAAAAAAAAAAAAAAAAGAAGAAATTGTGCAGCCACAAATCATGCCATCAGGAGATATATATATATATATATATATATATATATATATATATATATATATATATATATATATATATATATATATATACTTCAGTATTCAAATCTCACTCTAGACACTATTTTTTGATTTGGTTGCTCTAAAAGACATTTCTCAGGTGCGCTTACTCTACAGTTTTATCAAATCTTAAGTAATTCGTTCAGTTTTGGATCAACCCGGTATGATGTATTTTTGTGTAAATCCACGATCCGCTTCTCCACCAGGGATCACTATAAGACCGAGTACGAGAACAAACTGAGGGACGAGCTGGAACACATCCGACTGAAGACCAGCCAGGAGATCGAGAGCCTGCAGCGCACGTCTAAAGAGCTGTACGAGAGAGAGAACAGGTGAGGTTCTGTCCAAACACAATGAACTGGTGTTCACACTCCCAAGAGCACCGCAGTGCTGCGATCGTGATTACACTCCAGATCACGTCCACGTTTTATTTTTCCCCCGTTGACTCTTGACCCGTGGCTCCAAAACAGTACGTCTTGTTTATTTTCAGTCCGACTGCACGTTCCTTGTGCTCATCTTGACTCCGGTCTTAATAAATATAACTTGTTGTAACAGGTGTTTAAAGGTCCTGGAAGAAAGTGTGTGTGTTTTTTTTTGTTTTTTTTTTTTCCCCCCAGTTCTCTCTTAGCGTGTGGAGCTAGAAAGCACTGTTCTGCTTCTGTATCAGGAACACAAATCAAACCCAACAAACTCCACATGCAGTTCTCTACATGGCCACTAGGTGCACTGTAGTCTGAACTATAATCTCATTAAGATAAAATCGCAGCGGATCATATAACCAGCAACCCCTTGACTCATTCACTTTCTGCACTGGTGACTTTTGACCCTTAACCCTTATGCGCACGGGTTAGTGAAAGGTGGGGGTGGGGTGGGGGGTCCACTCTGCATAGTAATCTTTATAATTAACATAAGATCTTCAGTGCTGTCCAAGATTTATTTAGTAATAAAATTTTAAGTTCTTTCACTGATATATTAGTCTACCCACAATGCCGCTTGACTACCTGCCGATAGTGGCGCCATTGGGATGTGGTCCTCAAGTCATCTCTATCTAAAGAGAGCGATGCAGCGGCACTTTAGTCTTTTATTCTGTCCAGCTCTGTAGACTCTACTCAAACAGATCAGCTTCCAAAGCTTCAACTTTCACGCGAATACCGCCGTCAACGACATCGCGCTCGTCATATCGTAGATCACTGTCTAGCCGAGGAGAGTCTCTGCGTCTTATAGCTGCATTGCATTCTGGGGTTTTGAGTCAAATATCCTCTCTACTCGTACATTCGATTTCGAATTAATACGACCTGGAAAACGGCGAGTGAGGAAAGAAGCTCTTGTTCTTTCGCTCTCTAACAGCGAAACCTGTCAAACAACCAAAATACAGCACCAGAATCTCTAATACAGGGTTGAATTTTTCATTTCAGCTGAACGAGACACTTCATTCACGATACACTTCATTCACGATACACTTCTCTGAGTCATTTTGAGTAGCCAAATCTCACCGTGCTGATTGATTTCCTTCTTTTTTTTTTTTTTTACGGTTGTAAAGATCAGATAAAAAATCTCGAAACCCATATATTTCATAATGTGGCTCCATTGGTCGTGCCGAAGCACAGCAACACCAAATTTGCATATTATGAACTGCAGAATAAATTATTGTTTTTGCACCTCGTCCCTCCCTAGTAATTAGTCACTGCTGTCAGGTGACTTGACTAAAAATATTGTGAATGCTTTGGTATGCGAAGCCAGTACGGCTTAAAGCATGATTATTATGCTCAGTATCGATTAGGAACAAAACAGTTTTTTTTTGCAATTTGAATCGTTTTTCAAATCAATAAAAAAGGGCTGATTTGTTGATATATTTAAAATTCTTCATCCATCCATCCATCCATATATATATATATATATATATATATATATATATATATATATATATATATATATATATATATATATATATATATATATATATATATAAGCAGGCAAGCAAGGAATTGAATATATTTTTAAAAATAACATTTCCCCTGTATCAATGCGATGATGCATTTTCATCTGACTTTGTGTTTGCCTGTTCAAGTGTGTCTCTGATTTCTTTCTTTTTTCTTTTTTTTCCCCCAAGAAACCTCCGTGAGGCACGGGATAACGCCGTCCTCGAGAAAGAGCGAGCCGCCGGGGCCGAGAGAGATGCTCAGGCCAAATACGATCAGCTCCTAGAGCAGTGAGTGTCCATGAGTGTGCTCTCAATGTGTGCTTTATTGGCATAACCAAAAAAAAAAAAACCAGAGAGAGAGAGTGTGTGCTCGTGCTCTCTCTCTCTCTCTCTCTCTCTCTCTCTCTCTGTCTCTCTTCTCTAAGTGTTACTATCACAGGTTCCAATCTGAGTGCAAGTGACTGTTTTTTTTTTTTCTCAGGAGGCATTGTGTATAAATAATTCTAGCGCTGAATGGTATTTTAGCTTCAGGTATGAATCATTCTTACGAAAGCATTCTTTAGAAAGGAGAATCAGGTTTACAAAAACAAAAAAAACTTCCTATGTTTTCTCAGGGTTTAGCGTGAACGCGTTACCAGTGTTGACATGATAATTCTATTCTGGTTGTTGTTGTTTTATTAACACCATGGTTGATTCAGCTGCTCCATTTTAAGCCCTCACGCCTAAAACGCACAGCGCATAATCCTAGTGTTGATTTAATAACATTCCTTTTGCTACCATGTCGCAGGCGACACGAATCAAAACTGAGCCGGACTTAATTACTTTATTGGTCCTAAAATCATTTTTACTTTCAAAAAAAAAATCAAAATCTATCCATGATATTTGTGCCTATTCGCCCTGTTTAGTGTTGCACGAATCGGATGACTAGTTCACTTGCCGTTTGTGTGGATTCGAGTCGATTCGTGAGTCATTGTTCTGTGTCTGAACTTGATGGAGTTTTGGGAGAAGGAGGGAGGATGTTAAATTACTCAGCTCACATAGGTTTGGTGACTTCTCAGGCCAGTTCAACAAGCTTTAAGGGTTAATCAGTTATTAACCGAACTGCCCTGAGTCAGTACAGCACTGTGTAGGTGCGTCTTTATGCAGTTGAAGCTCTTCAGTAGACACCCAGAGCTGTTTATTTAGTAATGTCCAAAAAAAAAAAAAAAAAAAAAAGATTGTAAGTAGATTTCTGTGGCGGTCTGGGAAAACCCATCTGATGTCGCTGTGGCTGAATTCCTGCAAAGATCAAGTTAAATAAGGAGCCAGTGTCGTAAGACACAGTCTTAAAGACTTGTCACAATTTGATCACGTGTCCTCGCGAAGCAGACTTAAGCATAATGAGTTCAGTTTGTTTCAATTCTCCTGCGATACTGTCAGAGTGAAATCTTTCAAATCTGCCCAAAAGTGAAAAAGGAGAAAACTGCCGTTAAAGTTCTATAACGTTACACAAGTGAATGTTTTGCCCAGCTGTTACACGTAATGCCGATTTATAGTGCGTAAATCATAAACCGAGATCCGTACAAGCCAAACACGTTCGCTGCTCGAGCAGGAAGTCTCGACGGATCCACACTTTCCAGAGTTTCCTCTCCACAGCTGATGTGAGAAAAGCCACATCTGTCACTCAGTCACATGTGAACGCATGTGATGACATTCATGAGGAAATATTCAAGGCCTTGTATGTAAATTTACAGGTTTCACAAGTAAAACTGTCACTGCTTAGTAGACTACTTAGAAGAACTATTCTAAGAACTCTAAGGGAAGTGCATAATGAGACTAAAGATACACTCTGTGATTTTAGTACAAGCGTTCACTTGGAAATGAGGGTTGGTATATTATCGATATCGTGATCTTGACATCAAGACACTATATCAGTGCTGATTGGTTTAATTTTTGTACCAGTGTTTAATTTCCCTCCTTTTTCTTGCTAAGTAATGAATTTTTTATTAATATAAAATCTCTGAATGTTTCGTTTTTTCGCAGTTTAGCTCTATTGTTTTGTTAGAAAATATCTGATATAATCAGATATCTTCTAAGAACATATTTCCAATCAATAAATAAATCTGGAGTTACTTGGTTCTAATAGGTATGTTTAAAAAACCAGTGCCCTTTAAGATCATGTCCTGCATCCAAAATGCTGTGTGTTAAAATGCTGACTACAGTTCAGTATAATTCCCTCCAAACTCACCACTAAGTTGGAAGACCTGAGATTTAGCCCCTCCTGGTGTCAGTGGAGCTACAGCTTCCTGAAAGACATAGCACAAGCAGTACGGTTGGGCAGACATGTCTCACCCTCCCTCACCCTCAGCACTGTAGCACCCCAGGGTCGTGTCCTGAGCCCCCTGCTGTATTCACTGTACACTTGTGACTGTGTGGCCACTTCCAACTCTACCACTATTGTCAAGTTTGCTGACAACTCTGTTGTGGTGGGCCTGATGACCGGAAGGCCTGCCTGGAGCAGATTAAAAGCCTGGAGAACTGGTGCCAGGAGAACAACCTCCTCCTGAACGTCAGCAAGACAAAGGGGTTGATGGTAGACTTCAGCAGGAAGCAGGAGAGAAGCTACCACCCTCTTAGGATCAACGGAACCCCGGTGGAGATAGTGGACAGTTTTCGGTACCTTGGTGTAGGACCTGTCGTAGTCCTGTCACATTACCACCCTGGTGAAGAATGCCCATCTGCATCTTTACCACCTTAGACGCTGAAGGGAATTTAAACTGCCCTCTAAGGTGCTAAAGAACTTTTACACCTGCACCATCGAGAGCATCCTGATGGAAAGCGTCACAGCCTGGTTTTGGAGCAGCAGCAAGCGAGCCATATATGGCTCTTTCAGTGAAAAACTCTACATATTACATATTTTAAAATATTACATAATCGTAACCGATGCCCGTTTGTCATGTATACACCAACCTGTGGCACAACAAGCTCAGATTTCACTGGACAATGTGAAGCAGAGCGGTAATTTCCCGGGCTAATTTATAAATCAGTTGAAAACTACATAGCCAGTCTGTTTTCGTTTTTTTTTTTTTTTAACAAAGGTGAAATGGCTAAAAGGAAAAAAAAGACTGAGTGTCGTTCTTTCCAGTCCGAACGGACAGATGAATTTGCATATTTAGAAGTTGTATTAATAAGTAGTGTTTAATTTACTATTACTTATGTACTGCGTCTCGTATTGATTTACCATTTGATGAAACTATCATAATTGGTTAAATGACGTCCAAGTGCCACCTACAGGCCTGTTGGGTGAAGTGCAGGCTGTTAGGTCAAGAACACGCAAAATGTCAAATGGCCTTTATTACGTTACCACTTTTTATAATTATGCAATAATGGCAAAGATAAGAAGAAGAAGACGTACAAACTTGTGTATACCGTAAAGAGCAGTAAACAGTAGTAAATGAAACAAAGTCAATATTTGGTGTGACAAAAAAATGCAAATTAAAGCAGTAGTCTCCGGTACAATGTGTGCAGTTTTATAAGGAAATGAGCTGGTGAGTTTTATTGAGCATCTTGCAGAACCAGCCACAGTTCTTCTGGAGACTTTGACTTTCGCACTCGCTTCTTATTTTTGCAGTGAAACCCAGCAGCCTTCATTGTGTTTTTTTGTCTGAAAAGTGTCTCTTACGTAATACGCTGCTTTCTTTAATGGCATACAACCATTTTTCTGTAACATTTAATTTTGTGCTAGAAAACTAATGTTTGGGAATCTAAAATGTTTTTTGTACTGACTTGATCATGTAGAAGTCATCAAATAAAAAAAAAAAATCTATAACATAGTCCGAATCTAGCCGATTTGGTGTAAAATACACTGGCCTTAAATCAATTTTAAAAATCGCAGATTCCAGCCATTTTGAGAACCCCTGCTGTAGGCTGCCTCATTTGGCCAGTTACTTATTGCAGTGCATTGTGGGATTTCAGTAGTATTCTGGATAACTGTATACTCTGCCTTTAAGGTCTAAATGCATTAGGTTACCGTTGTAGCCTTTCAATGTGTCGCCTCTTTGCAGACATGATGGTGCCTGTTAAAGTCTGAATTACTCCCCTGTCTTTTCCCTTTCACTATTTACAGCAAGAATGTTTAGCACAAAACAACAACAGCACATTTTGTCATGTACTAGCATCGTATACAACGTGGAAGCAGGCAGTAAGCATGCTTAGGTTTGCCAGTGAGGGAACGGCCAACATAATTCATTTGTTCCTCACACACCCATGTCATTGTACTGGATGGACCGAGCAGTTAAAGAAAGTTGCACTCCATATAATACACATTGTATGTAGGCCATTGCCATGTTTAAACACTTTGTAAATAGCAGCAGATGTCAGTATTTGGATATGTACAAATTGATATACACAGATGAGCCATAACATTAAAACCACCTGCCTAATATTGTCTAGGTCCCCATTATTCCACCACAGCTCTGACCCATCAAGGCACCACAAGACCTCTGAGGGTGTGCTGTGGTATCTGGCACCAAGTCGTTAGCAGCAGATCCTATAAGTTCTGTAAGTTACGACGCGGGGGCTCCATGGATCGGACTTTTGTCCAGCACATCCTACAGATGCTCGATCAGATTGAGATCTGGGGAATTTGGAGGCCAAGTCAACACCTTGAACTCTTTGTCAAGTTCCTCAAACCATTCCTGAGCAATTTGTGTGCTGTGGCAGGGCACATCATCCTGCTGAAACAGGCCACTGCCATTAGGTAATACTGTTGCCAAGAAGGTTGTGTATTTGGTCTGCAGCAATGTTTAGGTAGGTGGTACAATGTAAAGTAACATCCACATGAATGCCAGGACCCAAGGTTTCCCAGTAGAACATTTCCAAGAGCATCACACTTCCTCTGCCAGCTTGCCTTCTTCCCATTGTGCATCCTGGTGCCATCTCTTGTCCAGGTAAGCGTCCTCCATAATGCACCCGGCTGTCCACATGACGTAAAAGAAAACGTGATTCATCAGACCAGGCCACCTTCTTCCGTTGCTCCATGGTCCAGTTCTGATGCTCACATACCCATTGTAGGAGCTTTCGGTGGTGGACAGGGGTCAGCATGGACACTCTGCAGCTACACAGCCTCATATACAGCAAGCTACAATGCACTGTGTGTCCTGACACCCTTTTTTCTTACGTAGCCACCGTTAACATGCTTTTTCAGCAGTTTGTGCTACAGTAGTTCTTCTGTGGGATCAGACCAGACGGGCTAGCCTTCGTCACCCTGTCACCGGTTCACAGGTTGTCCTTCCTTGGATCACTTTTGGTAGGTACTAACCACTGCATACCGGGAACATCCCACAAGGCCTGCTGTTTCGGAGATGCTCTGACCCAGTCGTCTAGCCATCACAATTTGGCCCTTGTCGCTCAGATCCTTACGCTTGCCCATTTTTCCCCATTTCCAACACATCAACTTCGAGAGCTGACCGTTCACTTGTTGCCTAATGTATCTCACCCTTTGACAGGTGCCACTGCAACAAGATAATCAATGTTATTCACTTCACCCATCAGTGGTTTTAATGTTATGGCTGATCGGTGTATATGGTCAGATTACTTAATAAATTGGCCAACGAGTGTGGCTATATGGAATCTAATAAAGTCGGAACTCTATGCTAACTAAAATCCTTCAAGGCATTTCACTGTATCGATGACATCATGTTCACAATCCTATGTGTGCTTGTGGTTGCTGATATAGGGTACATTTTAATAGTATAATTGCTTTCTGAGTTCTGTAATTACAGAGTTCGGTCAAGGTCACGGATTCTAAAACGAGAGCAAAAAAAAACACCACATACATGCTGTTCCCTTATTAACACGTTTTACTTTTACTACTTTGTTTTGTCATCTGGTGAGCTATGAACTGAAATACTAAGCAAGAAAGACCTGTCTTTTGAACATGAATACCTATAATTATCTTTGACAGCGGTTTTCTTTAAAGGAGAGACGGACACACCGACACTTCTCATGTTTTCTCAGGCGTTTCAGAGAGAGCGTGTCACCGGCATTTGACATGACATTATTAATCGTCACAATTTTTTCTCTTGCTTGGGGTAATTCGTCTGAAGCCTGTACACCCAGTTGATGCACAGCACGCAATCCTTTCTTTTGTTACTATGTACCAGCCTATCTTTCTGGTTTTTTTTAAATGCAAAACCAACTGTATAATTAATTTATATTGATTTGCCGGTTTGTCCAGCATCTTTGGCCCATCTGGAGAACCAGTATACACTAAGTAGATAGTTTAGTATGTACTAGATTTGTGTGCCTTCTAAACTTTCTACCTGTATTTGTATCTTACTCTCAAAACAGTATTATATGAACAGACTACGGTTTCATTTTTACCAAATAACCTTTGTCCCACTTAGTAGTGTTGCAGAATTTGGATGACAAGTTAACTTTCTATTGGATTTGTATGGATTTGAATCAATTCGTGAGTCATTGTTCTGTGTCTGAACTTGATGGGAGTTTTGACGGGAGGAGGAGGACGAGGAGGGTGGATGGTAAATTACTCTTCTTTTGTACATTTAAAGCTTCACTGGCCAGTTCTACATGCTTTAACGGTTAATCAAGTAGAAACTGAACTGAGTCAGTAGGTGCGTCTGTGTCAAGCTGATGCACTTGCTCGAGTTGCTAGGACAACTCATGTTCTGTCATAAACAGGCATTAAATGTTCGCTTGAATATGAGCAGGATGACGGAATATAACAATCTGTCAAAGGAATGGTACTATAGCGTTATCTATAGCCCGGGTGTAATGATCATCATTGGTTATCATATACTTTTTATACGTATTGCGCGTTCGTTCATCCATCCATCCATCCATGCATTCGTTTTCTGTACCACTTATCCTACGCATGGTCACATGGGAGCCTGGAGAATATCCCAGGGAACTTGGGGCACAAGGCGGGGGACACCCTGGATGGGGTTCCAAATCATCGCACACACATTCACACACCCATTTACACACTACAGACAATTTGGAATTGACAGACAGCCTACAACACATGTCTTTGGACTGGGGAAGGAAACCCGAGTACCCGGAGGAAGCCCCCAAAGCGCGGGGAGAACATGCACGCACACAGGACTGAGGTGGGATTCGAACCCCCAACCCTGGAGGTGCGAGCCAAATGTGCTAACCACTAAGGCCCCATACCCCCTCTATTGTGCATTCACATATAACATGAAATTGTAACTGTTCCCTGTGAACTAGGGCCTGGCAAATGAAAGTAGTCGAAAACAGAGAGAGAGGTATAAATATTAAAACTAGCCATTTTTAAATACACTTAAACTCCAGAATGACGACATGATGAATTTAGTTATTTCACTTGCATGATTTGAGTGCACTTGTCTCCTCAGAGAGAAGCATCACTTCAAATCAATACAAAGTTATTCGGACAGATCACCTATGTCCTGTGATGAAACATCTCTATCTCAACGGGCGTGGTCTCTTCCAGGTTAACTCCGCCCCCATCCACAATGAAAATGATTCAGATTTTATGCTATGGCCTTCATACTTACCAGGCTTGAGGAAACACCAGTTGAGGAGTATCTTTTGGAAAACTGGTGCTCCATTCCTCCAGTACACTTCCAGAGAAGCCAAGGTTTAGTGAAGCTGTTCTTGTGGCCCAACACTTAACTAAGAAGCTTTATGTTGTTGTTGTTGTTGTTGTTGGTTTTTTTTTGTCTTTGTCTTTCATTAATTGTCTATCAGTGCTTTACCATAATTATCCTCCAGATTTCATTAGTTCAGTCAACCTGACATTTAAAGCATGACGATTAAAGTAACTGGTAGCGGTTCATCTAATCAGCTTTGCAAGACACATTTTCTACTTCAAAAGCCTTGACTTTAAAAGTATGAGGTACCTCAGGGTTCCTATCTAGGGCTGACTCTCCTTGCCTGTTTAACCCCATACAGCAAGTTCATTCCGAAGTAATGACTGACATTCATGATTGAGTGAACGTATAAAGACTGTTTAAAGACAGTCGTGCATAAAGAGATTATTAGCAAGTTAAAGAACGCATCGCCTTGATTGACGAATTTGTACAGCACGTCCTGCAGGAGTTCGATGTCATGCTGATTCTCTAAACTGATATGGTTTTATTGGCATCACAAAATGTTCAGACTATTTAAAAAATAAAAATAAAAAACATTGCAATTATCCAACCAAACCAACATGAGAGTGCACAGAATGTTCCTAAATAACGTGTGAGTTATGACTTCCATGTTTGACAGCTGTAACTTTCCGTAGCCTTTTTTTTTTTTTTCATTTTTAAAAAAATTTATTTGGTGCCAATGCAGCAGGTGTAAGTGGTGTAAAAAGGATATATCTTTCAACACTTAACCCCGTAGGCTTCTACCATTTTGTGATTTCTGTTAGGGGGAGTGTGCGCACACACGTTCACCCCCGCTCCTCTCTCACTGGTTCTCTCCTCCCCCCCGTTCTTCAGCAGTGTCGAGCCCTTATTTGCCCATGTCACAGGCTCGCAGTGTGTCACTGCACTCCAGACGCATGCCTGGCATTCCAGCGGCTCCTCGGTGCACAGTTGTTGGGCATAGCCCGCGTTTTTCTGGCCCTGGGGAACGGATCGCTCGCATTCACCCAGGAGCTGGGCTGAGAGGAGGGGAGAGAAGGGGGCAAGTGACACATGCTCCTTTCCCGCTGTTGCCCTCCACCCCATAAACGCCTCAGGGCTCCCTTGTCTCACTGGCCGTGCCACTCTCGCTCTGTTTTGACGAGGGAAAAGGGGGAAAAGTGAATCGTAGGTTGCATCGCGTCGAGTTGTGTAACGGTCACTCTGACTCATTGTTTCGAAACGTGGGAAAGGTTTCGAGGACAGAAACACAAATGTCAGTGGCTGACTGAGTGACTAGAAAATATCGGTGTGTTCGTTGTCCATACTGTGAGAATGATCAAAATATATTTTAGGATTTATACACGTCTCTAAAATTAGACCAGTGCAATGAATACGTACTGGACACTTTAATAGTGACCTGTACTTCTGTTCATTCATACAAATATCAGCTCAGCCAGTCATGAATTCATGCGGATGCAGATCGAGAGCTTCAGTTAATGTTCATATAAAGCATAAGAATTGGGAGAAAATGTGATCTCTGTGACTTTCCAATTCTGCGCGTTTTGAGATGCTTTTCTCCTCACCACGGTTGTAAAGAGTGGTTATTTGTGTTACCGTCAGCCTTCCTGTCAGCTCAAACCAGTTTGGCCATTCTCCTGTGACCTCTCTTTCATCAACAGAGCATTTCCACCCACAGAGCTGCTGCTCATTGGATGTTTTTTTTTTTTTTTCCACAACATTCTTGGTAAACTCTAGTGACTTTCTGAAATACTCATATCAGCTCATCTAGCACAACCATGCCGCGTTACTGAGGTCACTCTTTTCCCATTCTGATGTTTGAGATCTGCATGATTTTATGCGTTGTGGTATGCAACACGATTGGCCGAATTGATAATTGCATTAATAAGCAGTCTCTTATGTCTTATTTGTTATATATCCGTCTGTGGCAGAGGGCTTGTAGGTTTGGATGAGGGCTGGATGGTATTCGGAAAACAAAGCTACGATCAGGTTGGAGCTTAATGAGATGTTAACCATGATGGCAGTTTCTAGATTGTGCAGTCAAATAACTGTGCTAATGGTGAGCTAAGTTAAGGTTAGATTTTGGCTTCATTAACTCGACTGCATTAAATTAGGTCTGTTCGCTTGCACGGTGGTGCATCTGGTAACGTTTTTATAATACACTCAAGACACAGCATGAAAGAAAAAGGAAAAGCGCGTTTCTGAATCGGATGATTATCATGCAGTCCCAGATCTCGTGCATGTTTTCCTCTTCAGAGCTGTCAGGATCACATGACCACTTTTAACTCGAATATATGGCATTTCTGTTAAAAGCTTTACAACACATATGTGTTTATGTCACAAAAACTTGTTTGTTTTTTTTTTAATTGCAGAGAAGTTCTTTTATCTAGGCTGCAGTAAATTTCACGTACGTTTATTCAGATTGTAACACGTTACGTTACGTTTAATTTCTAATCCTAATCCGTACGTTCACCTAACACAAACACTTTTTAGAAATGTATAATGCAGTTTCATTTTATTTGTACCGCGAGATCTTAACAGTAGACATGATGTACAGTACTGTGCAAAAGTTTTAGGCACCCTGTTGTTGTTTTTTAGTACAAACTTTGTTATAGAATTTTTTTAAAATTTATTTTATGACTTCTGCATTAACAAGTCAGTACAAAAAAAAGACATTTTAGATTCCCAGACATTAGTTTTCTAGCACAAAATGAAATGTTACAGAAAAATGTTTGTATGTCATTAAAGAAAGCAGCATATTACGTAAGAGACACTTTTCAGACAAAGAACACAATGAAGGCTGCTGGGTTTCGCTGCAAAAATAAGAAGCGAGTGCGAAAGTCAAAGTGTCCAGAAGAACTGTGGCTGGTTCTGCAAGATGCTCAATAAAACTTACCAGCTCACTTCCTTATAAAACTGCACTAATTGTACCGGAGACTATTATTTTTATTTTTTTGTCACACCAAATATTGACTTTGCTTCATTTACTACTGTTCACTGCTCTTTACAGTATTTATTTATTTATTTATTTTAATGTAGAAACATTTAATTTCATTATTTTGAAGGCATCTTTGCTCTACAGCATTTCTTTGCATGGGCCTAAAAAATGTGCACAGTACTGTGTGTGTGTGTGTAAGTGAGTTAAGATCGAATGGCAGGTGGAATTTTGTAATACTAGTAAAATGACCAGCAGGGCAGATGTTTCAGATGCTGTCGGATGTTTTTGTTGTTTTGTTTTCATTTCTTTGTCACCATTAAGCATCCTGTCCGATCTGTAGAGTCGGTTATAGGCAACTCACACAGACCATTAATAAATGGGTGGTACGTTACGTCAGTGAGCGTGACCAATAACCGTCTACTTTCTTCTAACTTTCTACCAACTGCGGACCTTCTTCCGTAGCCCACGTTTAGTTATTAGGGACTATAAGGATTTTGAATCTGATTCATTCTGACGACTCTTACTGACCGCTTTCTGTCACTATGGCAAAAACACCGGTTTGAAGTACTACGAATGCATAAAGCAATCTTTCCTCTTGCGTTGTCAAGAGACACCCCGACTCAAACGCTCCTTTCCACCAGAGTTGCTGGTTTCTTACTTTTGGTTTG
Source organism: Cranoglanis bouderius (assembly GCA_023630585.1). Classification (NCBI taxonomy): domain Eukaryota; kingdom Metazoa; phylum Chordata; class Actinopteri; order Siluriformes; family Cranoglanididae; genus Cranoglanis; species Cranoglanis bouderius. The sequence continues at coordinate 4,616,926 of CM042552.1, forward strand.
TACATCTGCATAAATGTAGTTTCAGTCACCCTAGCCATCCCATGCAAAACTCTTTAATCAGTTCTAAACATGGATTTCTGTGAACGTTTTTCTTTCCGGTGACTACATCTTGCTCTGAAAAGCTGTTGGTATAGGGAGCCAATCAGATTGCAACTCCAGATTCTGAAGCTTGGGGGCAGAAAAGTGCGCAAAGGTTACGACTTGAGCATCTGAGACTAGTTTTTTGCTAATTAGCGCGATTTTTCAAAAAGTATCCAAGAAAATGTGATCTTCGCTAATGCCGAGTGCACACCACATGATTCTGGCCCTGATGTCTCGGACTGATTCTGGGGATATGCATCCCACTCTGCGGATAATCTGCGAGGGGGAAAAAACCCCTGTCAGAAGCACCTCTATGACAAGTAGTAAGTTCTAGTGATGAGCAGCAGCCAATGAGAGTCCAGTCTAATTCATCCGCCGTCATGCACAGCAGATTTCTGAACCCAGTTTATCGTTCCTCTATTTGTGTGCCAGGGTGACGAAATGTCATGTAGCTTCTGTAATAAATCATTTGTCATGTCCAAACAGTTGTGGAACTTGCGGTTGTGGAACGGCGACACTCCTTCCTACACAGATTTCTCTGTTTGTCCTCAAAATGGTGCAGAAACCACAACGTCACATGATGGACTTGGGGTGCTTCACTTGGGATCTCCAGCTGAAAGATGGTGTTGTGTGTGTGTGTGTGTGTGTGTGTGTGAGACGAGTCTGCAATCACTCATGCAGTGTACACGCCCCTACGTTAACAAAACAATAGATCGCAAGCGATAAAAGTCATGACTTGTCAGCTGTACATTAGTTCTGAGATTTGTAAGTGTCATGTGGTGTCCACTTAAGTGAAGTGCAGGCTCTTTGAAGCTTGAGACAGTTTTGCGACATGCATCATATCGCAAGTGACAAGTAAAAGTGGTTCTGCTTTGTCGATTAGTTTTGTTTGTGTACGGAAATCAGTTGTTGTTGTTGTTGTTGTTTTTTTATACAGTTCCTGGCTGCACGTTGCCTAAGATGGTAAAAATAATCATTATGCCATTATAGTAGTAATCCTCTCAACCGCCAGTGATCAGAGGAAAACGCAAATGAAAAGTTTATCATGGACTGACAAGTTTAAGCGGCTGAACGAACATGCCAGGATTTGTCGAAATGTGAAATTTCTTTTTGTTTGCAGAGAAAGACGCGCCATCATGACAGTGTGCGTCAGAGCGTTCAGGCATTGTGTCAGGTGTCTGTGTGGGTGAGTGTGCGAGAGAGGAAGAAAATGGAAATGACGCTCTCAAAAAAGGTGTTAACAGATATACCACCTGTGCCATTAACTAGCAGCTAACAGGCTACAGTATTTGCATAAAGTAGGCTATTGCACGTTTCCGCTCGATCCATAAGCGTAAACAGGAAAACCTACAAAAAGTTCCAACTTATTAAAGCAACCTACATCAATCGATATTTAGTGTTTTATAACAGTGCCACAATAGTTGTATAACAACGATAGTTGTTTTCTGATGTCCTCGATTGTCCTTAATGCAAATTTCGGCTTCCACATACCAAGCACGCGAGGCGCTGCCTCTGTCTTTGTTACACTACTTAAGCGTAAGCGTTCCCAGGCATTGTGCTGGGGTGGGTGTATGGGTGTGTGCTGCAGTGAGGAAGAGAAAATGTAAATGACACCTTCACAGAAGTGTAAACAGATCTGCCTGTGTGTATTCTAGGCATAAATAACACCAGTGTGAAAATTTCTGTGTTTTTGCGTTTGCACGGGCGCAGGTTCAGGCAGCTGCAGCTGAACTCCGAGAGCCGCGCGTCGGAGCTCCAGAACCAGATGAAGCTGAAGGCTTTCGAAGCCGAGCGCGCTCAGATCGTGCAGGAGGAGACGGCCAGGAACCTCAGCCTGTGCCAGATAGAGTGTGAGAAACAGCAGAAGAAACTGGAGGCAGGTGTCCTTTAATCACCTTATGCTGCCTCGTCATCAGCATGGCATTTTTTAGTGTCGCGTCTATTCCAAACAAAAACTGGTTCGTCTGTTTGTTTGTTTTACTCACACAATGCAAGGCAGGACAAAACCCTCATCCTTATTGTAGTGCATGATTGTGCAGTAGAGTATAGAGGAAATAAAACCTGAACAACAGTCATGTGACCTTCCACCACTTACCTAAGAGCTAATGCTGCATTCGACTTACCTCAGAACTTCACTGACATCATTTTCAGCCTCTCGAGCTACAAATTGGGGGGGGGGAACACCGTGACAGATATAACACTACGTCTGTATGAAGATTGCTCTAAAACAAATACTTGTATTATTTAAAGGTGAGATGCTGCGGGCCACGTTGAATGGATGTCACTGTACTACGTGCCGTACTAGGGGTTGAGGAAATCTAGTTCTTGAGTAGGAATTCCGAGTTGACGGGGCATTTTCTTTAGCCAGAGGTCAGAAATTACAGCGTTACGACCTTCAGTCGAATGCAGCATAAGTAGCTAAACGCATTACAAACCACCATAAAAGCTTCCACCGCAGAACCGTCTCCATCAGCGTCTTTCTCTCTCAGGTTCTAACCAAGGAGTTCTACGCGCTCCAGTCGTCATCGGAGAAACGCACCACAGAACTGCAGTCCCAGAATGCCGAGCAGCAGGTGAGGCTGGAGACCTACGAGAAGCTGGAGAAGGAGCTGGACGACGTCACCATGCAGGCGGCAGAGAGTGAGACAATTTTTTTTCCTTTCCTGTTAGCGTAAAGGAAGCAGTGGTAGCTCAGTGGTTAAGACGTTGGATTACTGAGCAGAAGGTCGTGAGTTCAAACCCCAGCGCTGCCACTGTGGGCCCTTGAGCAAGGCCCTTTACCCTCAACTGCTCAGTTGTATAAGTGACATAGATGTAAGTCGCTCTGGATAAGGGCGTCTGCCAAATGCCGTAAATGTAATGAAGCGTCTAAGTAAAATTTTTCTAGAAGTTAGAAGTTTCACGTTGGTTAACGGTTTCCTACATTACCCACAATGCCGTTCGACTACCTGCTGATAGTGGTGCCAGTGGGATTGAGTCCTCGGGTTCATCTCTACCTTAAGAGAGAGAGAGAGAGAGAGAGATGCGGCGGCGCTTTAGTGTTTCAGTCTGCCCAGATCTCACACCTCCTCATGTCAAAGAGATCAGCTTCTAAAGCTTTCACGTGAACGCCATAGTTAATCCCATCACACTCGTCATCTCGCAGATCGCTAACCAGCCTAACAAGAATAACAAAAATATAGCGCCAACCCTCAAATATTTTAATGTTAATGGGTTTTCGGGGTGTTTTCCTTTAAGCATGATGCATGCTTCGTCAGAACTGCTTGTGAGAAAACCCCGAGCTTCCCTAGTGTTTCAGAACAGTAGAAAGATCTTAGCTGTACATCAGATGTGGGAGTGTGCAGTAAACAGCATCGCGCGACGTCAACATTTTGTTATCGGCTGTTCGAATAAAACGGCCATTGGTTGCTGTGGCCGATTAAGAGGAACTTTATACAAATTTGCATTGTATAAAGGGAAGCTTTTAACATTTATTTGAAAAGCAAATAATGGGAGTATAATTTGAAGCAGAACACATGGATGACTCATTTCAACCTCGTCCCGTGTTTTAAATCTGAATGGCCAGCCTAATTTAAAAATGTAGTTAGCGGTTACAGATTAATCTCTACTTCTCTGACTAGAAAGAGAAAAGCAGGTCTGAAAACCAGCTTGTTAACTTTTTTTTTTTAATAGTTTAATGACTGAGTAGCAAGGATGAACATGAAGAATAGTTTGTTTTTTGTTTTTTTTTTTAAACTTCAGTGCATGTGAGACGGACAAGACTTTTCCCTGTACTGAGAAATAAAAAGAAAAAAAGCAGTTTACTCTCAAATGATTTACAGTCCCCTGTGGAGGTTGTTGGTGATGTCAGTGACTGTTGTTTTGGGGTTTTTCTTCACAGCTTTCATAACGTTTCTGTCATCAGCTGCTGTTGTTTTCCTTGGCCGACCCATCCGGTGTCTGTTGCCCAGTACACCAGTGGTTTCTTTCTTTTCCAGGACATTCCAAATTGTTGTATTGGCCATGCCCAATGTTTGTGCGATTGATTTGCCCTCTTTTCCTCAGCTTCAAAATGGCTTGCTTTTCTCCCATAGACAGCTCTCTGATCTTCATGTTGGCTTAGCTTTATTGTTTAAACAGTCGGTCTAACAGGACACTCCTGGGTAACAAGAAACAGGTGTCAATCACACATTCCAATATTTCTGCTCGCCTGCGAATTGGTCTGATTTCGAAACGTGCTGTGTTTTATGTCGTTTAACACGTCTACATATAAATGCCAGGGAATAAAAAGTTTTTAGGAAATTCTTAACTCTCTTCTCATAATCATCGTTTGATCTCAAACCCAAATGTCTTCAGCCTACAGCAAAAACAAATGAATTGGCCTTGCCGTTCCAATAGTTTCGGAGGCGACCGTATAATAGAAGTCTGAGGGCAGTTGTTCAATTTGTATGAATAAACTTCTTAAAAATGTGTCACTAGACAAAGATAATTTAAAACCCTCACACTGTAAAGGATGAGACGGAGGTGAGAGAAAGTCTTACAAAACTTATACGGTTTTATCCAAATTTCTCAAACGGTTTTTTGTTCCTTATGCTTTGCAAAAAGTTTTTTTCAGTACCGTTGTGCGATCAAACAAACTGCACTGCTATCACTCAAGCATAAATTCTTCTCCATATGGATGAACTATACAGATTTGGAGGTGTGTTTGCGGATCTTTGATCGAAGAATTCGCGAGTTGCTGCCCTTAGACGTCCCTCATAGTTTTGAGTAAACAGGATTTCTGTTCTTATCAGAGTCCGGGGCAACGTGTGGCTTGTATCCTTCACGCTAATCAGACGTCCCCTACAGATGTGGTGGATAGAGATTATGTTGAAAAAACACTGGAATACTCCTTGAACTGTTTTCTTTTTTTTTTCTCTTTTCTTGTTATTTCTGAGTTTTACGACTTTACTAAACGAACACACGTCTCGCTTTCGCAACGTTTTGCTTTCAACGCCGTTTATTCCAGAGTTCATTAAATCACTTTGGCTCTGCTTTGTTTTGAAAACTTCTGTACGTTCTAAGCAGGGGAGATAATATTTTATGAGCGTAGTTAGCCTCTCCCCTTTGCTCCTGATGGTGGGTGGTCTGAGAGACATCCAAACACGTTAAGTTGCACACGTTACGTTTTTTCCCCCCGTGTTTTATAGTGGAAAACGAGGACGAAGCGGAGAGGGTGCTGTTTTCATACGGTTACGGAGCGAACGTGCCGACCACGGCCAAGAGGAGGCTGAAGCAGAGGTGAGAGTAGAGAAGGTCAAGTGTCTTCACAGAGCTTCAAGCTGTTGCTAAAAGTGAAAAATGCTTGAAGAAGTCACGTGTGTGTGTGTGTGTGTGTTTGCAGTGTTCATCTGGCAAGAAGGGTTCTGCAGTTAGAGAAGCAAAATACTCTGCTAAGGAGAGACCTGGAGAGAATCACCGCCCACGCAGGGCAGATCTCAGAAGAGGTATCGTGCTCTCAAAGCCGTTCTCAAACACACAAACACTCACACTCTTAGTCATACATCACCGCACAGAGATTACGACATAAGCTCCAGAACACCATAATTCATCTTCACGCCCAACCACAAATATAAGCAATTCATTGTTGGTATATTTGTTTGTTTGTTTGTTTTTGTTTTTTAAGCTCTGTCTCAGGAGTGGTTTATTCTCAGGGCGCTAAATACATGTAACATTTTTAGTGTTGGTTCATTTTCCTACAGTTTTCCTCCAACCGCTAGAGCAGTCACAGTGATGACAGTAGTTCAGTTCAGTTCAACTTTATTTGTATAGCACGACATCCCCACAAAGCAGCTTTACAGAAATCCGGATCCTTAATAAACAAGCCGGAGGAGATCTCTCCAAAACCCCGAAACCCGTCCTCTTCTGCGTGACACCGGATAGAAAGATTATAAATCGCTAGGAGTTTAGAAGTATAGAAGAGTAAAACAAACAGTGAATTGTGAAAGTGTTCTGGGACGAGCACAAGACAGTCTTTATGATTACAGAAATCTACAGTATTGTCTTCATCTGATTGGCTGTTCAGATAACCAACTTGTATCAGCTTTGACTAATTTAATTGACGAAAAAAAGCCTGTTTTTTAAATTTTTGACTGTTGGAAAGAATAGTACAGAATGAAAATAGCATTGTAGAGATACACTTGTATACACTTCATAAAACCCTTGGCACCCCATATAATCAGAAAACAATGGCTTGTCTGCATTTGTGTTTGTGCTCTTGTGGGGTTTTTTTTTTGTTGTTGTTGTTTTGTTTTGTTTTGTTTTTTTGAAGGAATTAAAGGTTTGCACAGGTTGAGGAAGGGAAAAAAAAAATCCTCTCTCATTTGGCCAAATCACTCAGAAGAAAGTGCTATCTGCCCTCTTCCACTTACATGAGCTCACATGATGCCCACAGTTGGCTAGTGTCTCTGTGATTGACACATTAGCACTATTTTTATTTTATTCTTGCCTTTTGTTAAAATTCTTTTGTTTATCTGTATAGATGATATTGTAATGAGATTGTGATAACTGGTCTGTAGCAAACAGCAAATCTGTACCATTAGTTCCCGTCAGTGCCAAAAGCCATCCAATTTGGAGGAACGATGGTCAATGGAAAAAAGCACAGCAAAGCAGAAAAGCTCATTGAAACCCAGAGTTCAGGAAGTGAACTGTTCCTTCTTTCTTTCAGTCATTCACAAGTAGTGGAACCATGTTTCCGATCTACAGTGGCAAAGAACGTGCCAGTATTTACACATCACTTTTCACTGACAGCTGCCGTTCTTATCCTTCAACACAAATGTAGTCTTGTTGCACTAAAACGGCGAATTGCCAATCTTAAAAGCAGTCCGGATTGTCGAGGCGCAGCCAGGCACGTTGCGATCTAGTTTTTAACTTTTTAAGTTATCGCAGATTTTGGCAAATTTCCACTGACCGACTCATTTCAGATTTCAGTTTCAGTCTCAATGGCGTCTCCTTTCATTGTGCCGTTGTCCCCAGAGCACACGGACAAACCGTGCAAACGCCTCCGCTTGCTAAATTCATGCAGAAACTCCCCAGAGTTTACAGAGGCTCTTGAAACTTGGGAATGAGTCACAGATGTTGCAGTAGGTTTCCAGCGAGCTTATTGCGTTTGTGCGCTGGGTTTGAAACGAGGAATTAGATCAGTACAGAACACAGAGTAAACATTCTGATTCAAGATCAAGTTGCATAATATGGTGTGTCATCTTCTGAATAAAATATGATTTATTTAATGATGGGTACTGATTATGTTGATTAAGGAAGTAAGAGTAGTTTTAGTGCTTGTAAAGCAGCAACCGCTGTGTTGTTCTCTCCTGCTTTTTACTCACTGTTCTCCAAAAGGCCTCAGGATACTTGATGCGGAGACGACATCTGTGAGTGTCGGTTGAAGACAAAACCAATTTCACAAGCAGTTTTCACGAGCTCGAATGCTTTCTGCAGCTTCGCATTGGCCGCCGTGTACGGGTGCTCCGGTACTGCAGGTGGCGCTGTTAAAATCTCACAACATATTATTTAAAGTTGTTGGAAGAGGATGAAGAGGAGGAGCTGCTTAGTTTGTTCTCAGTTTTCAAAAGGATAAGAGACTATTAGATGCAGGTGAGTTGAGATGAGTTTAGCACGCTTGTCAAACTTGTACGATAATTGCAAACGAATCAGCTTGGACACTCTAATCCGTAATGACCAATCACAGGCTTAGTCACGTAGTGTATTTTAGCCACCAAGTTCACCTGGATGTCCACGATCGAGCGAAGCCTTCACATGACGTCATTTTGTTCCACGATGACATCATACTGTTCGTGAAAGCCAGGCGAACGTTATCTCTGCAGGAAACGCTCCGAAGTCTTAATACTTTCGGAGAATCCTTAACGTTTTGAATTGAGGAAGCTGTTTAACGATTTTAAACCATTTAAAGTTTAAAGAGATTAAACTAAATTGACGAAATAGCTTTGTTTGAATTTCAGCTACCACTGCTGAGGTCAGTGTTTTTTGTTTGTTTGTTTTTGTTTTTAGCTGCCCAATCAGCTTTGCTTTAAACCCTCGCGCCTGTGCCCTCTTCTCCATAACTCGTTTCTTTCACTTTTGCATTCTCTCCTTTTCTTTATCTGATTCTTTGTTGCTACCTACTTATCTCGCACTTTCTTTACCTCCTTTCACTTTCTCGTCTTTCTCGTTATCTACAGTATCTTCCTCCGTCCTTCCCTTTCTTACCTTTTTTGCATCTTCCTTGCTTCATCCCTTTCTTTATTTCATCGCTTTCTTTCATCGCTTTCAGCTCCTTACACTTGAGGACACTTTGCAAGACGTACAGTGAAGTGTAAACACTGAAATTATATATATATATATATATATATATATATATATATATATATATATATATATATATTTTTTTTTTTTATTCACCCAGGGAATAGGCACATGATATGGAGTTTTATTAAAGCGGATCAGGATCAGTATCAGGTGTGTTCTTTAGAGCAGTGACCTAAGTGTTTGTGGGGGAAATTCAGCACGTATGCATTAACAGAGCCAGCACACACAACTGAAAGCGTCCTGTGCTGCTTCAAGCACTTGATTTGTTCCCATAAGCAGCAAAGAAACCTCCATCGCTGATACTTGTTGAGGAATCTGAAGCGCTTTGATCCATGGTATCGCTGACATTCATTCTTCCTCGTGGCATCATGCCCTGTTGAGGAGTCACCCAGAGTCAAGCTTGGACCAGGTACTGACACAAGTCTGCACTTGTTCCTCTCTGTCCTACAGCGGTACGTGATACTCTGAGTTCACACTGTTCCCTGCAGTAAAAGATAATTCCAGTATTAAATCAGGTAGACGTCGTTCTTTTCTTTTCCTAACATGCTTGAAACATAATTACAGATTGTAGCCAGGGTATCCGGCGTTGTCCTTTCAGATATTCGGACGTTCTCAACACGAAGACGCCGATCGTATGATCGCTTGTTCATACACACTAGGATATGTTGTGACTCGCTCGCAGGGACGAATAGCTAATTGCTTTTTTTTTTTCTTTTTTTTTTTTTTTAAGCCTCCAGTGAAAGACTGTTGGCTGTCTGCTCATCTCCTCAGACTTAACACGTGAGAACTGGTGTGCCTAAAGAAGAGAAGAAGAGGTGCTTGCTCGATATATATTCCCCTGGCTACAGCGTTGTGTTGCGTTTGCACTCCTCACGTTTGATCACACGTGACTTTTCACATTGTCACGAGATCTCGGCAAATCAGGTGCCCTCTCTTAGACTAGTCTCTGGGTGATGGGAGGAGCCAGTGTCCAACGGCGATAAGAACAGTGGCCATCATCAAACTGCCCTTTCAGCTGTGAAATTGTTTTTGTTATCCATTCACCAAATGAAAAGAAATATTACGTGTCACTCACTTTGTCACTCGAGCTGATTAAACCCCACCTTCCGAGGCGTCCGTGTATCTGATAAAGGGTTTTCTAATACCCTTCTGTCTCTCGATGTATCAGTTCGTACTGCTTGATAAAGGAGGCAGTTAAGCAGCCGTACTCATCAATCGTTACGAGACAGTTGTGATACGGTAAATAGGATAAATTGGGTTTGATTTCATACCGCTTACATAAATCATCTTGCATGAAGTGTGTGTTACATTTTTACCGTGTTATTAATAACTACCGTGAATCAGTTAACGTACCATTCAAGCTCTGGTTTGAGGAACTTTTTGAGTGAGAATTTACTAACCTGTCCACTTTTTTCCGCTGGTTTTCTGCTGTTGTAGCCCATCCGTTTCGTGTTTCAGTGTGTCTTGTGTTCTGAGATGCTTTTCTGCTCACCACGCTTGTAAAGAGTGATTATTTAAGTTATCTTCGCCTTCCTGTCAGCTCAACCCAGTCTGGTCATTCTCCCCTGCCCTCTCTCATCAACAAGGTGTTCCTGCTTGCAGAACTTCTGCTCACTGGATGTGTTTAGGGTTTCACGCCATCCTGTGTAAAATCTAGAGACTGTTGTGGGTGAAAATCCCAGGAGATCCGCAGTTTCCGAAATACTGAAACCATCCCATCTGGTGCCAACAACAATACCACGATTAAAGTCATTGAGATCATATTTTTTCCTTCTGATGTTTGACTGTAGCTTTTGACCTGTATCTACATGATTTAATGCATTGTGCTGCTGCCACATGATTGGCTGATTGGATCTTTCTTTTTTTTCCTTTCTCTCACTCTCTCACTCTAACTTTTAATCTCACCTTTTGTCTGTTTCAGCTGCAAGCAGCCAATCGGCTTCTTCAGCAGGCTCAGCAGCCATACAGTTACCTCATCGAGACGGTTCGCCAGCGGGACGTGCAGATCCAGTCACTAAAAGAGCACCTGTCGCAGCTGGAAGAGGAAGTGAGGTATGTATTCAGAGCAGTTGCCCAGATTTCATTTGGTGAAGCATCACACCTTCTTTTGTTGTGGAAAGAAAGCTGTTTGCAATGAGGTGACCCAGTGCAAATGTTAAAACATGTCAAACTGTTGAAGTGCTAAACGTGATTTCTCTTGTTTTCGCAAGAGCATCCAGCCTCCGACTGAGCACTAAACGGATACAGATACCGGCACAGATACACCGATACAGATAGTGTCATATGTAGCGTTAAAAAATGCAACATCTAGTTAAATATTACTAGCAAGAAATCATTACTGTGGGTAATTATAATTCGTGAACGTGAGTTTTCACGTTCTGTGACCACAGCTTGAACTGATCACTCTGTATGCGCCAATATAACATCCTCGGCTCACGAACATTTGAATGCCTAATCTTTGAGGCGATCAAAAACAGTAGCTACTGTTGGTGATAAAAATGCTTTAGATACAGATCCTTTTGGGATCTTGTGAAGAGATCATGAGATGGCGGTTCAAGAGATTGACACTTAACGTCACGGTGACATCGTAGATGAGTCCGTACATGCAGGCAGCTTCTTCTCTGGAAATTTATTTCAGGTGCTCAATAGCAGCATGATGCAAGGTATGTAGCTGTTCCACGTGAGCGTAAACTTGCGTGCCTTTGAGGAAGAAGATTCATACCCAGAAATTCACAAAGCATTCGATGATTAAGGGGCTAATTAGTGTTTTCTGGTAATTGTGGCTTATCATGATGACAAACGGATTAATTGAGTTTCTTAAAAACTCCTAGTATGCAAATAAAAGTAGGCAGGTCCTCTCAAGAGTTGCCCTTTTAATATGTCTTGATGGAGGCTAGAGGATTTAAAAAAAAAAAAAAAAAAAAAAAACTGTGCTTTTTCCCCCTCAAACATCCCACAGGGGCAAAACTTGATTGCTTCGAAAAACGAAAAAGTGCTTGCGAAACGTTTTTTGTCGCACCCCGAGGTCCTGTGCACTCGGAGAGTGTCTGCTTTATTCATTGACTAATGATTTAGTGGGGTTGTCACTGAGAGAACGTATTAGCCAATTATTACACACCTGCACCTGTCTAGGCTGATTGGGTTGAAGGTTCTTCAGCAAGAAAAACAAGAGAAATGTTGCAAGTTTTTTCATACTTGTTCTTGGAAATACTAGATTCCTATTCACATACTGTATGCTCACTACTATGCACAATACTTGCTGCATGATAAAGGTCCTCCCGATTCATTTGGATGCATTTCTCCGTAAATTGGCAGACGAAATGTTCCCGTAGTCTTCTGAATTCATTCTGCCGCTACCATCATGAGTTACATCATCAATAAAGATTAGCGAGCCTGTTCCAGAAGCAGCCATGCAAGCCCAAGCCATGACGCTACCTCCACCATGTTTCACAGATGAGCTTGTATGTTTTGGATCATGAGCAGATCCTTTCTTCCTCCACACTTTGGCCTTTCCATCACTTTGGTAGAGGTTCATCTTGGCTCTAGAACTTTTGTGTGTCATCTCTGTATTTCTTTGTGAATTCCAATCTGGCTTTCCGATTCTTATGGCTGATGAGTGGTTTGCATCTTGTGTATCGCCTCTACACATGTCTTCTTCGAACGGTGGATTGTGATACCTTCACCCCTGCCCTGTGGAGGTTGTTGCTGACTGGTGTTTTTGAGTTTTTCTTCACAGCTCTCACAATGTTTCTGTCATTAATATGAAACAACTGAATTTGTTTTTGTGAAACTTTTCATTCAATTTGTGTGTGTAATTGAGATAAATAAACAAATTTAAACTTGACAGCATAATCTGTATATGAAACCGCAGCAACACCGCCAGTTACACGACCAATCGAGCTTTACTGTACACGAGTTTCCTTATATGTACAATCACACAGTCTCATGAGCGAAACATGGGATACGAATGTTTTCACGAACTAACTGGATCTTCAGCAACGCCGCATTTGATGTGCTAACGCTCCTGCGAATGATTTACAACCAAATTTGTTCCCCTCAGGGACAACTGTACATCAGAAACACTAAAGGACCTTTAACATTTCAAAACATTAGAGAGGAAAAAGCACTTATTCAAGCTGTAACAGTCTTATTTCATGTCTGTTAGTCTATTTAGTGCCTTTTCCACCAGATGTTACAGTACAGTTATTAATCCCCATTTAATTATCATGTGGCTTAATCTAGGCATGTAAAGCAATAGGGAGTTTGCCGTTTTAGCATATGCTCAATAATTCTGTCCTGTTTTTTTTTTCCAATTGTATTGGAATTTAAAGACAATACTGCTTTGATTTCTTTCCACAGTGCAATGAAGAAAGAAAAGGCATCTCTGCTGCAGGTGAAAAACAACATGGCTGCCGATCTGGAACGGCTCCTGAGCCACAGAGAGGTAACGGCTGACTCGGAAAATGCGCCTGGGGATGGTGCGTTGCGTCCTCCAGGGAGGTGTTGTCGTGTAATTTGGTACGAGCCTCCAGTCCAGGTCAAATGAAGGATTTGTTTAGGGTTCAGTTTAGGTTATGCTTGTCAGTGTGAATCCAGTAAAAACAGAAAAGGGCTGTTTTGAAATTTTGCCACCAGGTGCATATGAGACACAAGGAGATGCTGCTATTGGAGGTGCCTGGAGTGTTTCAGTGGAACTTGCTGCCCAATCTCTCTCTCTCTCTCTCTCTCTCTCTCTCGCACACACACACACACACGCGCACAGAGTTGCCTCTGGGTGTTCCCTCTTGTTGTTCAGACACCATGGGCTGACATGCAAAATGCCAGTCACACACTAGTGACTTCAGGCCTCTGCTCGAACAAGTTGTTCTCTTTCACAACATCACATTGGTGCTTAATTAACGAAATCTGGCACTGGGAAGGCTGATGCCTATGCAATACCAGAGTATGTCACTGAACAGCTTGATCAACAGCACTTGTCTTCATAATGTTGCCATTATTTGCACGCAAATGACTGGAGAAGAATACCCTTTATTTGTTTATTTTTGTATCACAAAGACAACTGGAAATTCCTGTCGTGCCGCTTAACAGGTTCTCATGAATTCGTCCCATGTGATCGCTCTGATTCGGATCCAATCATTTTTATCAGGCCGCGGGCAAATACAAGACTTAAGAAGAAGTAGTAAGAATAATAATAATAATAATAATAATAATACAAAATTCAGCTGTGCTCGTTTTTCGTTCATTACTGAACCTAATTCCCTCGCCACGGAACCCTACGCCAAGCCTAAGAAAGCAGCTCATAACACATTTGTGAAATTTGGAGCTATTTTGAACCAAACATTCTCCTCCCACCAGCACGGCCACTGCTGGCGCAGCCTTTGCAGAGTGCACGACTTCCAGTGGCATGTTGGCATAAAGCACGCAGTCCTCGCGGACAGCTGCTCGCCTCGCACAGCGCTTTAACATGCCAGCGCATATGGTGGCTGAGTGATAAATAGAAATATTAAATGACCCCTGACATGCACACAACCGGGCACATCTATATTCATCACCGAAGGGTGCTGGATGTTCCAGCGTGAAGAAATAAGTGTACGAAGGTTCGGGAAGCAGAAATCGACTACTCTACTACGAAAACGTGGTAGAGAGTCGTCTCATTTCCTGTGGTTTTAAAGTCGGATTGTTTTCACCTGTTATGTAAGATCTCATCAATGGCACTTTAGGTTTAATACGCGATCAGAATGAGAGACGTTTTGGCATCTTTGTGAGAGAGAGAGGGAAAAATTGAGAGCCTCGTTTCAGCTCTGATTTCCATCTGGTTTGGAAGCATTACACTGAAACATGTCACAACACTGAGTTGATTCTATTCTCAGGTATCTTTTGATTGATGTATACAAAAAAAGTAGCACTTTGCGAAATGTCAGTGTGTTGTTATTGTTTTTGTTTTTTTTCAGATCTGGGCAATGCCAGCATTACTTATGTTCACAATATGTCTGGGACCCCTGACTGGATTGGGTCACTGTTGGAGCATTAAAAAAAAAAAACAACTAAACGACTATGAATAAAAGTATAATATACATGTGAAGATATGAGGTGTGGAGTATGGGGTAAAAACGTAGCTAAAAAACAAACAAACAACGCAATAAATATTGCCATTGATTATCAAACAGTAGGTGTGGCGGTCTGGGGAAAAACCACTGGATGTAGCTTTGGCTGAATTCTGGAAAACAAAAAAATTACCAAAATCGGATTTTTCTGCCAACAATATACTTTAACATTTCTACTTTAAGAAAGCATAAATACATTTTGATTATCAAATTGGTAACATGTTCATTTCCAATTATAAACCCTTTTTACATTTGTAAATCACAGCAGTGTTAATGTTGCAGCAAAGTAAATTGGGTTCTGAACGTAGAAGTAGGCGGGGCGTCGGTCAGAGGAATTGAAATTTTAAACACTGATCCGATCGGATTGGTTTTGCATTGTGAGGTGGGATGATATAATTATTACTGGAGTATCTCTGGGATTCTAGTCCAGTCTCTATCAGTCACGTCGGTAATTTTTTTTTTTTTAACGGCTTGCGCATGCGCACGTCCGGAAACATTACGCCGTATTGTACCTGTAGAAATAACCCCAGGTGGTGTGCCATATCCAGTCCCTGTTGACATGCCGGTAAAAAAATTCTGGGGAAAGAAGTTTTGCGCGTATTCTTCAGGAAGCGCTCGCTCTTTCCCGTCGGAACCAGCAGTCAGAGTTTAAAACGCAGAACGATAAAATATAGATGATGTTTAGGCGGACGTCTCAGTGAAGCAGTGCTTGCAGAGGATTTAGGTAAGTTATTGATTTCCTGCCGCTGGTTTATGATCGAGTGCGGCCGTACCCACTACAACAACCGGTAGTAATAAAGTCCAAAGCAATCTGGTTGAATTTTAGCATGATGAACATGTCTTGAACACAAACCCATCGCTCATCCTGAGCGAATCGTTCATTGGTACTACAGATGTCCTTCGGCAACATTACCTCCAGAAAACTTTTACTTATGACACCATTTTCAGTTCAGGAAAGTCTATAGTTTGGAGATTTATATATAGTGGAATATTCTATCCATACTGAAACTCGATTTGTCCCCTTTAAAATCTGCAACGTTAATCAGTGTTGAATATTAAACTCCTTGCCTTGCTGACTGTACGCTTAGTCATACAGCAGTAGAGATGACCAAGTGACGTGGTTTATCAGGGAAATCAGTGAACTACTTACACACATTGTAAAGTTCATTGTAACTTCGTTGTCGATCATTTTGAATGAGCTGAAATCCGAGTTTAACTCTGCCTCACTCTGATTGCATGCGTCTTCCTCATAGGAGCTGTCTGCCATGAAGCAGGTGCTGGTCAGCATGCGCTCACGGCAGAACCGAGAGCCGGAACCGGAGCTCAGCAGCAGCAGCAGACCAGTAGAACAGCGGCCCAGAGAACTCGGCAGAACTGCGGACGGGGAGCAGCACCAGCTCCGACCCAAACCTACGGTGTTTGTGAGTGCAGACGAGCTCCGTATAACAAACAGTAACGTTCACATGAGCACAAAATGGCTTCCTGCCACAAGTCAGGTATCTCAGTATAACAGATGGAGTGTGTTATAGATCATATATGAAAAGAAATTTAATATTGAGAAGAATGTACACAATTTGTGCTTTTTCACAGGTTTTGATGTTCGAATTGTAATGTGGATGGTTACTTTAAAACTGCACTGTTGAAAGCTGAATGCTGATTGGTCAGAAGGTCTTGAGTAAGGTTTATTCTGATGCAGCCGTTCTTATACATTACTGTTTCTATAGTAACAACTTGCATCGAGGCTTGAATGACCGTCACGTTAGATAAACGTATTTAAAAAAAAAAAAAAAAAAAAACTGTGTAATTGTTGATGCGATGATGTTTTTGTTTCATTTATGGAAGGAGTCTCCAGTGTCAGCGCTGGGTAACAGTCAGAGGTAAAGCTGTAACATGGGGGAAGTCTTCAGGACAGAGGAGTTTATGCTTTTTGGTGACATGACAAGCTGTGTTTTGTTTTTTCATCATTTAACTTCACGAGAGAGAGAGACAGAGAGAGAGAGAGACAGAGAGAGAGAGAGACAGAGAGAGAGAGAGAGAGAGAGAGAGTTAGTTTATAAACATAATTACAAACGGATAAAATGTTCATTTAATTTATAAAGATTTGTAATTTTTGGCAAATTGCTGTGGTATGAAAGGAATAAAAAACACTTTGCTGTTGATGGGGAAATGAACAAACTTCAGGGTGGTAACAGTAACAACTGTCGTTGATTATTTCCCTGTAACAGCATGTACATTATGTACAAGTGAACCTTTTTTTTTTTTTTTTTTTTTTTTTTTAAAGTATCATGTTGTTGTAATTTGTGCATGAAAGGCCTGATCATGTTCACTATGAATATTCAGAGTGATTTGAGCTTAGAGACTCTGAAGGAATTCCTCCCGTACAGAGCTAATATTGAATCTGGCTAATAATTTGTGGTTGTTACACTGCACTTCATTTTTTTTTTTTTTTTTTTTTTTTTTTTTTTTTTTTTTTTTTTTTTTTTTAAAGTAATGTTATTCTTGTATAACCGGTGGACCGTTTCACATCATACGCCTTCTAGTAAACCCTGTAATGGGCTTAAGGTTGTTTGCTTATGGCAGGCCAGCGTTTCATATCTTTTATGAAACCTCAATGCATAGCAAAGTTCAAAGGAACAGCCGAAAATAGCTTGTTTTCTGTCTTTCACAGACCAATAAAGAAGTTCCTGAGTGGCACAGAAAGCTCAAGGCGAAGTCCAAATGACCACTGGAGACTTGTTTTACCAGAGGAACACAACATACAGGTTTTATTTATGGACACTGGAATTCACTTTGTGTACAGTGTGTTTTGTACTTGTAAAAAAAAAAAAATCTGATTTAAAATAAAAAGAATGCATTTGTTTTTGTTTTTTTATTGCTGTGGAAGTGGAATCTGTTTGGATCTGTGATTACAGGAGCATTAATTGTGTCGTGTGTGTGTGTGTGTGTGTGTGTGTGTGTGTGTGTGTGTGTGTGTCAGTCAGTCAGTCATCATGTATCACGAGGACATTTGAAGATGGCTTAAGGTGGGAAGTGTCTAGAATGTTCAGGAGAGTGCTCTTTTGTCTGTTGAGGTTCATTGTAACAGGAGTCTCCTGCCTCTTTTTAACCGAGAAGGCGCTACACACAGTAATGTTTATAAATAGCCAGAGCCTTGCATACTGTAAGACTCGTCTGTCTCCTCTCCTCTTGGTCAGTAGTAGTAGTGGGAGGAGGCGATCTGCTTCATTCCTTCTCATTCAACATCTTTGAGGGGGGAAAAAACATATATGCATCATCCCATAATGTAATTATTTTTATTTTTGTGTGTGTGTGTGTAAGTGTAAAATACACTAAGTACAAGTGATTATATGATTGTGATTATAATTTGTCACTTTAATAGATTACAGTTGTCCATACATCAAAAACATTTTCCATTTTCCTACATTGCAATAATGTATTTATACTTTCCAGATTTTTTTTTTCTACACCGAATGTCTATTTTTAAAATTGGACATGTTTCATTAAAATTTTTTTAAAAAAGTATTCACTCATACACTGCACATTTTTTGCAGTGAATTGCTCCATGTTTGTTTCATAGTGTTGAAATCTCTGCCCAGACATTTGATATCAAATTCGGTTACGTGCTAAACCACCTACTGTGGTTCTAACTACAATCAGGGTTACCAGGTCTCTGCAAAAATAAATAAACAAACAAAAAAACAAACACAAAAATACCTGAAACTATTCCATACTGTTGTTCACTTGCATTTCTGATTTACGATATCTGCACTTTGCCTTTTTGTCATTGTATAGTACACTCTATAATCACCCGTTTCCTTCCCTAATCTTTGTTAATATATTGTATAACAGAAATTGTTCTGTATGTCATAGAAACACTGTCTGCACTTACACTGTCCCTTTGTTTGCCACAGCCTACGTTTGAGCAAACTGATCTGATTTCATTCTGATTATTTGCTTTAAAACATGGTATTGGACCCATGGACTTGCTTTTTCCACCTGCAACCTTGTTTCAAAACTAGCCCAATTTGGATGCAACTCAACCCTGACTACAATGTTGTTGGTTTTTTTTTTTTTTTTTGCCAGTTGACATCGGTGTTGGATGGAAACTAAAATAAAAAAAATATATGTTTTTTATACTATAATTATTTTTTTTCTTTTTACCAGAAGCTATATATTGTGCTTTAATGCCTATTAATTACTTAAGGGATAATCCACAGCTAGGTGTGCATTACATGGTTTTTAGTGCATGACGTGGAGGCAAAGAACCAGACCAACACGAAGCGGAGGGTGTTTGCCTCCGTGGAGTGCATTAAAATCATATAACGCACACCTAGCCATGGATTATCCCACTTATACCATGGTCACTTGCCAGCATTGACAAGTTAAAGTACTCATTGATGCTTGCAGTGCAAAATTTGACTGAAAAGATAAAAATAACAGTTAGACCTAGAATTCCAGTCTAAATCATACACCGAGATAAAGTTATAATAAATAGTTATGAGAGAGAGAGAGTGAATTACCTGCGTCTGTGATGCGTCTCATCTCAAGCTGTGAGTTTAACTACTGTATGCAACTGTATCTATGTTACTATGGTTACAGTTGTTTATAGACAGCACATTAATTGAGAACGGTGATTAAACGGACTGGAACTACCTGTACATTATATTGTTTGAACGCACACCTTCCAGCCAATCAGAATTGAGTATTCAGACAGACCATGGTATAATTCTATCCAAACAACATAGTGAATTACGTACCAGTGTCACATCAAGCCCTGTACTACACGCCTAGTCACTATGGCAACCTGTGATGGTGTAAGATACTGTTTTGACATACACGTTTGGATGTAGGCTGACGCATACTACATATATTGTAGGCGGTGGTGATATGGTGAGAGTCATATCTTGATACTTGGAGATACTTTAATCATACATCATACATGTCGCCAAGGATTCATTTTGAGAGATGATGCAAGGGAACATCACCCAGTTACGCTTAATATATACCCTCCTTGCAATCTCAATTTTTTATCAATCAATCAATCAATCAATATTCTTTTGGCTGGCTTGACATGTCTTGGATGAAGCCTGTGTCAGCTTTCAAACCTCCCGTCCACAACCCCCATCCGCCACCAAGTGGTAGCTGTGGTGTCATATATGTATATGTATGTGTGTGTGTGTGGAAAAGAGGTGAAGAAGCGTGTGCAGGCAGGTTGGAATGGGTGGAGAAAAGCGTCAGGTCTGTTGTGTGATAAAAGAGTACCAGCAAGAATGAAAGGAAAGGTGTACAGGACAGTAGTGAGACCAGCGATGTTGTATGGTTTGGAGACAGTTGCACTGAGGAAAAGACAGGAGGAAGAGTTAGAGGTAGCAGAGCTGAAGATGTCGAGGTTCTCTTTGGGAGTGACGAGGATGGATAGGATCAGGAATGAGTACATCAGGGGGACAGCACATGTGAGATGTTTTGGAGACAGAGTTAGAGAGGCCAGGTTGAGATGGTTTGGACATGTTCAGAGGAGGGAGAGTGAATATATCGGTAAAAGGATGCTGAGGTTAGAGCTGCCAGGCAGGAGGCCGAGAGGAAGACCAAAGAGGAGGTTTATGGATGTAGTGAAGGAGGACATGAAGGTAGTCGGTCTGAGAGAAGAGGATGCAGGGGATAGGGCTAGATGGAGGCAGATGATTCGCTGTGGCGACCCCTGAAGGGAACAGCCGAAAGGAAAAGAAGAAAGGTGTGTGTGTGTGTGTGTATTTGTTTGATTGTACCATAGTGTATTGTTTGAAAATTAAAAAGAAATAGTGGAACTGTATTATGAAAAATGGTATGTTCTGGGTTTTTTTTTTCTCTCTCGATCGAACATTTTATTTAGGGAATAATGTTTAAAGAAAAAAAAAGGAGGAGGATAAAAATACTTTTAAAAAATAGATTTAATTCAAGCATCCAATCAGCACGGATACCTGATATACTGCAAGCAGGACTACAGGAGCGTTTTATCGCGATAACCATGTGTCCTCATATCACATCGTCCAGCCCATTATATGCTCTGTACAAATTAGTTTCTGTAACTGCTCTTTAGTGCACTAGTGTGTGATTTGTGTGTTTTGACACACGGGCAGCTCCAGCCAAAGCTCTTAGAGGTGTGTAGCTGCTTCACTTTCGTGATCTCGGGTCTGCCACGCCCCGCCCATTCAGCAGCCTCATATCACCGAGGCCCTGAGACGGGAGGAGGCAGAAACCGGGATATCCGCTGTGAGCACGGGCGCGTATATATACACACACACACACACAAACATACGCACGCACGCAGAAGCACGCACACTCGCGCGTGCTCTCGGTCCATGCGCCACGCACTCTCCTCGCTCCTCCGCCGCACTCGTCTGTCAAGGAAAAGCGTGATTTTATTTTGCGGACTCCGTCCATCGTAGCGGGCCGTTATGGCAGCCACGCTGTTAACGGGACACGAGGACTTTCTGCCGCTGATGAAAGGCTTTCAGGAGGAGTCTGCTCTGTTCACCGATACCGAGAGGGGACTGGCCAACGAATACGCGCAGGTAATAATAATAATAATAATAATAATAAATATAATAATAATAATAAGCACCATATATATTTTTTGTGTTTTATTGAGCACTGTCTTGTATGAAAGATCAGAGGTGTGTCCTTGTCTCATGTCTGAGACGCATGTCTGTTTCCCGTGTCCTGATGCGTCCTTGTTTATTCCACCACTCGGGATTTCCCCGCGTGTGCTTATGTGCATGTGTTTATGTGAGAGAGAGTGTGTGTGTGTGTGTGTGTGAGATGATGCGGGTTCAAGGTAGAGTCTCGGGGTCTCTTGGTCACTGAACCACGACCAACATCTGATTCCTCCCCGCGAGACGCCTCGCCCTCACACGTTATTCCAGGCGATCCTGGAGTGAAACTTCCCAGCAATCGTGTAAGAGAACAGCTGGACGATCCAAAAAAAAAAAAATAAAAAATTTCCAAAAATAGCCCATGGACTTCAGGAGCTCAGACCCGACATTCCGGGTGTCACCCCGGCGCAAGCGCAAACGAATAACCCGCCGGTTTGATTGTCCATTTCCCGCTGATTGCGCTCTAATGATAATTGTCTGAGGTTTATATGGAAAAGCTGAGTGTGTGAGAGTGTGAGTAAGTGTGTGAGAGAGTGAAGCTGCCGGTTTCCGCGCGTCAGCAAAGTCTGTTTTGGGCCCGCGGTATGTATGAGCTCTGTTTTACAGTCCAGGGGGGAATGTAGCGGATACCTACTGAAGGCTGTGTGATAAATGTTTGGCTGCTGACTGCTAAATCCCAACAACCTCATCCGTCCCTCATCATAGTTTAGTTAGGATCGCAGCACAAAACTAGGGTTCATGCACCGGGTTCCCTGTGGTCTGGACAATTTTCGAGTCCCCGTTGGACCTCCCGCACCTTTGCACCCTTTACATTCGCTCGCCCACTGAGAACCGAGACACGGCCGAACAGTTGAGGGTTAAGTGTCTTGCTCAAAGACCCAACAGTGGCGGCTTGGCGTTGTTTGGATTCGAACTCCAATCGGTACGACACTGAGCCACCACCCTGACTCCACGTCCACGCGTTTTCGTTTATGCTGGAAAAGGAGTGCTGATGTGTTTGTGACTATGTTACACATCTATTTTAAAACTTTCCCTGCTGTTCTGCATGCATGTTTATGCCCAAGTGTTCTCTGCGTCACCTGCTACACACATAGCACGCATTCCGGACTGCTCATGAAATTCGACCGCAAATCATATCAGCAATACATATATATATATATATATATATATACACACAGTAATTTCTTAAAGTATAACCAGTTCAACAATAAGAATTTACAAATGTCTGTCAGGACTACAGAGCATTATCTAAGAGTTCCTGAGAGGAAATTTATTCTGTTCATGATTTCTGTTCCCAAGTTCCTTCAAGCTTTGCAGAAACAAGCAGCGCGTGCATTCCACCTGTCACGAAATCATCATTCTTTGCCATAATCTTGTCTGCGGGAGTTTAAAACAAGATCTCTGCTGTTTTTCTCTCCAGGCAAAGCTTGAGATGGACAAATACCTGACACCTCAGCTGCAGGATTCCCTGGCAGTCAAGAAGCAGTGCCAGGATAGCTCCTCTGTGGAGTTTTTCTGCGACGAACAAGGCTCCCCTTACAGCATCAACATGAACGTGTACCTACCTGACATCGCCTACCTGCGTGGCAGCCTGTGCCGCCCGCCGCGGCCCTCCGTCCCCAACCAGGTGAAAAGCAAACCGGTGAGCTCGACCTTCTCTTCAGCCCCAGACTGTTCCGTCCCTTCCACCCTTCCCGATTTCACCACCATCTTCAACTCGCCCTCGGCACCGTGCGCTAACATGGATGCAGGTGACGCTTCAAACGGCGTGTTCATCAAGCAGGAGATGCCCTCTTTTGAGCTTCCCCAGGACGGCCATCTGTTCCAGCTGCTCAGCTCGGAGCTCGACGTTCCCATTCAGGCCGTTTCGGACTCTCACTCTCACGCTCATGCCATGTCGTCAGAAGTGCACACCTTCCATGACCTGCACTTAGCAGCCACGCAAACTGCCAACAAGCCGTACTGCGCCATGCCGACGTCTGCGTACCCGCTCGCACCCTCGGGTCACTTCGCACACAGCCACACGCAGGTCAAATCGCCCTATCTTCCTCCCTCACCGCCGACCTCCGAGCCGGGCAGCCCAGACCGGCAGAAAGAGCTGCTGCACAACCTGACGCCACCGCCATCTTACGCCGCCACCATTGCGTCCAAAATGGCCGGCCACATGCCCGCTCATCAAGCGCCCGCGTCCACACGAGCGCCCGCGACCACCAGCGCCGGGGTCATGCCTGTCCGATACAACCGCAGGACAAATCCTGACCTCGAGAAGAGGCGGATACACCACTGTGACTTTCCAGGTATGGAGAAGTAGTACTTCATCCTTAACATGGTCACACTACTGCAGACTTAATTGTTACTGACATTGTTAAAGTTTGTACCTTGAATCTTGAGAAATTTGACATTTTCTAGAACCACAAAGGCAGTGCTGTTGCTCTAGTCTGAGTTAAACAGATTTTAGGTGGTAAAAACATCGAATCGGAGATACCATCCACTACAGTCCTTCACTCCCTGAGTGTTTTGTTTAGGAGCTGTTTGACATTCAGGTGTACGTTTATAAATCACACCGATCTCCCTTCCACTCTCCTGCCTTTATCCGAGCACTCTCTTCCTTTTTCTCTTGCACTTCCTTACCAAGACCGATGCACTGTTGAATAATTCAGGCCCGGGCCAAAGCCTTTTAACCAGGCCTCTGAATTAATGCGAGGGAGCTGACGTCAGCCCCCCCCCCCCCCCCCCCCCCCCGATTGTTATTGAATCCTGTTGCATCAAATTGACCGACCAGATTGTAAAACAGGCAAGCCTCATGACACCATTAATAGTGCATTTACGCTAAGCAGTTCATCTGAAACGCCACGCTCCGCCATTTAGAAGCCATCACCGCTTCACTGAACGGGAGGAAGGGGAGGTTTTACAGCTAACAAGATGAGATTGGTTTTAGCATCTCAAATGGAATGGAAACATTACCGAAGCCAAAGAAAATGTTCCCACTTAGTTTCCTTTTGACTTTACTATTCATGTGACTTGCCCTGTTTATTTCCTTCATTCATAGTGGTGTCTTTGTTACAGGCTGCAAGAAGGTTTACACCAAGTCCTCGCATCTGAAAGCTCATCTGAGGACGCACACTGGTAAGAACTTCTCAACCCCCCCTCCCCCCCCGCCCCCTCCACTCAACCCCACCCCAAATTAAAGCTGGGTTTTTATTTGGGCCTGTCGCAGCAGCGCCGCTTCTTTATTTTGGGTGTTTCGGGTCATGTTGCTAGGCAGGACTGTGCTCTCTGGCATGCCCTCGCATTCATTCCCGTACACTGCCATGAAAGCTATCCCACACCATCGACTCGATATGAGATTTTCGCCAGTTTTGGTTCGAATCAGCTCGAAGCTCTGCAGGGTACGAACAGATTCGAGACTTCGAGTCTCTGAACATCTGGTGTCGCAACCCCTGTCGTAAAATTCCGGAGTAAATTCGACGTGCTACGCGGCGTGACCTTGAGCGTATGGAGGGAAAACAAACACACGCGGCACTTGTTAGGCCGTTTTTCTAAGAACGGACTTTATGACAGCAAACAAGCCATAAATCTAAGTGCCAGCTTCCTTGGGCCCTCAACTCGCAGTGAGATTACTCCTGACGTGACCGTATAATAAATCTCGATTCTCTACCCATTTTTAAACGGCCACTTTTTAACCAAAAATAAATAAATAAATAAATAAATAAATATCCAGCCCATGAATGACCGCATGTAAATCATACAGACTTCCATGCTTTCTCTCTTCCTCTCTTTTATGTCTCCTAAGAATTGTGTAGTCATGAATGTTGTCATAGCAGTGACACACACACACACACACACACACACACACACACACAAATTATCCCTGCTAACCTCCAAACTGGTTGGGAGTCCACACGATCCTCCTCATCAGCGTCGATTAAGCAGGCTATTTGAACTGGTACAACAGGGAGGACGGGTTTTTCTCTCTCCCTCTCTTTTCTCTCTCTCTGCCTATGTCCTCTCTCTTTTTTCCCTCTTTATGAAGCTTCTCTACTGTCTGAAAGAGGCTTTACAATGGCTAATCACCTGAGCTACACTCTAATTCTCCGTGTCTCAGGAGAGAGGGGGAAGAAGCCCCCCCAGGCGCGCCATGTGCCGAGACGAGCTCGCCAAAACAAGTCATTACAAGATTCCTCATTTGGGACTCTCTTCACCTGTGCCCGAGCACCCACACGTACACTTTTACTTACCATTTACCTCTAATTATCTTTCAGGCTCTTATACAGAACCTTTCATACATCACAGGTTAATCTAACCTTTAACGCTGATTAACTTCAGTTCTGAATTGTCTCTGAATGTAGCAGTTGGCTCAAATCTTAAAAACGAGGCTTAGGCTATGTAGCAGCTCTTTATCTTCTCTTTCATCGACATTCTTCTACTTCTTTTTCCTCATGTGATGAAAATTGTTCCGAGCTGTTTTCATCACGCGCCGGATAAACCTGTCAAGGCTCACGCCGCATTTCTAGGCCGAGTCTCGACCTTTACCTGCGTGGCATTGAAGGGGGGGGGGGGGAACAGATTATCAAACAGGCCTCGTTTCAGAAAGAAGACGCTTTGTTTGGTTTTCGTAGAACTGGCTTTAAAACGTCGAACCCTACGCATGGGAAAGACAAACACTGCGTCGCGGCAGTCTCTTTCTTCGACAGGCTTTGCATTTGATCTTGACAAGCCGGCCTTTAGCCTTTAGCGCGCTGCATATCTCTGTGTTTAAAAAAAAAAAAAAAAGAAAGAAAACAAAACCAGATTCATCTTGAAGGTTGGATTTGAAGCTGTAGGTGTTAGGCTTTGTGTGTACAGGTGTTATTCAGTGTGGTTACTGACATGGAGCAAAAACAAGAGGAACCAACATGACCCCATAACATTTTTCAAATTGTATGTAGCGTCTGCTGAAAAACAAAACAAAACAAAAACACACACACACACAAAAAAAACAACAAGGGATCGTTGTTCATACGGAGTCATGGAATTTTTCGCTGAATCTGAAATTTATTGTTTCGTGTTTTTTTTGTTGTTGTTCTAGGCGAGAAGCCATACAGGTGCACATGGGAAGGGTGTGACTGGAGATTCGCTCGTTCTGATGAGCTCACTCGCCACTTCCGCAAACACACGGGCGCTAAGCCGTTCCAGTGTGCCGTGTGCAGCCGCAGCTTCTCCCGCTCCGACCACCTCGCTCTGCACATGAAGAGGCACCAGAACTAATCACTAAACACGTCTCACACTTACTTTACACCTACACGCATTTATATAGGGAATTACTGCATACACACACACACACACAAAACATGCTGACAATCATGTTCGTTCTTTACACGCACACACACCCACACACACACACACACACTGTTAATCGTGCATTTGAAGAGTCAGAACAACACACACGTGTACTAGGACGAGCCTTCCTTATGAGGGTGAACGTTTTCCTCTCACGTGTTTGAACAAGCTCTGAGCTCCTGACTTTATTGCTACAACATGGCCACCGTTACATGCTTTCGATCCTGTCACTAATATACGGTACTTAAACGTGCATCGGATCGGACAGACTCTGACAGACCGCTTTACCTTTTTAATGCGAACGTCTTTGTACAATTTGACGACAGGTTGACTTTTTTTTAAAAAGCGAAAAAGAAAAACCCAAAACAGCTGCGTTCGTTTGTTGGCACTCGCTCGGTAATGAGCGCCGCTCTCTTATAACCCTACACTGCCAGTAAAAAGCTTTTGAATGCTGTAGTTATGGTGTAGGATTTTCAGTAAAACTTTAACTGGACTTATTTCAAGGGAAAAACGGATGATTGAATGGAGATAAATGTGTGTTTGACTCCGGCTCTCTATGAAGCTTTTGTCTAAAGCATGGACTTACAGACTTTTTGCAGCCAGAGACCACTTTAATGGTTTAAAAAAAAAAAAAAAAAAAAAAAAAAAAAAAAAAAGGGGAAAAAAAGGGAAAAAAAAAATTCACAAACATAATCCAGCAAATATTAGACACATTATACAAAATGTATACAGTAATATTTCAGATATTATTGGAGCCAATGAGTTGAATACATTTTATTAAAAATGTCATTGGATTTGTGTTGCCATTATTTATAGGTATAACAACTTTTTTTATTATTATTATTATTATTATTATTAATTTTTTATATTATATTGTGATTTCTACAAAATCAGAGACCTGACGATGCCTTTGACGAACCCTGGACCAAACTTTGAGATCACCTGAGTTTAATAAAGCACTTATTAAGCACCTAGATCAGCCAGCTAATTCATTCTTAAATCCAGATTTCGATTTTGATGCAACAGTTTTACTTGATTTTTCCTTATTTCAGTGCACATCTGGACACTAACAGTCATTCCAGATGTTTAAAAGCTTTTCCCTGGCAGTGCCATAAATATATTTATTCATATAAACACATCCCCTTCACAAACATCACCTTCTCTGACATCTTGTCGCGTTACAGCGGAAAAAGTTCTGCCTTCTCATCCGACGCTAACAAAACAGCTCATCTAATATTCCTTCTCCTTTTACCCAGAATTCCACGTTTAGTAATGGTGCACAAAGCTAGGCCTTTTTTTTTTTTTTTTTTTTTTAAACGTCTGGAACTGGAATGAACAAAAGGATTTCTTTTCGTCTTTGAAATCTGTAAAAGCGCGCACTATGAACCGCAGGCCGCTTTTTGTTTTGCACTTGAATCAGACTGGAAATGGGTTCGATTGTCACTGGATCAAGTACTGTTCAAACTGGACTCCTCGAGTATAAATCCAATCACTCCGTTTCGTCCGAGACACACTCTCGGACTGCGAGCTGACGTATTTATAGCTTCTGAAAGAAAAGGATAATAATGTACTGCTACTGAGCTGCAATTACGGCCTGAATTATTGAACGGCCGTGTATAAATGGAACGAGAGGGATATTAAAGCGATGCAGACAGCTGGATAATTTGTGCAGACCTCCTCACACACTCGCGCACACGCGCACACACACACACACACACACACTCGAGCATGCCGGCCATTTTGTTCTTACTGTCACTGGTGCGTTAGCTTGAATGTATAAGACCGCACAAACTGTTCTGTCCAAGAAACACCACAGGAACACATTTCATCTTCAAGTGCCTTCTGGGGTTTTCTTTCTGCTAACAGGTTTTTAGAACAAACAAATAATAATAAAACAAAGCTACGATGTTTACTCTTGGCAGCGATTTGGTTACCCATGACAGCAGCCTTTTTAATTTCTTGAAAAAGAGGGCTATCTAGTTCATCCTGTAAAAATTAACTTATTTATTTCATAGGCTTCATGAAGTGAAATTTGATGACAAATGGGATTTTCTTTTTTTTTGTGTGTAACTAAACTACCTTATTGTAAATATTCTTCATTTTATTGTAAATATTATTTGATTGATTTATTTTGTTGCTCTTTTTTTAATGAAATTGAGGGGCACCAACATATTACTCTGCATCTTTGCGGTGTATCGATTTTTTTTTTTGTTTGTTTGTTTGTTTGTTGTTGTTTTTTTTTGTTATTGTTGTTTTGAATGTTTTTTTTTTTATTTTGTACTTATTTTATAGATTCTCAGATGATATTTCTAAATCCATTGTCTTCAAAATGACAAAAGTTGTTTTTTGCCAACTGAATGAAACAAACCCTAATAAATAAAAAAAATCAGTGACATTTTCACTTGTTTGCTTCTTACTGTTTTTTTTTTGTTTTTTTTTTTTTTAAATGAACTTTATCTCTAAAAATTGTTCTTTTCATTCCTTGGAACTTATCTGCCTTCCATATAGAGGGACAAAAAGGCCGCAATCTGGTAACAGAGTTAAGGATAACATAGTTAAGGATAATGTGTAAAGGTGGAGTTTCAGTTTTAATCTTTACTTCAGTTCCAACCCCACCTGTACACGACACCCATCCGACTGCCGAGTCACATTACCATTCAGTTTACTGGATCGTAATATCTATAGACAATACTTTATAAATATATTTTACATTATACAGATTTTTGCTGCTTTTTAATCTATGGACTTCAAGAAACAATATCCTAACAACTGAAAATAACTTTCATACAGAAAAAAATGATGTAATGTTTCTTATTGAGATCGTTATAAATCAAATATAGTATTATTCAGCCTGTTTTGACACATTTTACACATTTTCTTAGTCTATTGATAAAAAAATTTTCTTTCTTCTTTCTAGAAATAAATGCTTAATTTAAAAGGAACTCCACCAAACAGAACAAGACTATTTCAAGCTTGAAATTGGTAAGAAAATGTGTAGAAATAGGATTAATACTCTGGTATTTGGTTTATTGTAATGTTATAAAAGGAAATACTAGCTAAAGTAGACTAAATTAATCAAGCTATTTTCCCTTGCTGAGATGTTGTTTGGATAATATATGGATTATAAAAGCGATTATTTATAAATTTCACATTTTACGGTGCATATCGATATCGTCAACTTATATTCTGATATATAAAGTGTATAAATATGAGACACATTTTAGATTTTAATGTAATCGTATAAATATACGTACTTTTTTTTTTTAATTTGTGTTTACATCTGAGGATAATTAACCTTTAACAACACTTCAGAATAAACCATATATCACGCTTTTATACCTTTAATTGTTCTTATATTTGAAGATAAGCAGAACCTTTCTGTGGGATAGTATTTTCGTCTGTTTAGGCTTACAGCTACACCGAGTGAACCGAGAACAGACAACCTTAACTTCGTTTACAAAACACGCATCTGAGAAGAGACAGATTTGAAAGCGAAAAAAGAGAGAAAAACATCACGAGAACTCAAGACGTCCAGAGTCCACTGAAACGTTATCCGCTCTCCAGAAATAACCTGATCTGATACATTGTGGAGCACATGTATTTTACCCCAGTAAGTCATATATTGCTATATATTTAACAATATATTTAACATAAATTGGTGGAAATGTACATTTGTTTATAAATTGATTTACTGTATAATAGTAAATATATTGCATAATATGCTGACCTGAGAGCAATGAAGTAATATAAAAGTGTTAAAATGACTTGTCTTTACAAATGAAACACCTTTCTTCAGAAGGATCCGTAAGCACAGGAAGAGCTTTAGCATCATCTACTCCTGTAAGTTCGCACTGCGAAGAATTAAAAGGATATGTTTAACATTTGAATTCACCTTGAAAGCTTTAGGTTCTAATTTTTTTTTTGTTTCGTAACTTCTCTCAGGTGTGTTTTTTTACAACCTCCCAAATGGTGCTGCTCATGATATGGTGCTTTTAATTAATCAGTGCTGACGTTCGTATCACTTGCCGGTTGCTTAGGCCTGAGGAAAGAAAAACATGTTGCTGCTGTACATCAAAAGGCAATCCAAAAAAAAAGTCTTGGAATAAAAACTACCAGAGCAGCAATGGTTGTACTTTCTGATGGCTGTCAGCAGAAGGAAAAAAAACTTGCTACTAGTCTGACTTCAGGGTTCACAGGAGAAAGGAAACGCTAGTTACGTAACTGTGGTTCCGTGAACCCTGGATAAATGCCAGGGGCGGTGAGAATCACATGGATACCTTCTTGTCCATACGTGCATGCATGCCGAGGCTTTCCAAAAGAGCCACGAAATGATGTATGACACAGTATTTGCAATAAATCCTCCTATCATACAGCCGTCTTACTCTGGAACCTTCTCACCGGATCAGCTCTGGTTCCAAATAACAAGGATCCCTGACAATTATCCGGGGTTCAAAGAACAGTTACATAACTAGCAATCTATTTTACCCCACCTATGCACTGATGCGAAATAGTACCATGTTACACATAGCTCTACCAGTCTTTGTGCTGTTTTAGCCAAAAAGCCTATTGTAGCCTATTGTACAACCTATTGTAGTTTGGCATTTTGCAAGGGCTGATAAGGATGGATAACAATGTGTTTCCCGGACTGCAAGGTTGCAGTCCTCAGTTTCCACTTCACAGTTGACCTGGCTGGAGGTCACCAATCTCCCTTCATTTGGAACAATAGATCTGCCAAGGCCTTGCTGACCATCTCGGGGCCACGAGCCATGAGTCTGGGGTCTAGTTGTGGAATTCTGTGTAACATGGGAAGAATCAGTGGCAAAGGAGAAAAGGCAAACAGTAGATGATTTGTTCCTCCAGGAAAAAGCACAACTGGCAATGAATTGACTTGGCATCAGGGAAGAGCACCTAGCTCCTGCACCTAGCCAACACTTTTTCAGATCTGGGTGCAGACTCCAGGAAGTATATTGAGTAGAGTCCTTTCTTCTGAACCCTGATGTCTAGCTTTCCTATCACACCTCTGTCCAAAAGATAACACACTTCTTGGGTCAGAACGACAACCTTGTTGGAGTCTGATATCAGTGAGGCCCTGAGACCAACAGACATCGGGCCAGTGGCAGAAGTATATTTCCATGTGGCATCAGGACCCACAGATCTGATGTAGTCACTGCCCAATGAACAATGTTTCTGAGCAATGCAGTGCTCTTCATGGGTGTGGTCTGAGGGACCCTTTAATGCTGGGTGGAGGGTGCTGTTTAGGGCCAACCTGGTCAGACACCTACTAGGGACATGAGGGTATGACTTTCACTGCCTAGGGCCTGCACAAGTCAGACAGAACCTCGCTGGTGCACTGGTTTGAACAGGTTTGCGACAACCTAAAAGTGCTGTGTGGCCAGTCCACTTGGCCATGTCCGTTTCGTGATTCTAGCACACTGTGCTAACCACAAGGCACAGCGCTGCCACATATCCTGGCCTAGGTCCCACTGTTGCAGCAAGGTGTTGATCAGCTCCCTCACAGACTGCTCAACATGTATAGGACATATCAGAGCGATTGTTCCAATGCTAATGTATTGCTAATGTGATGCAATATCATAAGTTCTCACTAGAACTTCATCAGTGTGTCTGCATTCAGTGCTTGGGTAGTATATGTCTGGACTAGGAGTGTAATGCAACGCCACTATCTATATCTGTGTCTGTTTAGTGCTCCAGATATCTGTGTCTGTACCTGTATTCAGATTTAAACCTGCTTGCACACTTACTATATTTGTTTGTACCTGCAAGTTCTATTTGGTTTGTTCTAATTCCCAAAATATAAACACATTAGCAGCCCAATTTAAACCATTCAGGACGAACGAATGAACATGGTCTATTTTGTCCTGCAAACTTCATATCTGACTGCTCACCCACATGAAAGTAAAAACCTTCCACTTGTGTCCGGTCCTTGGTTACACAGCTCTAGTCTCAACCAGATGCCCTGTGACCCTTTTTGGCAAGCGTTCTAAAAAAAACAAAAAAACAAATAGTGCATCTCCTATTAGTATCTGCATTTGCATCCATTTAAAACACATATTAGTTCAGTATGAATATTGCATTTGTATCCGGTTACATCCCTAATTTAGACATAGTGCTTCATCTGGTAAGACCACCAGCAATGGCAGGCAAGTGGCCCAGGTTAACCTGCTCATGATCTGTCATTTTTGCTAAAACGTGCACCATGGAGCCTCTATTCATGACACATCCGCAAGTTTTGTGTGTTATTATTGTATATACTGGTATTCCATAACCTGAGACATACACCTATTTCAGATTTCCTTATCATGGAATGCCATTATACTAATATATTATCACAGAAATTGCGAAAAGTATCTGGTAAAAAGTGACTGTATTCACAACCTCTACTTGTACTGGAGCATCAGAAATAAAGGAAGAAATAAAGGCTAATCAAACTGTATTAGTTGAATATTTAATGTCCTTTAGCTACTTTAAACAGCACTACCACAGAAGCATTAACATGGTCTGAGCTCCTCTGAAGGCAGTTTATTTCTTCACAGAATTAATGCAGATGAGCCTTATGAGTTTTGAATGAAAACCTTTTTTTCCCAGCCACCTTTGGCTGTATCACTCAGGCCATCAGATAGTATAGTGTAGACCACCTGCATTCAGGACGTGTAATTAAAAATCCACCCTCTCCCGATATCCCAAAACTATTAATGCGAGTTTTTCAACCTATCAACCTGATCATTTCCAATTTGGAACGGGATTTTGCATCTTTAAGTTCCATTTGATTCTCATTAAGATCTTGGAATGATTGTTCCTCTGAGCCCCCGTCTATAGGTTCTGAGAGTCTTGGTGTTTTTCATTCTCTTGCGGACGGACGTTGTTTGCTGATTGCACTGTTTGCTTTATGAGACATCGGTACTCTCTCGGGGTGCAACCGAATTACAAGCTGCCAAAACGTTGAGGAACCCCTGTGAGCAGAGAAACAATACTCCTTTTGATATGAGATCAGGAAACACGGCAAAGGAAAATAAATGCTTTCATTGCTCCGAACAAGACGGGGAATTTCTCCCTCTTTGCTACATATGTTCTTGGTTTGATTCTCAGGACGAACCTCGGCCCCTGTCCCTAATAGACTTCAGATGTCAAAGGCAGGCAAACAATGGAGGCTCCATTGGAATCTATCAGGAGGTTCTTCAAGGTTGCTCTTGGGCATTCCTCCTACAGGTCTTCTCCTCTCTTTCCTCCCTCTCTCTCTCTTTTTTTCTTCCCTTCGTCCTCCCCCTTTCCATACAAGACAGCTCCAGACCCCCAGGGTGCACATTATTGCTCTAAAGTTGAAGGCCCCTACCTCTTCTCCCCACTCCCTGGCTTTAGAGTGAGACTCGTTGCACTTTCTCATAACCTGGCTCAGTTTGATCAATACATAGGAGCAGTGCTTTGCCACGGCAGAACAAAAGCACGACCCTGAGTGTTGTCAAAAAGAATTTGTGCAGCACTGAGCGACCTGTAGACTGTACAAAGGGATTAATGAAAACTGATGTGAAGTTAGACATGCACGTTAACGTTATGCTGTGCTATTTAAGCCTCATTTGCTTTCAATCAGCCTCTTGAATGTCCTTTTGCTCACTTTTTCCTCAATTCACAACGTTAAACGTCACTCACCTGATGCTATTATTTTGCAATCGCTGCTATAAAATAATGCTAATTTTCAACCGACAGTGAAGGTTTGACACTTAATGTGATTGTCAACTATCTAAAAGATATCAACTCCTTACAACGTCATCATCATTATTATTATTATTATTATTATTATTATTATTATTATTATTATTATCATCATTATTATTATTCACTTGTCACTTATCACAATGCAGTGAAGAAAGCATCGAATGTCAGTTTGGAAGCTTGTTAACTAATGTCAGTTTTGAAGGTGTTAACTGATAAGCATGAAGCTTCACTTTCAAATATGATATTCTCTTTTACCAAATAGTTTTTGCTTGTCAATCATAAAGCAAAAAAAAACAAAAAAAAAAACCCCACAGGATAAGTGGTCTTTTTGGTGGACCTGCTGGACCTGTTTGCTTTGTTTTCCTTCCTCTTTATTCAACTTTCCTTATTCATTGGTAGGGTGGTTTTGTAATAGTTATCAAATAATAAAGTGATTGCACTCGTTCAGATTGTCTTTGCTTTCCCTCTATGTTCGCAAGTGAGCGAGCTACTGGCTTATGGAGCAGATTAATAACAATTACTGTCACATCTGGGCTTCTGGCCTCGGGCCGGTGCTACACGCTGTTTTTGGTGGGATTTTTCCAGTGTAGCTTTACAGACCACCCACGTGCTAGGACAACACGGGCCATTTGTGGAGGAGGACCTGTTCTCTGCATGCTGTGGAAACATAACAAGCCGTGAGCGAACACACAGTGGCTTGCGCTTATGGTTCTAATCACCATCCTAATGCCTTAATGGACAACTGTTTCAAGTGGGTACTTTCCCTTTTCAAACATCAGCTAAGTTTGCTGGATCTGAAGAGAGGCCCTATAGGAAACTCGGGGTGAAAATGGTAAATGTATTTTATTGATGTTAAACCTGTTTATTAAGCTTATTTGTGGTTCCTCTTTGCATGGTTGGCATTTAAATTTAAGAAAATAAGTTTTTTTTTTTTTAAAAAAAGCAACTTTTATCCAGAGCATGATTGGAAAATGATGACACTTTGGTTTTTTTTTTGTTGGTTTTTTTGCCTGGCTTGAATGCATTGCTGAAGCAGCTGGGATGCTGGTAAGCTGCACATGTATGTGCTAAATAAGGAATGATTCATTGGCTTGCTGAGCCACAGGGCATGATTCAGCCTCTTCACACTTTCACACCAGTACGTTAGGAAAACAAAATGGCAGACGTGTCTCAATGAGTTGGCACTATGAGCTTTTAAAAAAGAAACATGACTGTCACAGTGACAGACTGTATATTTAGAACATTCACCATTGTTTTAAAATATTACTTGTTATTAATCTATGACTACTTAAATCAATCAGCAGAAAAATATTCTCAGAACTGAGTTTCAAATAACTAAATCTTGCCCAAGGTTACCCCCTACTACACCACAAGTAATTACTGTAGGGTCAAAAAATCCACTACCAAAAGTCGGCTTTTGGTTTACCTTTTTTTTTTTTTTTTGCTAATAGAATCATAACTGATACTATTTATTAAGTATTCATGAATAGGTTGTTTAAAATGGAAGAAAATAAATGCTGAGAAATCCATGTATATACAAACGACTTGTTCACACATATTTGATTTCATTCAAATGTTAACAGATTTACCCATCGGCTCTTACTAGTGCCAGTAGCAGTACCACTAGCAGCTTTAGGCAAATCTACAGAGAAGTTAAAAACAATCAAATGCCACATTCGCTAACCAGGGACTCTAGCAAAACTCCAACTCCCCCTTATACTAGGCAGTTTCCTATATGCACTCCCTCTTTTGTAACCAGTTATCCACTAGGCGTTTCTGGCCTATAGCAGGTTTTTCTGGCCTAGAGGAGAAACCAAACCCACATGTCTACTGGTCATAACATGTGTTGAATACTAGCTATTTCCTGATTTATTCCCTCCATCTGCCTGTAGGATTGCAGGGTGATGCCCCAAAACGTTAATGTTAATATTACTCCCACCTGGTCCACCTTGGCCTTCCAAACCTACAATGTGAACAAAGGACTGCAGCAAAGCATGACATCCTCTGGGATCCCAAACATCCTAAACAAATAGAGAATATGTCCTAAGCAGTTTCGAAGGGAGGCCAAGGATATTATTGTACATGGTTTGGTAATATCACCACTAAGATTGAGGTATGACCATGTGACGAGGACAGGTTAGTGACGCAGTCAACAGAGAGGTGTGACCAGGGTCTGTATGGCATTGGAAGTGGTTTTTAATTTACTATTTATTGACTTTTGTTGGGCTTTTCCATGTAAGCAGAAAAAAAATATGACTTAAATCCACTCAAAAGGAGTTAAATAGGTCTAAAGGAGAAACACCATTGTTTGACTAGCACTGTGACCGTTCTAGCTGGACAAGGCCGATCGAGTCTGCTTGACTGTTAGCATACGTGTCATCTCCTATTAATGACAGATTTTCCTGGATTCTCTGTTTATACTCTGTGGCTGAAAGTTTTGCCTAGTTGTATAGGTTCACGTTTATCTTAGGTGGCAGCACATAAGTCTGCTTGGTAACATACAAGACATCAAAATGAAACACAGAAGCAATTAAGGGCTAACACAAAACAGGTGAACACAATGTGATAACAAACCGATAATAGGACAAGACTTGAGCCAAAACAAATGCACATGGCAAAACTTAAACAAACGCACATGGAGTGAACTCAAAGCAAAACAAACATAACAAAACTTATTGCACTGGGAAACATGATGAGAATGTAAATTTGTGACAGCACCCAGGAAAAGGGAATTTCTCATTTCTGTCTTGAACTTCTCACTAAGACTTCTCTGAAATACGGTGATCAGGTGTGCTTAGTGCCACCCAATGGTTCATCTCTCCAGAATTCGTCAGCTGGGTGGTTGACCATGGCTATAATCATTTATAACCTTGTGTACGTGTCCTGCCCCTAAAGTGATGTAACCCAACCAAAGCTTTGCCAGTTGAGACAGGACACAAATGAGCAGTTGAGGCTTAAGGACCTTTTTCAAAGGTCCAACAGTGGAAGCATGGTAATGCTTGGATATAAACTCACAACCTTCCAATCAGTAGCCTAATGCGTTTCCCAATGGTTTAACCACTGAGCTATCACTGCCCCACTAGCCTGGCCCTACTGCTCCATTGCCCCAATTATGAACATCTTAGAATCGTCTGTTAAAGCCACCTTGTATTGTGCAAAGCAAATGAATCATTGCACAAGAGATTTTTCAAATTTATTTCTGTTAGGTAGCAGGCTCAATATGGATGGCAGTAGGTAAAGTGGATAAAGCTTCTGTATTGAGCTGCCTGTAATTCTGTAATTAGTGCCAGCATGAATAGGTTAACTGCAGTGTTGTCTCCAGCATCACTCTGTACACTGATGACCTCCTACTGCTTTTCTGATACATCTACTTACATTATGGTCTTCCATAATGCAAAGACCTTTTAACCATGGGTAACCATGGCCTATGCTCTTGATTAAAAGCAGAGGGAAGCTGATCTTTTATAGATCTTACGGATGTAGGCATGACACAATCACATACAGTTGGAATATGAAGACATTTCTGAAATGTCAGTGAAGCCTTCCTTAATTAAAATGACGGCTGCTCTGTCACAAATTGCTTAGGTGACTGCCCCCTTTCTTTTCCTTTCTTTCTTTTTTTTATTATTATTTTTTTAATAAACTTTTTCTATTCGGCTTAGAGCCAGCAGGGACTTGTTTCTGTTTTTATATCCCAGCCATCCTAATTAAGCTAGAGAAAAGGAATAGGGACTGTATTTCAGCACCACTGAAGCAAGTTGAGGATAATTGCCTATAGCTTAGAGGCATATCAGGAGGACAGGACCCGCAGCCCTTTTGCTACATCAACAGTTTCCCAAAGCATTTACCAATTAAACATCTGCCATCACTGACATGATGTGTGTTGGAGATGAGCTGTGTTCCAGGCATGCTTAGAATCAATAGTGCTAGAATTTCTGGTTGAATTGCCAACATGAAACATATTCCTTTACAATGCCTCACCAACCTGAATTTGAAGTTTTATGTGACTAAGAATCAGGTTGTATTTTACATAAGAGATTTTGCACCACAATCTAATCAAAAAGTCTTATCAAGAAGTTCAAGAGGGGCATTACACAGA
The DNA here is from genome assembly GCA_023630585.1 of Cranoglanis bouderius. Lineage (NCBI taxonomy): Eukaryota > Metazoa > Chordata > Actinopteri > Siluriformes > Cranoglanididae > Cranoglanis > Cranoglanis bouderius. The sequence goes on from CM042552.1 coordinate 4,655,211, forward strand.
ATAACCCCCTATTCAGTCTTGCTCTTTTTTGAACAAACTACAGATAATCAGACCATAAGTCCATGTTAGTGCATTCTGTTGTGGTTGAGTCAAGTGGTGGTGGGTGGCACTTCACCCTTGGCCCCTTCAATAACCCATTAATAACCATTAAATTATATTTTTGTATCGATTTCTATGGTACTTTGCTCGAAGTACAAACTAATGAGTTACCATGTTATCAGCCAATGCTTATGTAAATACAAACTTCGGCCAAGTGCCTTCTTGAGTGTTCACAATCTCCTTCAAGTTGTTTTTTTATAAAAAGAAATCAGTAAGAATAGTTATTATCAGATGTATGATAAGACACAAAACTTATACATATTATATTCCCATGGGTCACTCTTGTGCATTTTAGGCTATTTGTCTAATATTCAACATGTGAGGACGCTCATAGTTTCAGCACACCTCCTCCCTCCGCAAATAGCCTAGCTAATTGTCTGCTCTATCCACAGCCTACGTTTTTGATTTATGACTTGTGATTTAGATACTATTCTGGGGTGAAAGGTTCGTTTTTAGTTGAATTTACCCTGAAATTTTAGAGCTGACGTTTCTGGTAAACTGGATGTAAGCCATGATCTTGTCCTTAAAGTCAAGTTTCATCAGTACTGAATTCCAGCAACAGTAATAGTGAGACTAAGAATTAAGGAAGTTGACGCAGTTTGTTCTCCGGTGTGTTTTCACTGCAAGTGTTTGGTGGCTGTTTGTTGAGTTTCAACACGTCCCCTGTTTTTCATAAAAAGAGTGCAAATTAGGCTAAATTGTAGACTGTAGTTATGTCTAATATACCGTCATTATGTTAACATCCCACAAGCCAGAGTTCACTGCCCTAGAAACACACTTGAACCTCTGCCTATTTATATAATATGGGTAAAGTAAATGGGTAAATTTAAGCAAATATGTATAGAATTCTGAAACAGATATGAATATTTAAACACACTAATCTTATATCAAGAATGTTTAATGAATAGTCTTAATTTTAACTGCAGAAAGCCCCAGCTTGGGAAGACACATCAAACCAGACAATTTAAATTAGTTGCGAGCACCGATATGCCGGGTCCAATCACTCTTTGGAAGTAGTGCCCCAATGGCCAGTTCTTGCCAAGTTACATAGAACACAATATAAATTTCCATGTCATCATTAGATGAACAGTTACAGATGAACACAACAATGCAGTACACCAAACTGCAGCTTGATCAGACTTACAGAGAAACAGTTATTTGAACTTAATCATTAGGACAAGACAGTTCCTGTTATGACTTTTGTTATATCAGCTATACACAGTCATTCACTCACCAGCCGTTCTCCCCTCTCTCTCGAAGTTAATAAGACAGATAATGCAGATTGTTATGCCCTGAAGATTTTACTGTGACAGAAATTTTACTGAATGTTACTCATGCAATGCATCATACAAGTCCCTTTGAACGAGTTGATACTTTAGAAACAATAACTTATTAGAATGAGCGCATTAATATAAACCTATCGTTTGAATTAAAGCCAAGTCTACGGTCACAGCTGCTGTTATAGAAACACCGTCTTCCGAAGAATCAGATCTGAGAATTCAACAGCGCTGTGTTGTAAATTTTGAAAAACTTGAAGTTAAAAGCTTTTGTAAATCGGCAGTTTGTTCTCTCAGGATAGTCTCTAAAGGTCAACAAAATGTTAGTGCTTGTTTAGAAGAGCTGCACTGAAGAAAGGAGATGCCGTATTAAAGCACAAAAGCGAAAACAGGATTAGATCCATTGTCCGTGCTGGCTGAGCGCTCACTGTCAATGGGTAATATTCATCTGCACGCTAAATGGCGACTGGCTACGTCCCAAACCACAGTTCAAATGGGTTGTTAATACTAATGGAGAAGTGACTTCTTATGGCTTAGAAGCTGTGAGAAGAGCACCAGCTGCACACCTGGCCATACATGACACACACATGCGAACGGAGAGCTTGGAAGCCTTGGGTTCAAACTGTAACGCAGAGCACAATCCTTTGGATACATTTCATAGATTTGATATTTACAGACAGAACATATCAGAGAAATTAGTTTTTAGTGAGGTGTCATTTTTGTAGTTCAGATTTCTACAATGCCTGAAACTGGTATGAGTTTTTCTTCATCATAAATACCACATTTCAACAACTTTCCCTCAGAGTGACAGCAATAGAAGACGAGACTGGCCTTATTTTCTTCCACAGGTGTGTATGTGTTTGTGAGAATGACAGGAAGGGAGTGCATAAAGAGAATGTCTGAGTGTCAGTAACCCAGCTGTTGAGCTGCTAGGCGTCTCCTCGGGGCTCCACGCACCTTAGCTGACAGCAGGAATTAGTGTGTGTGTGTGTGTGTGTGTGTGTGTGTGTGTGTGTGTGTGTGTGTGTGTGTGTGCGCGTGCAGTGTCCGATCCCCAAAAAGTAAATGCGTATTCTGAAAACCTGGTCGTGATGAGCATGGCCGCTGACATTTGACTTTTCCGCTCATAGTGTTCATTTTATTAACAGAGGCAAAATATTATTAAACTAAATAGTTCAATACTCAATTCTGATTGGTCAGAAGGTGTTGATTCGTTTTCTGTCACAGCAGCTCTGACAGTAATACTGGCTGTTATTCAAATCACTGGTTTGTATTAATGTGCATTCTAATACACGAATGGTGGTAATTTAAACCTTATAATAAACAGATTTCTTATTAAAAAATAATAAAAGTGTTGTTATATAACAAATACAAATATATAATCATTGATATGGTGAAGTTTGCAGATGTTTATTTAACATTTATGGAAGGAGTCTCCAGTGTCAGAGCTTTGTCACAGTCGGAGGTAAAGCTCTCATTTTTTACGACACAGGAACGTCTTTAAGACAGAAGAGTTTCTGGTTTCTCTCTAACAGAACAAGCTGCATTTTTTTTCTCTTGTTAACTTCGAGAGACTGCTTATAGTTGCTATAATGCAACATTAAAGGCAACTATAAATGGATAAAACGTACAATGTGCCATAAACAAACAAACAAACAAACAAACAAATAAATAAATATTACAATAGTTGGCAGATTGCTGGGGTGACTTTGTGTTATAAGAAAATGATCGGTAATCAAGGTGGTGTGATGAGGCCCACCCCGAAGTTGATTATTTTCCTATACCAGCACATCGTGAAGTGTTTTATTCCTTGTGTATTATAGCTCCATGCAGGGTTAAAAGCTTCAGTGAGTTCATTTGTATGTACTATAGTTAATTACACGTTTTTGTGCCAAACCAGCCTAGCTTCATGATCTGCATAGTTATGTTAATTTAATTTAAATTAGCTTTCAGTTTAAAACATTGCGTAACTCCTAATTTCACTTTTAGCTCACGATGCTAAACTTCCAGAGCGCAAATGATTTAGTAGATTTTGCCACACCACCTTTGGTAGTCGATGTTATGTGTGCTGAAGTATAGAGCGATTTCTGGAAATGAACAAATGCAATAATGTCTGCATTTTCAGGAGTGTAATTTGCAGCAGGATGAGTGCATGTACTGTAAGTTCACGCATTAGTGTGGACTGGTGCATCACGTGTTGACCGTGTTACATTTTTTTCCATCTTACAAAAGTTCATAATGAAAACATGGTAATAGAAAATGCACATTAAAATCGAAATCAAAAACATAGACATCTGAATTGCTGCTTTAGATCGTATTCTTATATGATTATATGACATGTATGTTAGAAAATATCTAAGAGAAATATCTGGATGGAATAAACTTTAAGACACAGCATAAATGGAAATTAAGAGCAAACATGGTTTCGAGTATTTTTTTTTATATGTTTAATATTTATGACTGTATATTTATGCAATATTTATTTCAGTATTACTTTAATGTTAAGGTTATGGGGAGGGGGGGAAAGTTAGTTAATATAAATAAAAGGGAAGCTAATTATGTAGAAGGAACATAAGTGTTTCCCTTTTATATAAAGTTGGATACATTACAATCTTTTGTCATGTTAACTTAGACTACACCCGGTATTTGTTCTGAAAATTTCATTTCTGCTGCCTTCAGATGCGTTTAACATACAGTACTGTGCACATGCAAAGAAATGCTCTAGAGCAAAGATGCCTTCAAAATAATGAAATTAAATGTTTCTATGTTTAAAAAATATACAGTAAAGAGCAGTAAACAGTAGTAAATGAAACAAAGTCAATATATGGTGTGACAAAATAAATAAAAAATACAAATAAAAATAGTCTCCGGTACAATGTGTGCAGTTTAATAAGGAAATGAGCTGGTAAGTTTTATTGAGCATCTTGCAGAACCAGCCACAGTTCTTCTGGACACTTTGACTTTCGCACTCGCTTCTTATTTTTGCAGCGAAACCCAGCAGCCTTCATTGTGTTTTTTTTTTTGTCTGAAAAGTGTCTCTTACGTAATATGCTGCTTTCTTTAATGACATACAAACATTTTTTCTGTAACATTTCATTTTGTGCTAGAAAACTAATGTTCGGGAATCTAAAATGTATTTTGTACTGACTCGATAATGTAGAAGTCATAAAATAAAAAAAATCTATAACAAAGTCTGTACTAAAAAAAATAGGGTGCCTAAAACTTTTGCACAGCACTGTATTTACTAGAAGGTTCCACATAAATGGCCCTTTCTTATGATATTCACCAATTTTGACTTCACAAAATGTGACACACTGTTTTTTCAATATAGTGGAACCCATGAAAGTTCAGTTAATGTTCGCTTTTAGCTGTACAGAGTCTTTTCCTAGTTGTTTACCAGTTGACATACCTGACAGTTTTGTCTCGTTTCCTCTGACAGAAACTATTTAAAGCTTTATCTCAGTTATTAGCTCGCTAAATGCTTGCTGTCTGTGTTTCTCAGTTGCCAAGCAACAACTTTAACCACTTAAAATATACCTAAAATCAAAATTTGGTGTTTTAGAGATTTTTGTGTGTCACCTAGTGTTATGGACACCAATAGGATACTATATCTAGAAAAAAAAAAGTTTCTCTTCAATTAAAATGATAGCAATTTTTTTTTTTTTTAATAATTCATCCTATGCGTTCGTCCAATTAAATTCTTTCTAGAACCCAGAGGTGTGTCTTGCTACATAGTAGCAGCTTATTATCAGCAAACATGGTTCATCAGTGTGTTTTTGTCTGTGTGATTGTTCCCAAAGTTGATTTATTTGGAAAAGGTATTTATTCGGAAAAGGGTTGAGTTGAAGTTGGCGGTTGTTTGACAGGCACTTTTTCAGAGGAGTTTTTCTCACCAACTTGGGCCAGCAGCTCAATGTCAGAATGTGTTACTACCACAGACTGATCGAGAACACGATATCCAATATTATGCAGTTTTATACTCTCACCACCAGCATACTGTCGTCAGCAACGTTGACGGTTGACCTCGTCCCAAACGTGTACAACATAACTCCGAAAACACACGGCATCCCGTTGTGTTAAAGTTGACATGCATTGGACGAACTCCCTCTAATCTCGGAGCTGTTCTCCATATTCAGCTAGTTCACTGGGCTACTGTCGAGTCTGTTTAGATTTGGTGGCGCTGTGGCATGGCATAACTGGAATGCCATTGGTTGTTGTGTAACTCAGTCAAGCACTTCAAACATGTCTTCAAAGGAAATACGTCAACATGTGGAATCAAATCATGGCTTTTCTGGATGAGCACAATGTATCATAACCATGAATTTATACGTTCCTTTTAAATGCAACATCATTAGTGCTCATCACTAGAACGCATTACATTAGTACTGGTATTCTGTGTAACTTTAATGAGCAAATGGACAAATAACACTCTGTATGTGTGTGTGTGTGTGTGTGTGTGTGTGTGTGTGTGTGTGGACAAGTGTGTGTCGTAATTGAATTCCTTTCTCTAGGCAATGTGGAGCAAGTAGCTGGCCTGTAACACAAAACCAGCCAGGTTAGAAGGAACATGTGCTGCAAGCTGAGAATCCGTCTCTCTATGACCGTGTCTAATACAGGAAAGAAAAGAAAAAAAAAAAAACACTTACGCACTCGTCTTTCCCCAGTTGGGCTTGAGACATTGTGTGGATTTGGGCTTGTGTAGGAGGTGAGGATATCGGAAATGTTCGAGTTTAAAAAGCCCCCAGACTTGTCTTATTGTTAGCTTATGGTATGGATACATGTGCGCGGGTGGACAACCGCTCCGAGACCTTTTTTTTTTTTTCCCCTCCCCACTTACTGCTGCCCTGGAGGGCTTCTAATGGGAGCTGTATACTTTTATTTTCCCATGCTCTTTTCAACACACACACACACACACGCAAGCACACGATACACACGTGGACACACACTCATACATACACAAAGGTGGTCCAAATGCTGGATCAAACCGTCAGTACATCTCTCTTTATCTCTCTCTCTCTCTTTCTCTCTCTCTCTCACACGCACACACACACACAGCTGTGAAGCGTTCATTCTCCGCATTCTCCACCGTGTCGATGATGGAACACAGCAGTCATAACTCCCTCTTCTAATTATACTTCGGAGACCTGGGATACAATAGCATTATAAACACACCAGCAGCATTATTCTGTCGACCCCATAACCTCCGCCTCTGCATCATACACACACACACACACACACTGTCCTGAGTGGGATGATGTTCTACAAGGATACAGATGTTCCTCAATTACTTCCATCAGCACTTAAGGATCATGTTAGCCCTTCCCACAACTATTCGGTTGGCTCCTTTGGAAAGTTTACATCAGTCAAACAAGCCTCCACCCTTCACATAGGAAATGACAACAACCTACACGATACCACATATACAGAGCTGAGAGCACAGAATAAAATAGTATAAAATGTGTTACTTTTAATGACAATTAAATATTTAATTTAAATGAATATTTGCTTTGGTGAGCTTTTTTTTTTTTCCATTTCCACTCCTTAATGTAGAAATTTTTTGGTGCATTCAGGTTACATACTTTGTAAATGGATCGTTGGTGTTAGAAAGTTGCTAAATAAATCGAACACATATAGTGTAATCCATCCCATCCATCCTTCCATCCATTGTCTGTACCGCTTATCCTACACAGGCTCGCGGGGAGCCTGGAACCTATCCCAGGGAACTCGTTGCACAAGGCAGGGGACACCCTGGACGGGGTACCAACCCATCACAGTTCACAATCACACACACATTCACACACTACGGACAATTTCAAGATGCCAGTTAGCCTACAACGCATGTCTTTGGACTGGGGGAGGAAACCGGAGTACCCGGAGGAAGCCCCCGAAGCATGGGGAGATCATGCAAACTCCGTGGACACAGGGCGGAGACGGGATTCGAACCCCCAACCCTGGAGGTGCGAGGCAAAACGTGCTAGCCGCTAAGCCACATATCAAGAGAATGTATTTAATGATTCAATTTGCATTTTAGTATTTCTTTTTCGTTTTAATATTCCTTTTCTTTTCTTTTTTTTGTTTTTTTTGTTTTTTTTGTTTTTTTTCGTTTGTTGAACTAAGAATATTTCAGTTTCTTTTAGAAGGGTGGGAAAAAAGCTTTAACATTTGCGACATTGGAAATGTTAAAAGACAGCATATACTGTTGGTCACGAAATTAATTTGATGCCAAACCAAAGCCATTTTGTAATTTGTTAAAACCATTATGTGGATAAAAATGGCATTATATTTGTCACCATACAGTTGTACACCATAAAATGTAGTTGTGGCCCTAAGCTAAACATATGAAAAATTAAAGAAGTAAAAGTTGTTTGTCTGTTCCATGCACACACAAAAAAACATAGTTCAAACAGGCATTGTTTTCATTGCAGTAATGCATTTTTGCATGAATATACACACACGACACAAAGTGCAGCAGCTGCAGTGACATTGTTCCCCTCTCAGACAGACAAGAATGACCTTCGGGCTAAGGTGGTGGGAGAGCAGCAGTCCATGCAAATCTCTCTGTGTGAAAGCAGAAAAGAGTTTTCTGATGATCATTACTCAGATATTTTAACTTTTAAAGACCAGGGTCAAACTGAAAGTAACATGCAGCAACATACCTCTGATTTTTTAAAGGGACAAAGTTTGCTTAGCTGTGGGTTTTATTAAGTATTTATACACATATTTATTTATATCAATGCCTTTAAACAAATGTTTTAAACATTAAGTGAACTAAATCTCCCTTAGGACCGTTTGGGATCATTTAGGATTACGAAATGCGGGCTTAATTTAAACAAAATCTCATCAAAAAGGCTTTCGATATTTGGGAAATTTTATAAAGAAACTTTTTTTTTTTTTTTTTTGGAAATTTGATCCTGATTGATTGTAGTTTTGGCACAACATAACTGTGTGACTGTTTGTGGAGTCAAGTCTACGTGTGTTTATGATTTATTAAACAAACCCAGAGGATCTTTTCTCACATTTATTAAAGGACTAATGCTAATAATGAATGACAACTACTAGGACTAATAATACAAACTAGGTCACGTCATCTTTCATTATGCATTTGTACTGCACGGTTAGAGGAAGGAAGCAAGTGTGTGGGCTCAGTGTCGTATTTACTTTGGGAAATCCAAGATTCAATGCTGTAGTCCATAACAAGGGACAATACACCTCACAGAAGGATAACCCATCTTCAGAAATGATAATACAAGCAAAAAAACAAAACAAAACAAACAAACAAACAAAAAAACCCCATGGTGAATCACTGCTCAGAATTGCACAATACACTCGGAAAGACTTTGTCACAAGAAATAGAAATAACCGGGAGCATATATGCAAATTAAGGGCTGAACACAGAACAGGTGAATACAATGAGGTAGTCAACCAATGGCAGAACAGAGGAAAAGACTGGACCAAAACCAAAACAAAAGCACAGAAAACTGAGGATAATAGCAAGCAATGCTCACAAACGAGGAGAGAAAATACGTGACAATTTTCATTGCATGAGCATTGATACTCAGATAATACAGATTCCAATCTTGATATATTCCAATATTGATCCCTGATGATAAAGTCGTACCTTTGGTGTTTAAATTTGAGTCCACTATGTACACTACATGGTCAAATGTGTGTGGACACCTGAGCATCATACCTACGTGGTTCTTCCCCAAACTGTTGCTACAAAGCTCACAATTAATTCACTAGGACTAAGAGACCCAAACCTGTTCCAGCATGACAATACCCCTGTGCACAAAGCGAGCTCTGTGAAGACATGGTTTGCCAAATTTGGAGTGGCCCTGACCTCAACTGGAACACCAAATGTGTCTGAATGAACACAAATCCCCACAGCCACTCTCCAAAATCTAGTGGAAAGCAAAGAGGGAATAAATCTGAAACGGGATGTTCAACAAGCACATATGGGTGTGATGGTCAGGTGTCCACAAACTGTATGCTGGAGACGGTTACTAATAACACACCATTGAGTAACACTGATGAATTGTCTGTATGCATAGAACTGCAACTGAATGATGCAACCGTAACAACTCGCTCCTCTGGATACACCACCGAGCTTGGTGGAGTACAATGAGTCAGCTGTGACGGTGCCTACATGCAGGTGATGGCATGGGTGTGTAAACTTTCCTTTCTAAGTGTTCACCCATGAGATACAATCGCTGACGTGGGTCTGTGCAGAGAAATTCCCACGGAGTGTGTGTAAGTCTGGGTGTGTGTTTTGTAGGGATATGGGACAGTGTTTAAGAAATTAAAAAAGGAGTGTAAACAGAAACAGCGAATTAAACAGAATCATATGCACGAAGGACTGAACATGTGGGAAACTGAATCACTCGGCAGGAACACGAGCTGCTCAGGAAACGAACACTGTGGACATATGAGATCTGTGTCATTATTCAGTCTGTGGACACAGCATCACAGCCATCTGTCCTGCATAAATGTGAACATTTCATCCGAACACGCTAAGTGCCTTAATCACTAATGAAGGCTAAAGCGGACCAGTAGTAACCTCAGGGAAGCTGTGTGATTGGTTAGCTGTCTCAGTATTTCCAATGTTGGTTCCTGGAAGTTTTATTATGCTTAGTGATGGGATCTTGTGTTTTCCATATGCGTTGATATGCCAGTGTAAATGCAACTGGCACTAATGAGAGAGCGGATGTAGATGATTGAGCTCGGCCTTAGGTCTATAAAGGAGAATCTGAGAAACGTGGTTATGGTCTATAGCAGGAATCAAACACAAGCAGACAAGGTGTATCCGTGTATGATTATGGATTACACTGGTTTAACCCTGTCTGCTTGTATTTTGATCCCTGCTATAGACCATAACCACCTTTCTTGGATTCGCCCTAATAAACCTAAGGAACAGAGATCAGTACAAAAACAAGGCTTGGGATAGTAGACAAATGCACAACAAGACTTTGTACCTGGGGAAAAGATGGCACCAGGATGCACTATGGGAAGAAAGCAAGCTGGGAAACCTTGGGTCCTGGCATTCATGTGGATGTTACTTTGACTTTGTTACATACCACCTACTTAAACACTGTTGCAGTCCAAGTACACAACCTTCATGGCAACGGTATTCCCTAAAGGCAGTGGCCTGTTTCAGCAGGATAATGCACCCTGCCACACTGCACAAATTGTTCAGGAATGGTTTGAGGAACATGACAAGGAGTTCAAGGTGTCGACTTGGCCTCCAAATTCCCCAGATCTCAATCCGATCCAGCATCTGTGAGATGTGCTGTACAAACAAGTCCGATCCATGGAGCACCTCGCAACTTACAGGACTTAAAGGATCTGCTGCTAACGTCTTGGTGCCAGATACCACAGCACACCTTCAGAGGTCTTGTGGAGTCCATGCTTCGATGGATCAGAGCTGTTTTGGTGACACAAGGGGGACCTAAACAATATTAGGCGGGTGGTTTTAATGTTATGGCTGATTGGCGTATGTATACACCTAATTAAGGGGCAGATGATGGTTTGTCAATATGGGAACCATGACATATTTTAAGAAGGAGAAACTGTAAAAGTAAAGGGTCGTAATGGTTTAATGGTTTAAAAGGTCATGGATTCTTTTGAATCCGTGTGATCCATCAATTGACCTGATGGATTTCTGTGACCTTCACAGAAAAAAAAGAACACATTAATTTATACCGATCATAATTATTTAGCAAGAACTATCTTTCAGAACTATATTTCATTAATATGCAACAATTTGATTAATGGCACACTTAATACAGTATACCCTTTATCTGTAACTTAAGCCGGAACAAGTTGGCTCTAAGAAACCATTCTGATAGATATTGATAAGAATATGTCTAATGTAAGCCAGTAAGCATTAAACATGTGGTGATACTGAGTGGTCAGAAGGTTGAGACATCAAATCCCAGCACCGCTAAGCTGTCACTGTTGGGGTTTTGAGAGAGAGAACTGCTCTGCTTAGCTGTAAGTCACTTTGAGTAAAAGCATCTGCCAAATGTAAACCATTAAGTTAGTTCACATTAGGAAGTGGGCAGTGGTGTCTCAGCGGTCCAGGCTCTGACCTACTGATCAGAAGATTAAGAAGAGTCCAGTTCACAGCAACCGCCCATGCAACGACTGCCGGTTCATTGATCAAGAACATCAACTGGTGAGTTTGATAAAAAAAAAAAAAATTAAAAATCACCCAAGGAATGAATGATTGGCAATGAGACAGCATTTCTAACGTTTATTTTTCCACCACGGTTGAGGTCAGCATTCAAGAATTAAGGAAATAGTTACACTCTTAACTTTCTGTTATACACTTATAGATGAACATCACAAAAATATTTCTAGGAGCATTATATCCCTTTAAATGAGCTGTAGGATTTTAAAGCAGTTGAGAAAAAAAAAAAAAAACAGATGCATGGCAGCATAAACAGTATATCGTAAGTTTGTGTCCAAAACAACTGTATTAATTTGAGAACTTGAAAATGAAAAGCTCGAAGTAGCTAAATCACGTGCAGGCATTATTACTCTGATTTAGTATTTCAAGGAAACAAATCTAAATGGCTCTGATATGTATGGAACACAAAAAGGGTCACATTGTACCAGAAAACAAGCAATTTTAATTTTATTACAACGTAAAAAAAAAATTTTTTTAAATTTGACACTGTAAATGGCTGCTACTGTTTTTGTAGTGAAATGAGACCCTTCTGACATTCCATAGATTTTTCACGCTGTCATACTCCTTTTTTTAATATTAGCAACATTTTCAACAACAGTGATGTTACCTTGAAATCAACACGTTTTAACCTACTCCATTCTCATTAACCAATCTCAGTCTTGCTGATTATGGTTTCCTCAATATATCGGCCCTTTCCAGGCTAAATGGGAATGTGACATGTTATCTCAGACAACTCAATCCCACTATATTAATCTTCTTTTCCTTTCGGCTGTTCCCTTCAGGGGTCCCCACAGCGAATCATCTGCCTCCATCTAGCCCTATCCCCTGCATCCTCTTCTCTCAGACCGACTACCTTCATGGCCTCCTTCACTACATCCATAAACCTCCTCTTTGGTCTTCCTCTCGGCCTCCTGCCTGGCAGCTCTAACCTCAGCATCCTTTTACCGATATATTCACCCTCCCTCCTCTGAACATGTCCAAACCATCTCAACCTGGCCTCTCTAACTCTGTCTCCAAAACATCTCACATGTGCTGTCCCCCTGATGTACTCGTTCCTGATCCTATCCATCCTCGTCACTCAAAGAACCAAAATTAGCCTGCTTGGAATTATCATGATTAGTAAATCTGGCTAAATATGTCAGCTTAATAGGATATGTTAAGCAATGTACAAACAGGACACAGGTGTTGTACAATTAATTTCCAGATTACACTGTTAGTAAAATGGAGTATTCAAAAAAATATTTTTTTTTTTTCATAAAAAAATGAACTTTTATAAAATAAATGGAACTTTTAGGTGTTTCCCAAGAGGCAAATCCTTTTAACCTTTTATTATTATTATTATTATTATTATTATTATTATTATTATTATTATTATTTGTGTATTATTCAATCATTCTTCTCAAAGTACATTACCCAGTAAATACAAGGAATTATTCAGGAAACTGTTAGGAAAGGCGAGTAGTTACGGCTGTGAGAAACGTGAGTCTGGACACGAAAGCAGATTTCTGTGTGTTTGAGGAGTTACTCATACAAAGCATTTTGCATATTGTTCAAGACCCACCTACACTTAAAGAAATAAAGTTCCTTGTACCAAGTTCCTGTTAAACTCTCAAAACAAAAGGTGTGGACTAATTTTCTAGAACAGTTCTGTCTGTAACATAAAAGATTATTAAATTATGTGCTCATTTTAATACTGGTTTTCCAGGTATGCAAGATGGTGTACATAATCCTTTATTTTTATTTATTTATTTTTTTAAAAGTTATTTAACGAAGAAAAACTGTATTCATTTAATGTGTTTTTTTGCTTGTTTGTTTTTGTTAGGTGACAATTTATGACACTGTTACATTTATGGAAGGAGTCTCCGGTGTCAGCACTTTATAACGTTTGTTTCTTTTCACTTATTTATTTATTTATTTTTTTGTCTTATTAACTTCAAGTAAGAATAAAAGAGATGCTGGTGAGGGACCAGTTGTCAAACAGCTGCTATAATGCCAATGATGACAGGAACGAACTTGTTTCGCAGACATTTGCATAACATTAAATGTAGCAAGAAATGGTTAAAAAGTGTGGTGTGTCGTTCATTAATCAATTAAAACTATTGATCTTTGGTAAATTTCTGTGGAATAAGAGGAATAACATACTCCAGGCTTTGTTCTTATAGGAAAATAATCAACATCAGGGTGGTAATGTACAGTATTACACCTCCCTGATTATTTTCCTATAAAAGCATGGGCCATCATGTTTTATTCCATAAATAGTTATTTGGTTTCAATGTAATATGTAGAACCCTAAAACTGAAGGGATTGTTTTCAGAAAATTTAGGGGGAAAAAACTTTAATCAGCCAGAAAAAAAAAACAACAACCTTGAGAACCAAGTTCTTTAGAGCATTGTTTAACTTCCTTTGCTTGTTGACAAAACCGATCTCAGGACAGTACAGAACATTGAATAATCCTGACCAGAATCTAACTCCTGGCAAAATGGTTTTCACGAGAGCAAATTGTGCGATTCCAGATCCGAGGCCCACTGCTCTACTCATGTTCTTGTTTTCCATGCTCTAGGCAAGCACACTTGACTTGATTCAGGTGTTTTAGAGCAGGAGAAATATGGTACCGTGGTAGAGGATTAGAAAGCATTGCTGTTTAACTCTTGGACATGATTGAATAACTCGATTCATGACTCATTGTCATGATTCAAACCAGACACTTTTACAAATATGGACATCTGTGTAGCGCTCTCAAGGAGGAATGCCAAAACGTCGTTCCTCCCTTAAACTCACCTGGCTCACCGATGCAATCTCGGCGCTGGCTTATTGTGCGACGGAGGTCAACACTTATGTAAAAGCATTTAGCAGTTACAGCTGAGAGGTCAGCTTGTGTTGTGTTTTTTAAAAGCTTCCCACCTTTGTGGGAAATGCTAGCTATGAATGAACTGTTACACACTTACTCTCTGGTCTGCGAACCCTGTGGGTGTTCTTTCTGTCTTGGGACATGGAAAGCCTTTGATGCAGCAATTTAGACACGACATAATGTCTGACATAACGAAAAGTTCAAAAGCATTTTTTGGGGAACGATTTGTCTTTTTAACAAAAGCTGTCTTGAAACATTCCTTCCAAATTTTTTTGTCTCTCTCTTTCTCTCTCTCTAGCTTCATGTCTGTTCTTGCAGCAACGCAACTGGTAATCCAACAAATCAGTGTCTCACTAGAAAACCAACACCTCTGCAATTATTGAACACAGCATTTGATCCACTGTAATAGTCCACTAATGGTCATGACTAATCATGACTAGCCCTATATACACTCCTGCTTATTGCCTCATAGCCAGCAGGGGGCCTCATCACAGGCAAGGAAACATTAGGCCAGTAATAATAATAATAATAATAATACTATATTATACTATTATAATATTATATTATTATAATAATAGTATAATAACACATCTGACATACAACATATTTAATACATGACATCATCATCTCCTTAACACCAAGCTTATTATTCGCTTAGGCATGTTGTTCAGTAAATTATTCAGTAACTACATTGAAACTAATGAAAGAGGTGTGGAGTTATGAGAGTGGGAAATGTCCAGCCAACAAATGGAGCACTACATGGCTTCACAACGTTGAGAAGGATTTATCGACCTATGTCATGTGTAGTAGAAAAAAAGAAAAGAAAAGAAAAGTAGAAAACAGAGAAAAACAAGCAACAAAACATGAAAACTAGGTCTGTATAAGGTCTGTATATTTTAGTTTGCTTTGTCATGCTAGCAGCAGTTGATCAGTCAGCTAGTCAGTTAACTAACAAACACACAAAACTGTCAGCCTACAAAATCCTGAATGTTGAAGAACTTAAGAAATCTGTAGCTGATAAGATTTTTAACGCTCTTAAACCAGTTGATGGCTCTTTTAAGGCTGCAGCCTTTATTCCTGGTTGGGCATGAACTAGCAAGTGTTTTTAAAATGTATTATTATTATTATTTTTTTTTAATTATTATTATTATTTTTTTTTTTTACAATGCCTAGAAGCATTGTAACCTTTACTCATGGTTGGAAACCTTAACTGTGCCAGACATTGAGGTTTTGTACTCCTGCATTTTATGTGCGCGAAAAGGCAGGATTGTGTGAGCAACCGGTTTTACAGCTAGTCAGTTAGCTAGGTAGCTAGCAAACAAACATACAACACTGTCAGCCATAAATATTTCATTTCATTTTTTCAGGAATTACAGATTGTCAAGTTAGTTAGTAACCAAGCTATGACAGAAAGATAAAGGGCACAGCTAGTTAAAATGAGCGAAGCAGAATTGTGTTAGCTAGTCAGCTAAAATTGATCAGTATTGCCCATGCCACCATAGATACATAACACTCTGAAGTGGCACCTACAATACTATTGCAAGGAAGTAAAAGCTTATATTATCCCACATTGTTGTGTTCGGTAGCTAAAGTTAGTGACAAAACGACCTCCTTAAACTCATTACTTGGTCCATTCCTTATTCTATGAGTTTTCACTGTGGTTAACGAATAATGTGCTTTAAGATGAATTATTGAATCATACATGATTTAGTTACCTTTTTACTGTCCTTCTACTCAGTACTTGTTCTTTTAATCACATTTCTAGGATGGTATTTTCAGAATAAACAAGTATATTCTTCAGGAACATTGTCAAAATACCTCTGTGGCTCACACAGATATGGCTACATATTTAATCTTCTACTCATCAGTTTCCCTTTTTTTGTATTTTGTGCTTAATTGCTACAGGCTTTTCTCATACAGTGTCGTGTTAGAACTGAATTCTGTGTCTGTAAGAGGCAGATTATCAGGCATCTAGTAAGGGAGGATGGACACCTAGATCAGATTCTGTGATGTGCCCCTAAACAGTCCTCGAGGCATTGAGTATAATTGTTTGTAATTGTAATTAATTAATGGCAGAGACTTTGTGGAGTCTGTTGGAAGTGTGAGATGGGTGATCACGTTGTTCAGGGTTGGCTTATCTCCCAACGCCTCCAGGTTTGACCTTAATCTTTCAGAGAGATGCAGCAGACTGGTTTGTGTGCATACCTGAGTTTTGCCTACAACAGAGACTTTATGCTTCTTCTAACATGTAAAAATGTCTGTATATTTAATAAATTATATTTATTCAGAAGCAGGGCTGAATCATTTAAATAAGGGTTATTTATGACGATTATCTTAGCTTAGGAATAAAGTAGTTACACTTTTCAAACTTTTCACTTCTCAAAAGGAATAAATATAAACCATATGCAAGTCACCGCAGGTCAAGCCTACCTCTAGGACTGGCCAAACAATAAAAACATTATTATTATTATTATTATTATTATTATTATTATTATTATTATTATTATTATTATTATGATTATGATTATTATTATTATGATTATGATGATGATGATTATTATTATTATTGTTGTTGTTGTTATTATTATTCTGCTTATTGCCTCATAGCCAGCAGGGGGCCTCATCAAATTGCCAATAATAATAAATACACTATATTATTATTATTATTATTATTATTATTATTATTATTATTATTATTATTATTATTATTATTATTATTATTATATATAAAACTTTAATATATAAAATATATAAACAAATACTAGTATAATTAAAAAGCCAAGAACTGAGGATAGGTCAAGTTAAACACCCATCGAGTCAGCGTTCCTAAAGTGTTATGGAACAGTATTCCCGAAAAAGCATCTTCCACCGTCTGAGCTGCAAGTGATCCACAGAATAATCGGCAATGAAAGAAAATTATTTTCTAAACGACAGCACATACTTTTTATCTGTTTATAGTTACATTTAACATAATGAAACCTTGGTGAAAAAAGGTAGTTCCTGTTCTCACTTAGGTTATAGCAGTCATGAGCCGTCGTTCCCTCACCAGCTTCTCTTTCTCTCTTAGATAAAGTTAATACTAAGTTATACGGAAGCCCGTTTCCACCACGGAGAAAAAAAAAAAGAAGAAAGGTAATTGCGACTTTATTTCTCACAATTTTGAGTTTAAATTCACAATTTAGACTTTTTTGCTCGCAATTACAAGTTCATATCACACAATTTAGACTCTCAATTTAGAAATCCACTTGACGCAGTACTTGAAATGTGACTAACTTCAGGTAACGGACGTGTGTTAGCTTCTGGCTTTCCTTGCCTTGACTAGCTGATGAGTGTTGTTCTTACTGTGTATAGCACATTTTGTGATTTACGCTTTGTCGGTGCATTCTTTGTAACTTACGAGAATTGTGAGATGTAAACTCGTAATTGCGAGAAATACAGCCAAAATTGTGCAATACGAACTCGCAACTGTGAGAAAAAAAATGTCAGAATTGCTATATGTAAATTCGCAATTGCGGGAAATAAAGTCATAATTGCAAGACATAACGTTGCAATTGTGAGAAATAAAGTCGCAATTACCTTTTTTTTTTTCTCTCTCTCTCTCTCTGCCGGAAATGAGCTTCCATAAAGTTAAGACAAAAAAAAAAAAAAAAAAAAAACCCAGCTTGTCATGTTACAGAGAAACCAGAAAATCCTCCATCCTGAAGACTTGTGTCAAAAAACTTAAAGTTACAGCTTTACCTCTGACTGTTATAAAGCGCTGACACTGGAGACTCCTTCCATAAATTTTAAATAAACATCTCCTTACAGAAAACTACACCATATCAATAATTACACATGCTTTAATCTGTTTATGAGGAGAGTTTATTGTATAGATTCTATTAGGCAATTAGCCGACTTCAGCTACAATCACAAATATCACATATTTAACCAACTGATGTGCCCAAGAACTATGATCAAGAATCTGATGTACTTTTATAGATATTTGTTGCTGTTTTGAAAACGTTTCCTCCGAGGCAAAACCAGCTAGGCCGAATGAGCCTTCCTGCAGACTTAAGCATTGTGTTTGATAAGTAGCTTCTCATTCATCAGTCAGCGCACAAACTGTGATCTTTTCCAAAGAGATTTAAGTGCCTATGAGAAAATAAATAGTGAGTGCATAGGAGGACAATAATGGACATACGGCGCCAAATAAAACACCAGCATCTCTTTTTCTTTCTGTACCTCTCTCTAGCTCCCTTTCTCTCATACTCTTTCACTCTCACGTCTTGTCAACAGCCTGTTTTTCCTTGGAGCGCTGCAGAGCCCAGGGGTTGTGTTATGATAGAGATTCTTTTGTTTGGATTATGAGACAGCGGCGAGAGGAACAACAGTCCACTGCGCTGTTTTCACTGACAGAGGAACAATATTTTCATAAGGTGTTTCTCATCTCCTTCCGCTGGCCGATCAGAGAGAGACGACTGATTGAGACATGCAGGATCCATTTGCAACCCACACAAACACACTTCCTCGCCCCGCCACGTCTTGGACTGTTCTTCTTAAAGCACTCGAAGTGTGCGGTTTGCTCAGAAGAGCATTAGCTAATGCATTTGGTAATGAGCTATAATAAGCGACGGCCAAAGTTAGCATTAAACGCCACAATCGCGATTGTGTTTGCACCGGCTTCGTGACATATTCCCACAGATTCATGTTTCATAATCGTTTTTTCCGAGAGACAAGATGTACACGCCAAAATAGTTGAGGTTTTAATGCTGTTGGCAAACCTGATACGCTTTTTATCCACTTAAGCTCAGGGATTATCATGTAGCAATTATATCTTTTTATTTTACTATTTTATAACTGCTGTGAATTTTTCAGTAACTATAAAAACTAATCGTAGGAGTGAGGAATGTAAGGAAGGTTTAAATATAGCTTTTTGTAGCTGCCTGTTGCTCTTTAGGTAACTGATGCTTTTGGGTTTTAGGTGCAGTGTTTAGATGCCGATCCTGAGCTCAGGTTACTGTTTGTGTAAGGTCGGGTTTTCTCTGGGTTCTCAGGTTTCCTCCCACCTTCTAAAAACATGCCATCGGGTGGATTGGCAAACGAATACCCGCCTTGTGCCTACTATTCCCAGGATAAATCGGTTACTGAAGATGAATGACTGAGATCTTCATTTGATTAATACTAATCCGGTATACCTCATGATTTCACTTGATACGATATGATTTTGATTCATAAGGCAATGATCTGATATTTGACTATGCCTATAATCTGCTTTTACACATTATGATATGATTTGATTTAATTTACTAGCTTCCGATCGACATGTGACCTACTTTGTTCAAAACCTGGGGCAGACCTACCGTGACTTCACTAATAACGATGATGATTTGAAAAGTAAGAGTCACAGCCAAATCACCTTGCTAGCCTTTTTAAACATATATATGAATACAAATGATCTTTTACACACCAGCTGTTTGTCATTTTTCAATAATAATCAACTTACAGTATAATCGGTCAATGACAAACAACTGGTGTGTTAAAAATAATCATGCGGCCAGTCCTAGTGATTTGCACTTACACAATCACAGCATATACTTCACTAACTGCATTCAAAGGTCAGAAAAGGCCAACAAAACATTAACATTCATGCATTTGGCATCTTGTTAGGCAACATGCTCTTCATATTCAGGTCCAGACTCAGGTCAAAGGTCAGCCCTTTAGGCCACTGTGTGTTTTCCGTCACACGTCTAATGAGAAATAAACAGTTCATAAAGGGTAAAGAGTAACGGCTGGCGGTGAATCCTCAGCCACTAAGAGCTCTGCTATCTGTACATCTTAACATCTTAACACGGGCCTCAGAAAGGCATAATAAGCAAATACTTGTCTTATAGATGGTGTTGGAAGTATGGCTTAGGAAATCCTGCCACCTAGTGGAGAGAAGACACGTAACTACAAGCAGAGTTTGGTTTCATAATAATGACATATGATGAATGTTATTCATAGTAAACCCTGCCCAAAAGCGGCATGTGAGCAAGAATATTTCCTGTCCACCAGAAATAACCAGCCCTGTTTCTAAAATAGTGCCCTACTCTCTGTTCCCTATAAATGTCAAAGTGTACTATTGATATTCTCTACCATCTAGGGGACATCATTCATGGGCACACTGGATTTATTTCATAGCTACAAAGTGTCCAAAATAGTGCAGTGTGTAGTGAACAGTTTTTAGATTCTTCTTCTCCTTCTTCTTCTTCTTCTTCTTCTGCTTATTATTATTATTATTGTTATTATTATTATTATTATTATTATTATTATTATTATTATTATTATTATTATTATCATTATCACGAGGAACAAACTGAATCAGTGTAATATTTCATATCACTAAAAGAAATGAAATTTGGTGTCTTATCTAAACATTTACATTTATATACCACACACACACACACACACACACACACGTGTGTGTGTGTGTGTGTGTGTGTGTATACATATACATACATACATACATACATACATACATACATATATATATATATATATATATATATATATATATATATATATATATATATATATATATATATATATATGTGTGTGTGTGTGTGTGTGTGTATATACATATACATACACATATATATATATATATATATATATATATATATATATATATATATATATATATATATATATAATACTCATTACTAACATTTTTTCATACAATACATTAGAGTAATAAAAGTTTCTTAACAGTAAAAATAAAATATATTCAATAATAAAAAGCACAAAGGTTTTGTCAGAAAGGTTTTAGACACGGGTAGTGTTAATACAATGGCATCTACAGACAAAGGTACATTTTATATTAATACTTATATATTGAATAATTTTTACCTGGGAGATATATATATATATATATATACCTGTATATATATAGTCCCCTCTGAAGCTATTGGAACGGCAAGGTCAGTTCATTTTTGCTATAGACTGAAGACATTTGGGTTTGAGATGCAAAGATTGATATGAGACGAGAGTTTAGGATTTCAGCTTTTGTTTCCTGGGTTTTACATCTAGATGTGTTAAACAACATAAAACATAGAACCTTTTGTATCAGACCATCCAATTTCTAGGTCAGCAAAAGTATAAGAACAGATAAGTCTTGAAGTATATGAAAGTAAATAATATTTGCTTGCATGTCCCTTGCTTGCAATAACTGCATCAAGCCTGTGACGCAATGACATCAACACATTGTTGGTTTCTTCTTTTGTGTTGTTTTTCAAGACTTTTACCACAGCCTCTTTCAGTTGTTGTTTGTTTCGGGGGGTTTCTCCCTTAAGTCTCCTCTACAGGAGATGAAATGCTGCTTAATTGGGTTAAGGTCTGCTGATTGACTTTGCCTGTCTAAAACTTTCACTTTTCCTCCCTGATAAAGTGCTTTGTTGAGTTGGCAGTGTGCTTTGGATCATTGACTTGCTGCATGATAAAGTTCCTTCTGATTCATTTGGATGCATTTCTTTGTAAATTGGCAGACAAAATGTTCCAGTAAACTTCTGAATTCATTCTGCTGCTACCATCAAGAGTTACATCATCAATAAAGATTAGTGAGCCTGTTCCAGAAGCAGCCATGCAAGCCCAAGCCATGACACTGCCTCCACCATGTTTCATAGATGAGCTTGTATGTTTTGGATCATGAGCAGATCCTTTCTTTCTCCACACTTTGGCCTTTCCATCATTTTGGTAGAGGTTAATTTTGGTTCCAGAACTTTTGGGTCTCATCTCTGTATTTCTTTGCGAATTCGACCCATTCGTTGTCTGGTTGCTCAGTACACCAGTGTTTTCTTTCTTTTTCAGAACATTCCAAATTGTTGTATTGGCCATGCCCAACGCTATGTGCAATGGCTCTGATAGATGTTCGCTCTTTTCTCAGCTTAATAATGGTTTGCTTTTCTCCCACGGATAGCCCTCTAATCTTCATGTCCTTTTTAACAACAAATGCAGTCTCGTTGAAAAATTAGGCTGCAGATGTGGAATGATAAGTGTCATTATATTATATTTAAACAATATAATTAACTTCTAACTGGCTTACTGTACATGCTCATGTGTGCTTTTATGTATGTGTATACAGAGTGACAGATAAAAACTCTGTTGTTAATCGGCAAAGAAATTGTGAAATGATATGGTAAGGTTTTCTGTAAATTTAACATTTATGGAAGGAGTCTCCAGTGTCAGCACTTTGTCACAGTCAGAAAGTCTTCAGGAAAGACAAGTTAATGCTTTTATTTTTGTTATACAATAGTTAGTTCTGATCCACTAATTTGTTTGAGTGTTTGATTGTTTCTCAGGAACATGATACGCTTCAAGTGAGAGACAAAAGAGAGGCTTGTGAGGGAACGACTGTTAATAACGTAAGTGATAATAGGAACTAACTTGTTTCACAGACAATATTAAATGTTGATGTGGTGTTTGTTAATTAATTAAACATTGTAATCACTGGCATTGTGATATACAGCATACAGTCCCCTCCAAAAGTATTGGAACAGCAAAGCCAATTCTATTGTTTTCGCTATACATCGAAGACATTTGGGTTTGAGATCAAAAGATTAATGAGATGATAAATCAGAATTTCAGCTTTCATTTCCTCATATTTACATCTAGATGTGTTAAACAACCTAGAACATGGCACCTTTTGTTTGAATCCACCCATTTCCCCCCCCAAGTGATCAAAAATATTGAAACACATGCCTGATGTTCCAATATCAACTGGTGACTGCCCAGGTGTGCCCTGTTAAATTAATTGTTTAAACAATGAATAGCTCAGAATGTCTACTCGTGGTCTGAGCCCTAGGTTTCACCTGTGAAGACTGCATTTGTTGTTAAAAAGGACGAACCAACATGAAGAACCAGAGAGCTGTCTATGGGAGAAAAGCAAGCCATTTTGAAGCTGAGTCCCCTTTTGGAGGGGACTATATGACACACCACCATGTTGTTGATTATTTTCCTATAACTGCACATCCCCAAGTGTTTTGTTCCTTACCTTGCCTGCTGGCACAGTATACAAGTAATCGTTCCTCATACAGCCAGACTCTAAGCGTTGTAATACAGGATATAAGTGTGTCATCGCTGTTTATAAAACTGAATGTGCATTGGAGCGGGAATTAATAGAACTGTGGGGTGCAGGGAATTGTGAATGGATGCTTTTACAGCTTTATCAGGCTTCTCCTTCACAGTTTTTTAAAAACACTACTGTGAATATAAATCTGATTATTAAATATAGGTTAAAAAAAAGAGAAAATACTGCAATTGAATTAAAGTGTTAAGTGACTTTTTATTCATGCCTTCATTCAACCCATTAAACATACATATGTATATATATATATATATATATATATATATATATATATATATATATATATATATATATATATATATATATATATATAAATTCACAGTCAATCCATATAAAAAAAGGAAATGTATACAATAACATCATTTACAAATACATAATTGAGAAACAGGATTAAAAGTTAAAGGAAGGTCCGTATGACACTTTCGATTATCGGTCATCGGGCTTCTCTATACAACACTTATATATAGATGGTGACATCACATACTTTCAAAAAAGGGTGCAATAAAAATACTGAACAAATAGTACATGGCATGACTTAAAATGCACATACAGAGCATGATATTTTTTTTTTTAAATGTACAGACATCTGCTACACTATGTTTGTGCACAAATTATGCAGTTTAAATGAAAATGAATCTCTCTCTCTCTCTCTCTCTCTCTCGGGCAACACAGTACATGAATTCAATAATAATAATAATAATAATAATAATAATAATAATAATAATAATAATAATAATAATAATAATAACAATAATAATAATAATAACAATAATAATAATAATTGTAATTATTATTATTGTTGTTATTATATAGGATTAAAAGGATTGTTATGACCTTATGTCTAATCTGTGTGAACACTCACTCCATATCAAAGGTGTGCAAAGTTTATTTTTTTTTCATCAGGAAATAAATCGCTGACTGTTTTCTTTTCTTTTCTTTTCTTTTCTTTATTTTTGTTAGAAAAAAATGATATTTAGTGGATGGAATAACATTTGCTCATTCCCACTGAGGTTTATACCCTGTTAATTATCCATCTGTGTTTTTGATTTGAATGAAATTTACAACAAATGACAATATGGTCCTCATACACCGATGAGAAACAAAGAAATAGTTTGGAGAGGTGATGTGATTTTGTATCTCTGCCCTTGTTTTTTTCACAGTTCACATTGTTGATGCAGTCAGTAAAGAGAGAAAAAAAAAAAAAATACAGCGATTTACATTAAGGTTTCTTACTGGCTAAAACAAACTGGTGCAATACTCTTAAACTGGGTTTTAAAATTGCAAAGAAATTACATATAAATGCTGATTATGATTGACATGCCCTGCAATATGCGCTGGTATTATTTGATAATCTCTCTCTCTCTCTCTCTCTCTCTCTCTCTCTCTCTCTCTCGCTTCTTCATACTTTGTAAATCTTTGTAATATCTTAGAATATGAGTGCATGATCAGCAAGATCATCTCCTTACATATATAGATATAGATATATAAATGTATTCTTCAGGATATAAAGGGTGAAAACTGATCAGCACTCCTACTCTTCATTCATGACTAGACTTTATTCTCTCTCATAATACCATGAGCACATTCAGGGAAAGGTCCAGCCTTTCCCGAGCCACATCCTGACTCTGGCCCCCTAAAACTGGTCCATGTTGTGTGTGTGTGTGTGTGTGTGTGTGTGTGTGTGTGTGTCTGTGTGTCCTCACACAAGGGCGTGGCGGCGGCGGTGGAGTGCCAGGTGGTCTGAGCGGGAGAAGCTGCGCTCGCAGTCGCCACACTTGAACGGCTTGACCCCTGTGTGCTTGCGGTAGTGACGCGTGAGCTCGTCCGAGCGTGCAAACTTCCACGCGCAGCCGTCCCACGTGCACTTATACGGCTTCTCACCTGAGACAGAGCGAGATTGAGAGAGAATGCAGGAGAGAAGATAACAGTGCATATGTGGTCAATTTCAGATTTGCTTTTGAAATCCTACAAAATACATTTATGTGGGTTGAAGGAACTGATGTTGCACTGTGTCTCTGTTCAGTTAACAGAAACCCTAGAAACCCTTATACTTTAAAGCTGCTGTTTGTATTTCTTTATTCTTTCCAAACCTGTAATAATCATAGCATGATAAAAAAAGACATCTTAATAAAACGTTATCTCACAACATTGTCATTCAGCCATCGGCCTAGTTTCTTCATTTCAAGGCTTTGCTTTTAATTTTTCTGGCCCTGAAATGAGCTCCGCTCCCAACCAGAACACAGCTGCTCAGCACTGATAGTTTTCCTTTACCTTGTGTGTAATTTCCAGACTATATCATGTCCTGGCCACCAGGGGCAGTCCCTTCCTGGACCACTAGAGGGAACCCTTACTCACTGTGTTGAACTTCTTTAATTGTCTGCCCCATTTCCTGTCATGGTCATGCACACCTGTTTGGTATTTTCTTATTAGTCACTTTATTTAAGTTCCAGGTTTTTCTCTTTTTGTTGTTGGAGCATTATGCTTAGTCTGTGTTTGCATGTGTGGTTAGAGTTACTTGTTTTCTCTGTGAATAGTTTTGTTTTCTAGTTTAAGTTTTCCTTGCCTAGCCTAGCCTTTGGTTTATCTCTTGGTTGTTTTTGTCCCTATTAAAGAAGTTCTACACTTTGCATCCATCTCCCTGGACTCCTGTTATGACACATCATCACCAAACCAATCAAGTTTCTACTGTCCGTAATCAAACGTTTGGATTTATTCCCCAATACAAATGGTTCACGTTTCTAAATGAGACCCAGAAAGGCTCAGAAAGATGATCTATACTGTACACTGAAGAGAAGTGCGAGCAATGCCTCAGGCACTAGAGGTCACAAGGTCTCTGGTTTGAATCTGAGCTCTGGTGACCATATTGTAGTTTTAAAACTCTTTGTTCTTTTGGTATATACCAGGGGTCGGGAGCCTCTGGCTCACGAGCCATATATGGCTCTTTCAGTGATTTCTTATGGCTCGACGGTGGGAAAAAATTATTCAAAACAATCCCGAATCACGAAAGCTAGTGTGTCAATTCAATTGAAACTCTACATATTACATATTTTAAAATATCACATAATTCATAATGCCTGTTTGTCATGTATACACCAACCAATTGTGATGTGGCACAACAAGCTAAAATTTCATTGGACAGTGTGGAGCAGAGCAGTAATTTCCCAGGCTAATTCATAAATCAGTTGAAAACTACATAGCCAAGTATTGAGTATCCGAACGGACAGATGAATCTGTATATTTGGAAGTCGCATTAATGGTAAGTAGTGTTCAATTTACCATTACTCGTGTATTACATCTTGTATTGATTTACCATTTGTTGAAACTATCATAATTGGTTAAATGAAGTCCAAGTGCCACCTACAGGCCTATTAGGTGAAGTGCAGGCTGTTAGGTCAAGAACACGCAAAATGTCAAATGGCCTTTATTACATTACCACTTTTTATAATTATGCAATAATAGTAAAGATAATAACTAGGAATATAAAAACATCAAAAAATATGTTAACTTTTCTCTGGATCTTTAAAGAAAAAATCATGAAAAGTTTCCTGACCTCTGGTATATACAGTATGTTACTGAAGTGTGTGTATATATATATATATAAAACTCCAATTCTTCAATATTTACTCCTCATGTTCACTCACTCTTTGCTGGTTCTTGTTTGCATTTGTGTCACTCGTGCTCAGGTACGTATTTTCCTTGGATTTCTTTGCTTTTTTCTTTGTTTTGCTTCTTGTATTTATGGTTTTAGTCCTTTTACCTGGTAATTAAGACTTTTTTTCTGGCCCTAACCTTACTACATGTCACTACACAGTTTTTAGACAGTGTAGACAGTGTAGAAGTGTTGAATTATTGCTCTGTGTTTTTTTCCTGGTTTCTCTCACACTCACCGGTGTGTGTCCTCCTGTGGGCTTTGAGGTGGGAGCTCTTGGTGTAAACCTTACTGCAGCCCTCAAACTCACAGCGGTGGATGCGTCTCCTCTTGGTGTCAGGAGACTCGGGCCGCCTCGACCTTCGCATGCTCTCGATGCTGAACGGCAACATGGAGCTGCAACGACAACGATAATAATAAAAAATCATTACTTTATAGCATTCATATCGTTACTAAAGCAGAATGGGGATTATAGCACGGCCCAAGAGGGACATGTTTCTGAAGTGCAGAAAGAGAACTGTAATAAAACAGTAAATGTTTCAGGTATTGTAGTTTACTGTGCTGAATTGGCTGAATACAGATGATGCTGAGAAGCACTTTGGCTTAAAGTCAGATTAAACCTCATCCCAAGACTTTACTTAAATAAATAAATTAAAACGGTAAAGGTGAGGGAGACCATATACACTGTGAATGAAGGCAGATTCTTCTTATCCCTAAATAAAGACAGATGCTGGAGGAAGGGGAAAACAAACAAGGGGGAGAAAAAACAGATGAGACAGTGCAGGCAGTGTTGACAAAGTTAAATCATTGATCATTTTCAAAAAGTGAACAAATGAACAATGAAGAAAGACCAAATAAAGGGACGTAAGAAAGAGAAAAATAAAGGAGAGAAGGGGTAAAAGAAAAAAAAAAAGAAAAGAAAAAAAAAATCCAAAGAGAAACAGATACAAAGACAGAACAAAAATGAAAGAAAGTGAAAATGAAAATGAAAAAGAGAGAATGGAAGGAAGTATAAAGGGAAGGAAGAAAAAAGAAAAGAAAGACAGAAAAACAAAGGAAGGAAAGAAAGAATAAAGGAAAGAGGAAAAATAAAGGCAGGAAAGGAAGGATGCAAAAAAAAATCACAGAAAGAAAGCGAGAAAAAATAAAGGAAATAGACAGACAAAACAGTTGGGAAGAAAAAAGAAAGAAAGAAAGAACAAAAAAGGAAAGAAAGTGATAAAGGAAAGAAACGTAAAAAATAAAAAAAATAAAATAAAGGGAAATAAATACATTAATTAATACATTTACTAAGAAAAGGAAAGAAGGAAAGAAAGGCATTACACTGATGTAGTAATACTACACACGTTTAACATTTTACTGGTTGTTTAATTCGATAAAAGTCACATTAGAGATGTTATTCAGCCAATACAGCTATTTTAAATCGTTTTATTTATCTTTAGAGTGAGGTATCTTTCCTAAAACACCCTGACGCCAGTAGGAATCATGAGGAATGTCTGTACTGTACACTAACCCTGTATCCCAGCTTTGTTGTGTAATGTAAATAAGGGAGCAGCTTTAGCAGTAATAATAAATCCGGTCACTAGAGGGAGCTGCGCTGCTGTTAAACTGCCAACATCCAGCTCCTCCCTGAGCCTGCTCTACTCACAGATGAAGAAGGAATGTATTTATCCATAAACATGTTCGAGAGCCGTAAACAATTTCCGCAAAATAAAACTTTGAAAAGATGGGGAAAAAAAGAAGAAGTAAACAACGTCCGAGCATGGACACAGATACAAACACACACACACACACTGAGCAAGTCATACTGTACACGGCAACACAAGAAAAGACACAACAAACTTAGCTCATCCATGTACATATGAATCACACACACACACACACACACACACACACACACACACACACACGCACACACACACACATACGCACACAAATACACACACACACAACGATGGCTCCTGGATCAGTAGTTTGAGTCAAACAGACTTTATCTGGAGAAGTTTGGGAGTTGCTCCTCACCCCCTGCAGACTCACTTCCTGTTTCTCTTGGGCCACATGGGTACATCATCTGTGTGTGTGTGTGTGTGTGTGTGTGTGTGTGTGTGTGTGTGTGAGATGTGGAAAGGGGAGAACGGCCACCTGTGGCTGTTGGCAGCTCAAACTCTTCTGGGAGCCCAGAGGAGATGGAGGGGAAAAAAGAAGAACTCGACTCCCACATCTTCTCTTCTCTCACTCTCTCTCAAAACAGAGAGGAGAAAATGATTCACCGATTCAGCACGAGGCTTGAGGGAGGGAGTGGAGAGAGCAGAGGGACATCTTCAGGCTGGCTTTAAGAAGCTCTGACATGTCCTTGTCTCAGGAGATCCTCAAATCTTTATGATGCTGGATTTGGAGATCATCAGCAGATTTTCAGTCTTCACACAGGAGTTTGTGTGTAGTGTCGGGGTCATAGCAAACAGATTTCTTTAGGAAAGAAAACATTCTGTGCCAGTACAGTGGGTCAGGAACTAAATATGATGGAGGGATGAAAGATTTTTTTTTTTAACCCTTTAAGTACAATAATAAGACCTAAAGCAATGGCAGAAAGAAAGAAAAAGAAAAAATACAATAAGATTATAAAATGCAAATGGAAAGAAAGAAGTGAAGAAGTAAAACAAACAATGGGGAAAAAACAGAAGAAAAATTGATGATGAGGAAAAAGGAAGAAAGTTAAATTAAGAAGAAAGAAAGAAAAAAGAAGGAGAGAATGAGCAGATGAGAAGATGAGCAGACAAATATAAGAAAAATATAATACAAGAGAAAAGAAAGAAATGAAGGGAAGAAAAGAAAAACAAACAAATGAAACATGAAAATAGATGAAGAAAGAAAGAAAAGACTAAAGAGAGGGTTGAGTGAATTTAATTAAAGCTCCTGATTGGTCAATGAATCCTGTTAAACCTGTTATGACCAACATATGAGGTGTGAGATGATGGAGGTGTGAGGTGATGGAGGTGTGAGATGATGGAGGTGTGAGGTGATGGAGGTGTGAGTTGATGGAGTTGTGAGTTGATGGGGGTGTGAGGTGATGGAGGTGTGAGCTGATGGAGGTGTGAGGTGATGGAGTTGTGAGCTGATAGAGGTGTGTATTGATAAAGTTGTGAGTTGATGGAGGTGTGAGGTGATGGAGGTGTGAGTTGATGGAGGTGTGAGGTGATGGAGGTGTGAGCTGATGGAGGTGTGAGCTGATGGAGGTGTGAGCTGATGGAGGTGTGAGTTGATGGAGTTGTGAGTTGATGGGGGTGTGAGGTGATGGAGGTGTGAGCTGATGGAGGTGTGAGGTGATGGAGATGTGAGTCGATGGAGTTGTGAGTCGATGGGGGTGTGAGCTGATGGAGTTGTGAGCTGATGGAGTTGTGAGCTGATGGAGGTTTGAGGTGATGGAGATGTGAGTCGATGGAGGTGTGAGCTGATGGAGATGTGAGTTGATGGAGATGTGAGTTGATGGGGGTGTGAGTTGATGGGGGTGTGAGTTGATGGAGGTGTGAGTTGATGGAATTGTGAGGTGATGGAGTTGTGAGGTGATGGGGGTGTGAGATGATGGAGGTGTGAGGTGATGGAGGTGTGAGTTGATGGAGTTGTGAGTTGATGGGGGTGTGAGGTGATGGAGGTGTGAGCTGATGGAGGTGTGAGGTGATGGAGTTGTGAGCTGATAGAGGTGTGTATTGATAAAGTTGTGAGTTGATGGAGGTGTGAGGTGATGGAGGTGTGAGTTGATGGAGGTGTGAGGTGATGGAGGTGTGAGCTGATGGAGGTGTGAGCTGATGGAGGTGTGAGCTGATGGAGGTGTGAGTTGATGGAGTTGTGAGTTGATGGGGGTGTGAGGTGATGGAGGTGTGAGCTGATGGAGGTGTGAGGTGATGGAGATGTGAGTCGATGGAGTTGTGAGTCGATGGGGGTGTGAGCTGATGGAGTTGTGAGCTGATGGAGTTGTGAGCTGATGGAGGTTTGAGGTGATGGAGATGTGAGTCGATGGAGGTGTGAGCTGATGGAGATGTGAGTTGATGGAGATGTGAGTTGATGGGGGTGTGAGCTGATGGAGATGTGAGCTGATGGAGGTGTGAGTTGATGGAATTGTGAGGTGATGGAGTTGTGAGGTGATGGGGGTGTGAGGTGATGGAGGTGTGAGTTGATGGAGTTGTGAGTTGATAGAGCTGTGAGGTGATGGGGGTGTGAGGTGATGGAGGTGTGAGTTGATGGAGTTGTGAGTTGATAGAGCTGTGAGCTGATGGAGTTGTGAGCTGATGGAGGTGTGAGTCGATGGAGGTGTGAGCTGATGGAGATGTGAGCTGATGGAGGTGTGAGTCGATGGAGGTGTGAGCTGATGGAGATGTGAGTTGATGGAGATGTGAGTTGATGGGGGTGTGAGTTGATGGGGGTGTGAGTTGATGGAGTTGTGAGTTGAGGGGGGTGTGAGTTGATGGAGTTGTGAGTTGATGGAGTTGTGAGGTGATAGAGCTGTGAGCTGATGGAGTTGTGAGGTGATGGAGCTGTGAGTTGATGGGGGTGTGAGTTGATGGGGGTGTGAGGTGATGGAGTTGTGAGCTGATGGAGGTGTGAGTCGATGGAGGTGTGAGCTGGTGGAGATGTGAGCTGATGGAGGTGTGAGTCGATGGAGGTGTGAGTCGATGGAATTGTGAGTCGATGGGGGTGTGAGTTGATGGGGGTGTGAGTTGATGGAGTTGTGAGCTGATGGAGTTGTGAGGTGATGGGGGTGTGAGGTGATGGGGGTGTGAGGTGATGGAGCTGTGAGCTGATGGAGCTGTGAGCTGATGGAATTGTGAGTTGATGGGGGTGTGAGTTGATGGAGTTGTGAGCTGATGGAGTTGTGAGGTGATGGGGGTGTGAGGTGATGGAGGTGTGAGTTGATGGAGTTGTGAGTTGATGGAGCTGTAAGCTGATGGAGCTGTGAGCTGATGGAGGTGTGAGCTGATGGGGGTGTGAGTTGATGGAGTTGTGAGTTGATGGGGGTGTGAGTTGATGGAGGTGTGAGTTGATGGGGGTGTGAGTTGATGGGGGTGTGAGTTGATGGAGTTGTGAGTTGATTGGGGTGTGAGTTGATGGGGGTGTGAGTTGATGGAGGTGTGAGCTGATGGAGGTGTGAGTTGATGGGGGTGTGAGTTGATGGAGGTGTGAGTTGATGGAGGTGTGAGTTTATGGGGGTGTGAGCTGATGGGGGTGTGAGCTGATGGGGGTGTGAGCTGATGGAGGTGTGTGTCGATGGAGGTGTGAGCTGATGGAGGTGTGAGCTGATGGAGGTGTGAGCTGATGGAGGTGTGAGCTGTTGGAGGTGTGAGTTATGGAGTTGTGAGTTGATGGGGGTGTGAGTTGATGGAGGTGTGAGCTGATGGGGGTGTGAGCTGATGGGGGTGTGAGTTGATGGGGGTGTGAGTTGATGGGGGTGTGAGCTGATGGAGGTGTGAGTTGATGGAGGTGTGAGCTGATGGGGGTGTGAGTTGATGGGGGTGTGAGCTGATGGAGGTGTGAGCTGATGGGGGTGTGAGCTGATGGAGGTGTGAGCTGATGGAGGTGTGAGTTGATGGAGGTGTGAGTTGATGGAGGTGTGAGCTGATGGAGGTGTGAGTTGATGGGGGTGTGAGCTGATGGAGGTGTGAGCTGATGGGGGTGTGAGTTGATGGAGGTGTGTGTCGATGGAGGTGTGAGCTGATGGAGATGTGAGCTGTTGGAGGTGTGAGTTATGGAGTTGTGAGTTGATGGGGGTGTGAGTTGATGGGGGTGTGAGTTGATGGAGTTGTGAGTTGATGGGGGTGTGAGTTGATGGGGGTGTGAGTTGATGGAGTTGTGAGTTGATGGAGTTGTGAGTTGATGGGGGTGTGAGTTGATGGAGGTGTGAGCTGATGGAGATGTGAGCTGATGGAGGTGTGAGTCGATGGAGGTGTGAGTCGATGGAATTGTGAGTCGATGGGGGTGTGAGTTGATGGGGGTGTGAGTTGATGGAGTTGTGAGCTGATGGAGTTGTGAGGTGATGGGGGTGTGAGGTGATGGGGGTGTGAGGTGATGGAGCTGTGAGCTGATGGAGCTGTGAGCTGATGGAATTGTGAGTTGATGGGGGTGTGAGTTGATGGAGTTGTGAGCTGATGGAGTTGTGAGGTGATGGGGGTGTGAGGTGATGGAGGTGTGAGTTGATGGAGTTGTGAGTTGATGGAGCTGTAAGCTGATGGAGCTGTGAGCTGATGGAGGTGTGAGCTGATGGGGGTGTGAGTTGATGGAGTTGTGAGTTGATGGAGGTGTGAGTTGATGGGGGTGTGAGTTGATGGAGTTGTGAGTTGATGGAGTTGTGAGTTGATTGGGGTGTGAGTTGATGGAGGTGTGAGCTGATGGGGGTGTGAGTTGATGGGGGTGTGAGTTGATGGAGGTGTGAGTTGATGGAGGTGTGAGTTTATGGGGGTGTGAGCTGATGGAGGTGTGAGCTGATGGGGGTGTGAGCTGATGGGGGTGTGAGCTGATGGAGGTGTGTGTCGATGGAGGTGTGAGCTGATGGAGGTGTGAGCTGATGGAGGTGTGAGTTGATGGAGGTGTGAGCTGATGGAGGTGTGAGCTGTTGGAGGTGTGAGTTATGGAGTTGTGAGTTGATGGGGGTGTGAGTTGATGGAGGTGTGAGCTGATGGGGGTGTGAGCTGATGGGGGTGTGAGTTGATGGGGGTGTGAGTTGATGGGGGTGTGAGCTGATGGAGGTGTGAGTTGATGGAGGTGTGAGCTGATGGGGGTGTGAGCTGATGGGGGTGTGAGCTGATGGAGATGTGAGCTGATGGGGGTGTGAGCTGATGGAGGTGTGAGCTGATGGAGGTGTGAGTTGATGGAGGTGTGAGTTGATGGAGGTGTGAGCTGATGGAGGTGTGAGTTGATGGGGGTGTGAGCTGATGGAGGTGTGAGCTGATGGGGGTGTGAGTTGATGGAGGTGTGTGTCGATGGAGGTGTGAGCTGATGGAGATGTGAGCTGTTGGAGGTGTGAGTTATGGAGTTGTGAGTTGATGGGGGTGTGAGTTGATGGGGGTGTGAGTTGATGGAGTTGTGAGTTGATGGGGGTGTGAGTTGATGGGGGTGTGAGTTGATGGGGGTGTGAGTTGATGGAGTTGTGAGTTGATGGAGTTGTGAGTTGATGGGGGTGTGAGTTGATGGAGGTGTGAGCTGTTGGAGGTGTGAGTTGATGGGGGTGTAAGCTGATGGGGGTGTGAGTTGATGGAGGTGTAAGTTGATGGGGGTGTGAGTTGTGAGTTGTTTGTGTCCTACTCTGTGTTTTCAGGCTGTGTTTTTAATGAAGGCTGAATGAGAGAGAGGGAAGCTACAGCTGAACAGCATCTAAAAACAGTGGCGCTTGTTCTTTTGTTCCGTCTTTTGTTTAAACATTTTTTCCTCTTGGAGGTGCGGGAAGGGGCTTTCCTGCAGCGAGGACGTGCATGGCAGTGCCACTGAGCTCAGATCAGTTTACACACAATCTCTAACACGCAGGACAATGGTGTACAGCGCGGTCAGCTGACCTGGGATTAGGAGAAGTGAATCAAGTTTATGACATGAACCTGGTCGCCTCGTGCACCTGCGTCCCTGAAACATACTCCCTCCGAGACCTGAGCAAACAATGATTTTAAGGAACGGCAGAATGCATTAGCCAGCTCATCCGGCCTCTCTCTCGCACACACACACACACACACACACCATGACACATTCAAACACATTGTTGCCTTGAGGCTTGGCACAAAGCTCAGCACCGCTGGCAGCCATGTTCTTCTTCCTCCCCCTGGTGTGCCCATCAGCTGGCACAGCCGCACCGCAACACTCTCGCCTTGCGGGCATTCTGAATATGGAGGAGCCTCTGTCGCCCTCCAGGGAGAATTCCTTTATTAATGAGCTTCCCTTTGGGCCGAGCGCACACACACACACACACACACACACCTGCACATCTGCCATTCCTTCACAAGTGCCCGTTTATAATGATGATGAATTCATGCTGACAAGGAAAGTGTCTCCACAAAATTCTATCAAACTGAGAGACAAACGCAGCCAGATGACGCACACACACACACACACACACACACACACACACACAGACACACATACAGGTTGGGAGCTTATTTTCTCATTTTGGAGCACGCCACATTTCAGGCTGTCCGCTGATGCACATATTTCTAATACAGTGACAGATTATTGTGGATCATCATGGATTTTCTTGTACACATTATAAATTGCACATGCTGTGCGTAAATTTTCTCGTGTGTGTGTGTGTGTGTGTGTGTGTGTGTGTGTGTGTGTGTGTGTGTGTGAGACACCTAGACAGCTTTCCAAGAAGGTTCTACTTGGAAACTTTTCTGAATCGGAAACTTAAATGCTTAAATTTACAGCTAGGTCAAGGGTTATTTTGTTATTGTGCTTTAAAATGCTCTTCAAAGGAAGTTATTGTGTAGAACCGTACAACAGAGGTGTTTGCTTTCAGTAGAACCCTTTAAACACTCCTTTATAACTGTTTACTGTCTAAAAAAAAAGCAGGCAGTTAGTCATACTCTTTTTTTTTTCTTTTTTTTTTTAAAAATGGTTCTTTGGGCTGTCTTTTTAGAAGAAACCTTAAAGATTCTATATTGAACCTTACACCTGAGGGTTTCTCATTCAGGTTTCCAAGTAGAACCCCTTTACAAAGCTTAACCATACAAAGAACCCATGAGTAAACTCTTGGGGAAAAAAACCAACACCAAATATATTAAAGGTTTATTCAGTTGTCCCTCTCAAGGAATCCTGATAAGTCCTATGTATAATCCTACAACACAGTTTCCCCAATCATGAACGGTTCCAAGTAGACCGCCTTTGAACATCTAGAACCATTAACTATCTAAAGAACCACTGAAGTCTCGTTTTCTGTAATAGTGTATGAAAATATTATTATACATCCACTCTTACAAACACGAGGTCACATTGAGTACTTCTCAATGTTCTCTTTAGGAGAACCATTAAAAGGTTCAGGGTTAAACCCTACAACTGGAGGTTTCCCATTCCGGAAAGTAGAACACCTTTATAAACCTTGAAGCATTAACCATCCAAAGAACCCACAAGAACCATGTAACCATTCTAAAGCTATAGTAGTACAGTTAGTTGGACAGTCTTTAAAAAGAAAAACACTTCTGCATGTTTGTCACTCTGAGAGAATGCATAAAGGGTTGATGTGTAACCCTATAACACAGTGTCCCATTCACAAAAGGTTCCAAGTAGAACATCTTTGAACATCTATAATCATTAACTACCTAAATACCCAGTGAAGTCCCCTTTTCTGTAATAGTGTATGAAAATATTACTATACATCCACTCTTACAAACAGGAGATTATATTAAAGAGTACCTTAAAGGGTTCTTCAGTTTGTCCCTCTGAGGGAACCCTTAAAGGTTCTACATATAATCCTACAACATTGTTTCCCATTACCTATCTAAAGAAACACTAAGGCACTTAGTGGTGTGTGTGTGTGTGTGTGTGTGTGTGTGTGTGTGTGTGTGTAAAACTCACTCCTGTACAGCACGGGCGATGGTCAGGGCTGTAGAGCCGGTCTCGTTCACGCTGTCCAACGTCACATTGGGCAGGTCATCGTCCTCGCTGTCACTCAAAGATCGCCGTGGAGACGGTCCATCTGGTACTCTGTGTGTGACTGGAGAAGAGAATGAAGAGGGCGGGGTTAGAGACGTGGTGTGGATATGAATGTTCACATTAATATGAATATGAATATGAATTTTTGCTACAGTAAACAAAATTGGCAGATGGCTATAAATGCTAAAAAAAACAAAACATTTGAACATCATTTATTTACCTCATAATGTCTTTATGAGAATATCAAAAACATTAGAAATACCTCTGTCAAAAAACACGGGGTTTAAATGGCTAACTTGTCTTCCAAAATGTCTGATTCTGATGATGTAGAGTGGTGTTCGGGTTCATCTGTTAGCACAGCGCTAAAGTAACATTTTAAAAGAAAAATCTATATTTTGGGGCAGTTAACTATGAGCCCAGCTTGTCACTCTGAGGAAAACAGACCAAACTAGACCCAACAGCTATTATGCTAGGTAACGATGTGCTCACTGAAAATTTTAGCTAAAGAAATTGCATGCTAATCTAGCTACCTAGCTAACAAAGTTAATGTATACATCTTGGGTGGTAAACATTATGTTTGCGCAGGTTTGGCTAAATAAATCACTGAGAATATGACAATGCATATACTGAAATCTTCCTCATGGCTACCTGTGAAAAATGTGCACTAGTTGTCTAGCAGTTAGCTAGCATAGCTAGCTGTTTGGCAGGAGAACATGTGGGTTCTTAACAACTTATTTTTGTATATTTCTTTGTTTATTTATTTATTTTTATTATTATTACTATTTATTTTATTATTTTTTTTACACTTTCAAGGATTAAGTGTAGAAATTACATCACAAAATGTCATCATTCACACTACGCTAACATCTTTGCTAAATTTTCCTGGTCTGAATTTCCTCAGACATGTTTATAAGCGTATGTGGTGAAATAAAAAAGAAGGGAAAAAAAGAAAATGAAAGAAACAGCACTGTTTTTGCCTACAGATGTGACATATGAAATGATTTCTCCAAACAACTAATCTTTTTTTTTTCTTTTTTTCTTTCTTTATTTATTTTTTACCGTAGTCTGGAACAAATGAAGCTGTTATCTGGAAGAGCGAAACGTATTTACATCAGAAAAAGAAAAGAATTTCAGTACCAGGAACTTTTTAGTGCCTGATCAAACGCTGGGATTTTCCTTTTAGGTTTTTCTAATGAATCTCTGTGACTCAGCTAATTAATGCTATACCTAAAAACTAGTGCTCTGAAAAGTACAGGATTTCCTGGTAAACACAGAAGCGTATAAATCACATCCTGTGAAACTGTAGCCGGATGTGTTTGTCTGTATGTGTGTGTGTGTTGTTTTTTTTATTTTTTAATTATTGTCATTATTTTAAAATGATTTTTGCAGTTACAGGAGTGTCATGGCTAATGCCTGGTTGCCTTGTAGTTACCATGGAAACCTCTGGAGACTCAGCAGAGGGCATAGAAGAAAAGCCCTCAAGAAAAATCCTTTATTTTATTTTATTTATTTGTTTTTTTTTTTTACACATGTAAGATTATCATACTCATCAGCATATGAGCTGCATGTGTATCAAAGTGTGTGTGTGTGTGTGTGTGTGTGTGTGTGTGTGTGTTACAGGAGGTTAGTCTTAGGTAACCCCTCTGTCTGCCCTGTTTCAAAAGAACGAGGGTAAAAACAGAAAGGGAACGAGAAAATCCTCAACTGCCACTCAGCCTGTTATAAACAGCACTCGTGTGGAAAAGCAGTCCTGCCCTGAGAAATATCTGTGTGTGTGTATGTGTGCACTTGTGTATGTGTGTGTGCTGAAGGGCTACATATTTAGTCTCCTTACCAAAACTCTTAAAGCAATCATAATACAAAAGAAAATATATAAAGACATAAATGTCAAAATGTATTGAAATAAAAACACTCATATTCTTTTCTGTATTTCTATTCGCACTTTGCGTAACAGCTAGAAACCGTACAATCTAGAGATTTAAAGGAGCAGTCCATAATTTATGGCGCCATCTGCCCTCTTCGAAGTGTACTGCAAATCTTATGAACGATATTGACAAGTGTTCACCTTCCCCCCAAACGACCATTAAAACCACATATGCCACATATGCTTGTTAAGATAAAGGGGTGGAGCTATTTTCCGGGCCAGAAAAATATAAACCAGAGCCTAAGATGAATAAAGCAACCAGATCAAATGCAATAATGCAAATCAGAGTTTTTCTAATGTATATTTGAAATGATAGGATTGTTACAGGGCTAGAAACATGTTTAAACTTTACAAACTGCACCTTTAAATAAAGCCGGTTTGTATCCCAACTTGTTTTGACTGAAGAAAGACCGTGAAACACAGTGCAGTCTCAAAAATCAAGTGGTGGCTGTTCAACATATTGTTGGGTTCTGGGTTGTGTCATTAACACTGATGAGATTGCAGGACTCAGAGAGGATTTTGCAGACGACAAAGAAAGTGAGACAGATAGAAAAACGGGAAGTGTGTGTGTGAGAGAGAGGGGAGGGTAAAACAGAACAAATGTCAAAGCCAGTGCCAGAGTTGGAAAGGTACAGATGTTGAGGAAGGGGAAGAGCCGAGAATCTGTAAACTATACAGAGAACCATCAGTTATTCTGCCATGTTTGTCTATTAAAAGCATACATTCTCAATCTCTCTGTGTGTCTGTCTCTCTGTCTCTCTCCGCTGAACTCTGTCTCACCTTTTCCATGTATCCTGCTTTCTTCCAGCATGGGTGCCATGAGGCCTCCAGGTCCCAGTGAGCCAATCCCGGCGTAGACCAGCGGCACGGGCTGTACCACCACAGGGACTCTGCGGGGGTGCAGGTGGATGGGGCTGGGGCACGGAGGCATGACCTGGGGCATGTGCAGGAATTGCTGCCCCCTGCGAGTAATGGAGGGCGGAGACGTCACCCTTGACGGAGACATCTTTAATCGCGGCACTGGCGTTATGACGGACGGAGGCGAGGTTGAGGTCAGCGATAATGATGATGATGATGAGGAGGATGATGATGATGATGATGATGATGATGATGAAGGAGACTTGGTGGCTGAGACTGGAGGGGAGCGTGGTGAGAAACGCAGCAATGATGAAGAGGGTGATGATGACAGTGACGACGATGATGACGACGACGACGATGACGGTGAAGAGCGGGATCTGTTGGTGGAAAGGTCGACAGGCTCGGTCTGCATCTGGAACAGGTCTGATGGAAATCGTTTTTCAGGTGAATGAGTCCGGAACCTTCTTTCCATCACCAACACGCCCATGTCTGCATAGCTATGGATCTCGGGAGACTGTTAAAGAAAGGAATAAAGGTATTTTAAATATGATTTGTGTCATGAATTTTCTTTGCTGTTTGTAGGGTAAATTGAAATTTCTGTTAAAAACTCTTTAAAAAATTAAAACATTAACTTGCACTTGTATTGTCTAGAATTACCTGAGCAATCATTATCTAAATTAGCTAGCCAATTTTCCTCTACAGACTTCAACTAGCTATGTTAACTTGCTAAATATCTGAACTTTGACAAAGTTCAGTTAAACAGTTTAGCAAGTAAGGCAACTTAGTTGTACTCATATTATGAATTTAAAGAAGCCATTTGTAAGGTCTGGTGGCCTCTGCTGCCTGTAAGGTAAAAAACAAACAAACAAGCAAACAAACAAACAAAAAAACCCTCATCAAAACACTCTTTGTTAAAACTTCATATGCCTTTTGAGTTGACTTATAAGAAAAAGAAGCAAAGCTAAGATAAGGGTGAATTTCCGGGCCAGAAACAACAACAACAACAACAACATCAACAACAACAAAAGACTGAAATGAAAAAACTAGACAGATCTTTTGCATTTTTCACAAGTTATCGTTTAAATTACACGATTCTCACAAGTCTAGACACACTTTTAAACATTACAAACGGCATCTTTATTCTCCAAACATGTGCAACAAACCCTACTAATTTGTTAGAGCTCTCACGTTCACATTCTAGACAGTGTCAAAAAAAAATGTGCCCTAATTTTCCGCTGTGCTTCCTGCGGTCGGCTGGCTTGGAGGTTTCTCAACTGAAATGAAACTTGTTTTGAAACCTCATCTCTCTCTCTCTCTCTCTCTCTCTCTCTCTCTGTCTCTCTCTCTCTCACACACACACACACACACACACACACACACACACACGTTTAATTTTCTCATCTTGATCGTTCCTCTTCTCCTCCTACACAGCCCGTTTCCAACCCCTTATTCGGAAGGGAAAATGAAGGAGGGGGTTCCTCCTGCTTATTACCGCTCATTTTCCGAACTCAAAGAGCTTCTGGACAGCATAGGGGGAACAAAGTTTCCAGAAAAGATGCTTTGGCACCGAGCCCGATCAAACAGCACACGCATGCTTCAACCGTCCGCTCTGCTGTTTCACACTTCAAATGGGGGACTTTGTAGCCCACGCACAAAAACCTCACGCAAACAACAGTGAATGCAGTGGGACAGACAGACAGAGAGAGAGAGAGAGATACAGAGTGAGAGTGAGAGAGAGAGAGAGAGAGAACTGGGGGGAGGTAGGATTGGTCTCTGCACACTGTCCTCACTCTGCAGTGTGTTCTGTGATCTACAAACATTAACCCAAAATATCCAGAGACAATAATGGTGCGGATAGGTAAAGAGAAGTAATAGCAACAGGCCTATTTAGAAAATGTTAAACTTTTGTGTTTGTTTTGTATGGGATGTCTTTTAATGATGCATTTTAAAGGTTTTCTTCTCTTAGATGGAGGATTCTGATTGTATAGATTGGTGTAAATTGGTTTGTGCAAATTGGTTTGTGTAAATATTTCTAACATTTTTCTATTTATAACAGACTTTCACTTTCTCAGTATGAGCGGTTCAGAAGTTCAGAGAAGTAGCCACAGAACCTGCGTGCTAAACTAATAATTTGGTGCATTTGCCTGCAGTTATATATCTTGCAGTGTATATATATATATATATATATATATATATATATATATATATATATATATATATATATATATATATATATAAAATTTTTATTTTGATTAGTTATAATCAAATTAAAAGATACTGATATCTTATATATCAGATACTGAAATCTTATTGTGACACATTTGAGCTAGTTTACTAGCAGTTAGCTATTCACCTAGTTATCTATGCAAGCTGGCTAGCAAATTTACCTAATGCTAATTTTACATTTTCACAGGTTTGGCTGCTGTTAAATAAACTGCCAGAAAGACTCAAATACTGAACCTGCACAGTGACAAAAGTAAGCTAGTTTACTAGCAGGTAGCTAGCGACCTAGATAAAGAGGTAGTAAGCTAGGTACAGGCAAACTGGCTAGCAAACATATCTTAATGTAACTGAGTAACAGAATCATGCTTGTTATTATGTTGACGTTATATCCTCACAGCTTTGGCTTCTGTTAAATAAATTGCCATAAAAATGACTCAGATACTGAAATGCCACTTTGACAAATGTTTAGTTTACTACCCAGTAGCTAACTGTCTAGTTAAATAGGCGTTAGCTAGCAAGGTAAGCAAGGTGGCTTCATGTTTGGTAATTTTATATTTATTTTATCTATGTTATGGTAATGTATGTTATGCTATGGTAGTTTTATATTTCCAGAGATTTGGCTGCTGTTTAATAAACTGCTGGGGGGGGGAAATACAACATAAATTGAGTCAGATATTTAAATCTGAACTTGACAAATGCAAGCTAGTTTACTGGAAGTTAACTTACTGGCTACCAACATAGGTAAGCAAGCTAGCTAGCAAACATATCTAATGTAACTTTATATTTTCACAGGTTTACAGGCTTGGCTGCTGTTAAATAAATTGATAAGGAATTATCCAGCATAAATATAGATTCAGATACTGAAATCCAATGGTAACAAACGTAAGCTAGTTTACTTGTTTAGCTAGCCACTGACCTAGAGAGGTGGTTAAGCAAGTTAAATAGCTGCCTAGCAAACATATCTAATGTAACTGAGTAACAAAGTTATCCCACAGGTTTGCCTGCTGTTAAATAAAATGAAAATGGAGACAGATACCGAACTGTTTGTGTGACAAATGTGCTAGTTTACCAGCAGTTACATAACCACCTGGCTAAAGAGTTGGCTAGCTAGATAATCAAGTTAATTAGTGACAAAATCATGCTTGTTTTATAAGTGAGTAACAGAATCATGCTTGGTATGCTAATGTTATATTAGCTAGCAGTTAATTAGCCAGCTAGCAATTTGGCAGGAAGACTTGGGAGTGTATACATAGTTCTGTATAGCATTTTTTTAATGACAGTAAAGATTCAGGCTGTTTTTTTGTTCATTTAAAATGGTTCAAAATTAATGTTTAATGTTCATGTGTACAATAATTAATGACACTGCTTTATGATAACAATGAGCTTAGAGATAGCACTTCAAGCAATTTCTTGGGTACATATGAAAAGTCATTATCTCTATCATCCCTAGTGCAAACCTGATATGATCATTTAGCATAGTATAGCATAGTTAGAATAAAACAGAGAACCATCTGATTTTAATCCATTTTTAAGTAATAACTGTGAGATGGCTGATGTTTACACAGTGACGCCATGGCGTAACATTTCAGTGAGTGTGAAGCTGCTTACCCTCCGCTGCATCTGCACGGGCTCTGCTCTGACTCGCAGGACAGGCATCCCGTCCAGCATCAACATCCTAAACACGACACATACAGGGACACAAGACACGAGTTTACCAGAAGTGATAAAATGATTATGAGAAAATCAAAGCAAAATTTTGCCCAAGCATATAAAGAAACCTAATAAAAACAAGAATGAGTGGGTAAAAGAGAGATCAATTGAAAGAGAGAGAGATTCAGAACGAGTGTTTAGTCTAACAGCATGTTACAAGCCAGACCCAGCAGGGCTGGTAAGGTGTAATGAACCGTTCGAGTCATGTCGTGAATCCTTTTGACAGTCATGCAGCTCATAAAATCAGTAGTGCTTAAGTGAGATGTTTGGATATTTAAGCTGTCCACCTAACCAGAATTTGCTTATCATATGTAATAGTGACTTGCCTTGTATGTTGTGAGTCTCATTCTGATTTTATCCACAATGTAGAGACGTGTGTGTATGTGTATGTGTGTGTGTGTGTTGGCACAGATACCCTTGAAATGTCATTAGGTTCAACTATACACCTCCAACACCTACTAAATAGGAGTTGTTCATTTTTTTTTGTTTTTGCAGCCAGGAACCTCTTCCAGTGTTAATAAAGTGCCTCAGAGCCCCTTATGATCGCAGCAGATTTTTAAAAAATAAAATTACCATAATGCAACTTTTCAAATATTAGGTACATTAGGCAACATTATATTAATTTATTGGTGCCATTAATGGTTTTTATTCCTGAACTTTCCAACCACAGAACCCAAACCTTATTCCGCTGTGATAAAATGTACACAGCAATTGCATTTGGTTTTGCATAATTCAAGCGAACTATTCAATCAGGTTTATAGCTAGAATAACTAAAGAACAACTATAACAACTTTGACACTTTTGTAATAAAACCTCCACCACCATTAAAACAAGGAAAAGGAAAACCCTCTGTTAAGGGTTCTGTGTAGAAGCTTTAAGGGCCCCCCCCTTAAAGAATTGTATATATTTATCTTTATTAAAGTGATTATATATATATATATATATATATATATATATATATATATATATATATATATATATATATATATATATAACTTTGCATATCTATTTATATATACACTATATTGGTATATATACACCAATCAGCCAATCCT
The DNA here is from genome assembly GCA_023630585.1 of Cranoglanis bouderius. NCBI lineage: Eukaryota > Metazoa > Chordata > Actinopteri > Siluriformes > Cranoglanididae > Cranoglanis > Cranoglanis bouderius. Next base: position 4,699,764 of record CM042552.1, read on the forward strand.
GTAGCAGCAGTGCAGTACATAAAAAAATGCAGATACAGGTCAGTTAGAATTACAAACATTAGAATGGGGGGGAAAATGTGATCTCAGTGACTTTAACTTTAGCATGGTTGTTGGTGTCAGACAGCTTGGTTTGAGCATTTCAGAAACTGCTGATCTCCTGGGATTAGCATTCTCTCAAGTTTACACTGAATAGTGTGAAAAATAACAACAACAACAACAAAAACATCCAGTGAGCAGCAGTTCTGCAGGTGGAGAGGCCTTGTTTATGAGAGAGGTCAGAGGAGAATGGCCAGACTGGAAGGCTACGGTATCTCAAATAAGCACTCTTTACAACCGTGATGAGCAGAAAAGCATCTCAGAGCTCAAAACACGTTGAACCTATGGCTGGATTGGTTACAACAGCAGAAGACTACATTGAGTTCTATTCCTGTCAGCCAAGAACGGGAATCTGAGGCTATGGTGGGCACAGGCTCACAGTTGTAGACTAGAAAAAAAAACTTTGTTTTTCCAATCTTCAACTATCCAGTTTTGGTGAAATCCTACTTGGCCAATAAAAATCTTTTTGATTCTTATTCAAAGAGACAAAGCATGAAATGGCAGTACTAGAATTTCTCAGCTTGCAATTCTGACAGATGTTTACTTGTTTGCAAAGAGTGTGCTAATTCAGGAACTTTGCTATTGCAACCACAATACCATCTTTACCGGCATTATCAGCACAACTATTCGTTGTGCAACTTGGATTAAATTAATGGACTGTGTGCTGGTCATCACTGCCTCGTTATGGATGTTAAAATGTGGCAGAAATGTAATAGAAGTTGAACCTCTTATAAACGCTGCCCACACATGGCTCGGCGGTAGGGGGGTCAGCAGGTCAGCCATGCTTTTACAGCTCAGCATATACAGTAGCATGGTGATAAATGGCTGTGGTTGATTGTGTCCAATTCTCTGCCGTGCTCGCTGATTCAGGAGAGAGCGAGGGCAGAAACATGCTGACTGCTTTGGCCTCTGCTGACCTGGATTTTGTTGTGTGTGTGAGCAATGAAGCAGACAGGATGTCAAAGGAAATGGGTGGGGTCTTGGATGGCTGCACAACAATTATAATTCCTTGACCCAAGCTCCTAAAAGTAAGTGTGTGTGTATGTGTGTGTTTGGCGAACACCCAAACCCACTTTAATAGCACCATAATCCTTTCTGATACATATGGTGTACACATTCACCAGAGGAATACCACTTTAAGGCAGCTCACCGTAGCTCAGGCCAGCCATCAACATCATGCCTTCCATCTTGCAGTAGATGACTGCGAGAGCCGTATGTTACACAGCTGTGCCTCTGTAACACCTCATACAACCTAGATGAGGCTTCAACACACCCCTGAGCATCAATAAATCCCCACTCTAAGGGTTTGTTGCCATGTCCAGGCACTGAGAGGGTTCAGGAAGCGGGCTCTCAGCATTAGTCACAGGATCAGCACGCGGACAGTGACACTGTAATGGTTACAAATGGCTAACCAGGTTTGCATTAATGGGAAGGGACGGGATCAATGAAAGGCTGAGGTTGGGATCTGGATTGGAATCGAATTGCTTATGTGGGAAAGAGAGATTTTCTTTGGCACCCATGTTGATGAGGGAGAAGCTTTGGTGAAAGAACAGCTGGCCAAGATCAACCTCATTCAGAATGAGGCATGACATATCAGTGATGGAAGTCAAAGACGGACAAAATCCACTTCAGCCTCCACTCGGGAAAGGATCAGGGGCTACTTCACAGAACCAGACATATCTCGGATGTGGTTAAGAAATGCTGCTCACAAATTGGTGACTTAAGAGTGTTGTCAGCTCTCCTTACATACTGAGATCTGCCCTAGTTCAGCACTTGATTAGTTTGAATCTAATTGTTGTGGTCAACAAACTAATCTGGGTAAACATTCTTATCACAAAGTCCATTTTTATTCCAGGAGTACACCTTATCCTAGTCCGATAAACTCGCCTGCAGAGGTTTAACTGTGCAAGTCATCTTTTGGCCCAAAATGCAGAGAACTGCACATAGACAAGAAAGCAATGAGTCAGTGTATTTTGTAAAGGAGATGGTCAGTTTCATCAGAGTGCATGACTTCAGTCGGGTCAGCACAACTTCCTTCCACCCTGTTGCTCCGCCAATAACCAGTTTGAGCTTTGTGTCTCCTGGATAAACCCCACCCACTCCACCTCTACTCAATAATCTCCTTTGTGTCAGTGACAGATAAGAGTTTAGATGGAAATTGGACTGTGTGTTTGATCTGGCCACAGCAGACTAGAACGTCTTTCAAATAGAACTGTAAAAAGAAAGTGTAAAAGCTACACTTTAAAGTTTCATCTAAGACCCTAAAGGGTTCTTTGGTTTGTCTCTCTGTGGGAATCCTTACATAACTCTCTACGTATAATCCTAAAACAGATGTTTTCCCTTTCAAATATGTTTCCAAGGAACGCTTGAAGAACCTTTTTTTTTTTTTTTTGTAAAAGTGTACTGTTGATCAGCATCAGTTAGCATGATCTCATTTGCATAATGGTATATTCCTATATGGTTTAGGTTACACATGATGCACTCTGAAAAAAGTTTAGATATCAAAGCCTCGAGGGTTCTTCGGCTTCTAAGGGAAGCCTTAAAAGTTCCATGTATAGTACGCCCACTGTTACAACAGAGGTGCTCTATCAGAAAGAGATTCAAGTAGAACCCCTTTACGAAAGCAAACAATTACTCAACTCTCAAAACAAACCTTGAGTAACCTTTTTGTTCTAGGAGTATAAGCCTGGATTGTCATAAAACATCTCCAGCACATAGTGATCTGGATCTTATAGTCGTAATCTAAGATCAAGGCCATCCCAAACCTCCCCCGACTCCACGCTGAAGGTCTACCTAAGAATCTAGTTTGGAGCCCATGCCGTCTGAAGCTGATGTCAGTGACAGATAACAGAGATGTCTCTGACTTCCCGGATTGGACCTGCATTCAGGAACACGCAGACCTCTCCTGCTGGATTCTCCTGCTTTGCGTAATCAGACCTCGCCAAAAAAAACCCAGAGTGACTTCAGACTTTCCATTTCAGCGGCGCTAGTTTTCCTTGGCGGACGACTCGAGTCGGATGGGGGCTGCTGCCGGGCAGAGCCAGGACACTGCTCAGCCTCACAGAATGTGTGTGTGTGTGTGTGTGTGTGTGTGTGTGTGTGTGTGTGTGTCTGTTAGGAGAGGTGCACTATTTCACTGTCTGTTTTCTACGAGAGAGAATACACTATGTCCAAGAAATAACTGGAAAGGTTTTGGATGCAAACAACAAGAATAACAACCGAAACAACAAATCAAAATGCTACGTTTTTTTGCAAGTCGTTCTTTTGGTTTCAAGGACACACTGAATACTGCCAACAGATAGGGACATGATATTTCTGGCATTTTAATACCCTTCTCTAGTAAACCCTTTTGAGTTTAAATATAACTTCATAGATTCACAAATCTTGTGGCTGTTACCAGGACTGTTATAAAACTTATTCATTATGAATACAATAATAAACAATCATATCCTGGAGCTTAAAACAGATAGGTCTTCGTATCGCTATATAAATAATTCCTTCTTGCCTTACAGTGAAAGCACTGTCTCCTACTAGTCCCCGCTTGTCATCCAAGACACTACATAAATATTTGAGACTATCTCCTGCAGATTTACTAAGTTGCTTCTGAAATTAAGCTTCTGCACTTTCGATGTCTCTCTCTCTCCCTAAAAGAAAGCTAGCCAAAACACACTCCCTTCTCACATCTGCTATTGATTTGGGGCATGGCCTGAACACCTCAGTTTCTATCTGTCTGTGTAGTCACACAGACACCCTACAACCAGGCTGAGAGCAGGTCGAGCTTCCTGGAGTCTGGAAGTACGCAGAAGGTTTTTATAGGATGTGTGCTGCCTGTTAAGCAAAGTACTGTACAGTGGTACAGTAAGACCGATTACTGAGCTTTTTTGTAGAGCTTTTTGTCTTTTACAGTAGATTCATCAGAGCTGACAGGATGTGCTCCAGACCGATACATGCAAACAAAACAAAAAATGTCACAAGGCTGTCTTTCCTGTCATGCTGAAATCCAAAAAGCTTGGTCAAGACATTTTCCATGGCTTTTTATGCAGATCGTTTGACACAGAGTCGACACTCTGTTCTGAGTTCTTGTGTTTCTTTTATAATAATGAGGTTATGACTGGGGTTGTCAGAAACTGATCTAAGATCAGCACAAAAAAGCCCATTCTCCCTCTTGGCCTCTTGGGCCCAGACTGGATCTGATGCTGCCGTACGCTCTTGCACGAAGACCGTGTGCCAGAAAGATCTGAGGCTGCCTCTTTAGTGTTCCCTTGGACGGGCTAAGACAGATGTGTGCAATTTGACTTGAACTGTTGAACCGCACACTGTCAAACTGTTTATTATCAGAGGGCCGGGATTGCGCAATGACTGAAGGACATCAGTGTTTGGCGATATTGTGCAATGGTGCAAAGAGGACCATGAAAATCATGAAGGTGCTCATAAAATGGCAGAGATTTTTTTTTTTTTCTCCAAGAACATGCCAACCACTTCAAGATTACAAGTGGTGACATTACTCACTCACTCAACATAGTGAGTGACCTCATGCCAAACCAATGAAGATTCAACAACCAAGGCATCCCTGGACAATTCTATATTGACATCTACAGCACTAGAATCGATCTATATACTGTGGACTCATTGACTTTTTAACCCTACCAATTAATGGAATGAATTGCAACGTAGAAACCATTCTGAAATATCCAACATGGTTTGATGAGGGCAGATATTTGCTTTGTGCACGACCATAAACGATCAAAAGTTGCTAGCGTATGGCCTGGTCTGCTAGCACAGCTGGAAGAGATCTGTGCACATTCTCATCAGGCTCTGCAGGCTCTGGGGGGCAGTGGCTGGCCCTCCACAGCTGTCCTCGGCATTGTGGGAAAGCCTGGGCTTCTTCTAAAGCCGCGCCAGAAAATGCTCGTGCGGCATTGTGAGTGCCAGTGACCGGGCATGCTAAACCGCTGGGAGAAGAGAAGTGAAGAGAAGAGAAACGGCACTCATTCAGAAGAGGAAGAGACAACACAAGGAAGGATTGTATTTTGGGCCAGAAGACTAGAGGAGAAGTGAGAAAAAAAAGTCAAGACACAAATAACTGCAAAAAACATTCTGCAACACATTCTGCTGCACCCAGTCTTGCCTTTAGTGACACCTTGAGTTTTGCTAGATGTTCTTATGAAAACGTCTTCCTTTTGTCTCGCCGACCTTTTTCAGCAAGCAAGAGTTATCAGGCTGCTAGCCGTAACGAGTCAGACAGCTGTGTTTTCCTTCAGCACCACACACACACACACACACACACACACACACACACTCATACACACACAGACTCTTAGAGTCCTGGGCAAGGGCTGTTTTTCTCACTCCTGCCCTCTGCACTGCTGGAAGAGCTGCAGCTGCAAGGAGGGAGGGAGAGAAGTATGGACGAGACAGAGAGATAGAGAAATTCGACAGTTGGATAGTGAGAGCATTTATTTTTCATTTGCATTTCATCTGTGTGTGTGTGTGTGTGTGTGTGTGTGTGTGTGTGTGTGTATAGAAACCCTAAACTCACACTGACGCGCTCACACCACCATCACAATGCCAACTCGGCAGAACACAGCTGTTGATCAGTAACAGACTGTTAACCAGTAACCCCTTCCACATGGAGCTCTCTCTCTGTGCCTCTTTCTCTCTGTCTCTCTGTCTCTCTCTCTCTCTCTCAGCGCTCTCCTGTCCTTGGGTGATGTGTGCAATTTGACTTGAACACCAGGAGGGCCCTGGGAGTCAAGGGGTCAAAGTTCGGCCACAGGAAGTGCATCCGCTGTGCTGTTCTGGCCCCCGGCTTTTTCCAGAGCTCTGTTTAATGGGCCTGGCAGTCGCCACGAAGAGCCCCTATTTCCCGTACACTACACAAATCACTCTGCCACTCTGTTTTCAGTAGGTCTGTGAGTCATACACGTTTGTGTCTATGTGTATGTGTGGGGGAGCATGTTTTTACAGCTTAGTGGGGACGTTGTCTCCACGAGGATAGGAATGTCTAACAGTTGTAACATTCTGGGGAGATCCCTTTGAGGAAAGCTGCTTTAAAAAAAAGCTGCAGCTTTTAGTTAAATTAATTGAAAAAGCCAAAAAGACACCTTTTGGTTACTGAGGCGCTGTAGGTATAGCATTAATTAGCTGCATGAATAGTTATAATTACGAAAGGTTCTTACAAAGATAGTAAGATAAATGTGTGTGTGTGTGTGTGTGTGAATCATTTGGGTGTGCCAAAACAAGTAGAATCCGACGCAGTACCAGTCTCAAGCCGAGAAAACAGAAAGTTCTGTTTCAAATCCAAGCCAAGACCAGTTCATAGTCTTCGTGTGGTGTGTCGTATCAAGAAGAGCAAGAATCTGAGTTCAAGGACAGTTACACAACAGCAGTGCCACAGCTGCAACGGACTCAAAGAAAACTATGTTCCCTATAAATCGTAGCGTTCCTTCCTGCTATAATAAATAAGATTTCGTATTCCTACTCCTGGGAACCGTTGGTGCAGCAGACATTCATGCTCTCAAGATGTAGCTCAAGACGCGATTGATAATTAGCCAATGAGTTAAATCAGTGAATGGTTTTGCACAAGGTCCACACTGGCCTCTGTATTCTGTATCCCAGTCATGTTGACATACTTGACCAACCCCCCTCATCATGCCTGTGTTTGCACTCATCCCATGTTCCCTGACCTTTGGCCCCTTCCTTCATTGTACACGTGCAACCCAACTACGACAACAATCCCGCCAAAGGTGGACCTGCAAGGAACACTAGGACAGCACAGGGTCAGCAGAAGTCCAAGACACAGTGAATGTTTGCTTACGTTCCAGCTGTTTCAGATGTGTAACGCTGTCAAAGAAGAGCAGGCCAAGCAAGTTTGAGCCTCTTGAGCCCCTGTGACCGGAGGCTATAACTCACAGCTCTAGACAGGACAGTACAGCTACGCTAATAGGCATAAAGAGGGAACATTACGGTCCTGGGGGGTGTCATAATGCTCAGAGCATCTCTCCGAAGTTAATGGGCGTTTTCATTCCATACGTACAAGAAAATATTAATCTAAGCAAATGGGGCGATAATATTACAATTATTAGCTAAGTTAGCCAACATCAACTAGCTAAGTTGGCCTCTGTATTATGTTGACATACTTGACCAACCCTCTTTTCATGCCTACCTGTATGTTTGCACTCATCCTATGTTCAAATGTTAGCTAAAAGTAACTAGTTGTGTTACCTTGCTACACCATTTGGAGAAGTTCAGTTAAGCATGAAAGGCAACTCACATGTTCTGGTGTGATAAAGGAGAATTGCAAAAACACAAAACAAAAAAAACAACAAAACATCATGAATGTTGTGAATCTTTGACCTTTTCCTTAAACCAACCCCACTTCCTGTGTCATATCATACGAAGTTTCCTTCTCAGAAAAAGTGGCAGCTGTTTTCCAGCTAGCGGCAGGTCTAATTTCTGGACCAGAAAAGTGTAAACTGTCACAGAGGCTCTTGGCAACTTCTTCTCAACAGTATTTGTACATGGTAGAGCTGATTTCTATCAGACCTGTATGCCAAAATGTTTGCAGCTACCGTATGTACTGGCTGGGAGCAGAGCTAGTTTCTGGGTCAGAAAACTGTAAACACAAGCTTGAAGTGAAGAAACTAGTCAAATCTGTTGCAATGCTATATTGCGAATTTGAGCTTTTCTAAGGCATCTTTGGAATTATGGGATTATATCAGATATAGAAACATTTTGAAATTTCACAAAATGACCCTTTAAGCTAGAGTATCCAACAAAGGCCAGGCACTAAACCCACTATTTCCACCACTCTTCCACATAACTACTACTGACTCCGCTGAGTGAAGAGGCCAGTCTTCATCATGCTGCAGATATTGTTGTTCTAAAGAGAGGTTCTTGGTATTTGGAGTGGATCCAACATAACTATCACCCAGCGAGTGAAAGGAAGAGCAGCATTGTGGGAGGTTCACACAGAGTGCATAAAATGTATCCATAGCTATCCATGTGCTTCACATATGCATGTGCGGTGTATTCTTACTAGAGTATTAAAACGTTCAAAGGAAGTCTATAACTACGGTACATATTGGTGTGGTAGTACCAATTTATATGTCATACATGAATGCATATCAGTCAATTACATAGATTGCTGAGTGATAATATAGTATATAGAAAGAATAGTAATATATAGAGAAACATCTACAGGTCAAAAAAAGTGATTTTCCTGGTGACTCAAAATCTGTAACATCATAACGTAAATTCTTATGATTATAAGAAACTGCTTGTTTGTTTGACTCAAATTAATGACATGGTCAAATGACTTCAAGTGTCATAGATTAATTAATGATTAATGAATAATCAATTAATAACTCTTTAATCAAGAATACAGTAGAGAATGCACAGACCAAAAATATCACTTGTATTATATGTTGTATATGTATTCAAAGCCATTTGCCATTTGAAGATCTGATTTGAATTCTTTCACTCAAGTTTGAGGATTGTCCAAAAAAAAGACGGCTACGAAGAGTCTTGACAGGCAACTCAGTGAAATGACAGCTGACAGCTAAGAGAGAGAACGAAGCAGGCAATGCAATAGAGGTTTTAGGAACTGACCTTGTTTGAAGTCTCGGAACGTGAGTTCAAGAAGTGATATCCTTATTGCGTCCCTTTAGCTCTCTTTCTCTCTCTGTCTTGTTTTCCTGTGCGGTCAGGCTCTTGTCTGTCTGTCTCCCTCGCTCTCTCTCGCTCTCTCTCTCTCTCTCTCTCTCTCTCTCTCTCTCTCTCTGTCTGTCGTTTCCCTCCTCCTTCGTGGGCTACTCAGGAGGAAATGAATGGGGAGCTCTCACTAAGCTGTTGTACTCTGAAAGTGCACATCACATGACCATTGTGAATGAAGAAAGGGGGTGGACCCTTAGGCTGCCAGGGGTGAGGACAATATAGACCCAGCCTGGTGGTGGTTGTGTAGGTGGTGGTGGTGGTGATGGTGTGTGTGTGTGTGTGTGTGTGTGTGTGTGTGTGTGTGGAGATTGCCTCAGAGCTTCAAGTGTTGGATTATTGTGAAACAGGCGAATATGTATAGAAGCCAACAGTATCCTGTGATTTGGAGACTGATCAAAGCTTTGAAGATCATAGCCGCAGTTATTTCTCGCCCATTCACCCAGTCACGTTTTTTCCCTCCATAATTATTAAAGATCTGATTTCCAGTAGTCGAAATTTCAAATAACAGGAAACCGAGCGCATGAAAAACAGCCCAACAAACAGAAGTGAAAGAGATGCAAGTGCACGAATGGCTTTCTCTCCTGCATCCAGGACCTTGTTCCAGCTGGAAGCAGGAGGATGGAAAATCCATTTGGGGCTTAAAGCCTGGAGCGTTTCCTCATGGTGTACACCGTCCAGGACTGCTACTGCGGTAAAGATTACCACCCCACACTGGGCTGCTGCTGGGTTAGTGCTGGGCCAGCTATCACAACCACTGGCCCTGTCTACATGAATGAAATGGTGCTGGCTTTTACATGTTTACCTGTTTCTAAACCAGTGATTAAAAGTATCATTTCATCTTCAGTAAGTACTTTATCCTGGTCAGGGTTGCGGTGGATCCAGAGCCTATCCTGGGAGCACTGGGTGTGAGGAGGGAATACACCCTGGATGAGATGCTAGTCTATCACAAGGACTCACACGAATTCACAATTTAGAGTCACCAATCCACCTACCGACATCCTTCTGGGAAATGGGACAAAACTGGAGAACCTAGAGGAACCCGAGCTCATGATTGAACCAGGGACCCAGGAACTGTGAGGCGCTAACGCTACCCTGCTGCACCACCGTGCTGCCCTACACCCAAAACTTATTGAACAATGTGCATGACCTTATTTGGTTGATGCTTGATGGTGCATTTGTGTACACTGATAACTGAAACTTAGCTGAAATCATAAGCTAACCAATAATAATAATAATAATAATAATAATAATAATAACCTGAGCCATGCTACCTTACTATACGTTATAATAACATTACAGCATATTGCCCAACTTTCTATTTTATTCTCCTTTAATATTCACATTGCAATCTTGCAAAAAATGATAACACTTTTTTTTTTAAATTACATATACAGTGTAAGAAATAGACAGAGAATTTTATTTCCTTGTGTTATTTCTACAGTTGTGCGGTTGGTTGGTGTGTTGGTGCTTTGCCTTGGGCTGATGACCAGCTCACCTAATGCGAGCCCCTTCACTTCACTGCCCACTCACTGGTGTGTGTGTGTGTGTGTGTGTGTGTGTGTGTGTGTGTGTGTGTGTGTGTGAGAGAGAGAGAGAGCTAGTGTGCGAGTGAGAGACTGCCACAGGCAGAGCTAATTGAGGAGGTCTGAGGGAGTGTGTGTGTGTGCGCGCGTGTGTGTGTGTGTGTGTGTGTGTGTGTGTGACTTTCCTTCGAGGCCACTCGTCAGTTGCCATAGCGACCTGCCTTCCACCTTGTGTCCGTCTTTTTGTGGAGGTGTGTATGGAGGTGGAGGGCTCTTTCTCTCTCTCTCTCTCTCTCTCTCTCTCTCTCTCTTTATTTCTCTCTCCCACTCATTTTCACCTTCTTTCACTGTTCCTCCTTTTTCCTTTCTTTCTTTCAATTTATCTTTCTTTCTCAGGAAGCCTTTGAAAGCAGGTTTTCTTTGAGTGAAGAAATGAGTAGGTCATAGATTTAAAATCTGTATATGTATGTACTGTATAAAATCATTTAGTTACAGATCATGTTCACATCAGACATCAGAACGGGGGGGGATGGGGGGGAATGTTATCTCTCTTGACAATGGTATGATTATTGGTGCCAGAAGGGCTGGTTTGAGTATTTCAGAAACTGCTGATTTCCTGGGATTTTCACACACACACACAACCATCTCTAGATGGCTTACACAGAACGGTGTGAGAAAAAGAAACATCCAGTGAGCAACGGTTTTACAGGCAGAAACGCCTGACAGGAACTCACCACTCTTTATAACCACGGTGAGCAGAAAAGCATCTCAGAATGCACATCATGTCAAACCTTGAAGCGGATGGCCAACAGCAGCAGAAGACCACATTGAGTTCCACTCCTGTCAGCCAAGAACAGGAATATGAGGCTACAGTGAGCACAGGCTCATGTTTTTTTTTTTTTTTCCAGCTACAATCTTTCCAATTATAAGTTCATAGTTGTATCCACCTCTTTAAACACCCAGGTAGTAAATGAAATTAAAGAAGCATGCTATTAAAAAAAAAAAAAAAAAATGAAAATGTCTATAAAATAATCTGTCTGAAACTCAGTATCCACTCGCTGCGGGTATTGAAATTGCGGCATGGTTTATTTTTTATCAATCAGACATAACCGAGCGAGCTGATTGGACTGTTGATATTGGCCCAGGCTCGTCAAGTCCTCTGATTGAATTTCCTATGGCTTGTGTATTCCCGTGCTCTGTGATAACATTGCTGAAAGTGTGGAAAAGGCCGGAATTTACATTTATTGTCTTGGATTTCAGAGTTTGCCCAGTAGCTCAGATGGCAACCTGTGGAAATAATTTTCCTCTACCTCATTTTAAAGATATAATTTGAGAGCAAGCTGATACAGGCGTCAGTCGAAATGATCGAAATGAGAAATGTGAGAAAAAAGTGTTTGAGGAAATCTGAATACATGAACAAGTTGTGCTTTTTTCAGGGTTTTTGTGTTTAACTCCCAGTTGTACTGTCACCATGAGAACACAAACGATTACACAAACTGTGTACCAAAAAAAAAAAAGGGATTATTTGAACCATGCTCATTCAAGAGGAAGCGCAGACAATCGGTTAGATTATATATCTCAATTCAGAATGCACGGTATAATTATCCTGGAGAATGATCGTACCTAGTTCTGCCTTCAGTTTTAGCTAAGCGGTGACGCCAGCGATAAGGTAAACGATTGTGAATAAATAAATGTCACCTACACAATACACTAGAAGTAACGAAGTATGATAAATATAAGTGGAGTCCAAATGAGATGCTGTCAAAGCTCTTTTTTCCCCCTAAAATTTGGTATTATATTTTAACAGTACACGCAGTAATATTTCATATTTTTTGTACACAGTTGTGAAAACAGTGGTGGACTAAAAATCAATAGCTAGTGTAGGGTCATTCCCATGTTCCCCAGTTCAATATTCTGTTAACACACATTAAGTAAACTTTTCCAAAGGTTTTATGTAGTCGGGACTCATTTTCCCAGGGCCCTATTAACTTTATTACCTTTTAACTTTAAACACCAAAGACACATTTAAATGAATAACAACATACATTAGTTTAAAATCCATCCTTCAGCCACACTTGAAATTTATGAAAGTTGGAAATGAACTTGGAAAATTAACTAGGTTGCACACGCTGGACCCTCATTTGTGCTGCTCTAAAAAGCACATGTATGAATGTAGCTGTTAGTCTACATTCGTACATCCATACGGTTCAACCCCACGCATGAACAATAATGAAATGTATACACTAGACTGAAGAAATGCCATACCGTAGCCTATAAAACACAGTAAACGGTCATAAAAGGAACACAATATTAAGTATGAACATGTCCCAGCTCTCACTTATACTGAGGCCTAACTCCAGCTTTAACTCTCCATGTGTTCATTATGTGCCATATAAATCTGAGGAACATAGGAGCCTGGGAACATAGATACGCTCCCGCTAGTGCTCCCATGACAAGCGGATAATGCTGCCTAACTAGCTAGCTAACATGTTATATGTTTAACTAGCTAGCTAAAGTTATCTTCCTAATTAGCTATTTAACATTATGTACTTAGATAGCTAGCTAACATTTTCTGCCTAACTAGCTAGCTAACATGTTATATACCTAACTAGCTAGCTAACGCTGTCTGCCTAACCATCTAGCTAAAGTTTTCTGCCTATCTACTTGGCTAATATGATATCTTCTATTAGCTACCTAATGAGTTAGCTAAAAGGCTAACACGTTATCTGCATCATAGACATATAAATGGACGCCGCATTGGCCGCTGGATCGTGTATCAACGTCGCCACCATATTGGCCCGGGCAACAGTAATAAGTCTTAGCCTATGTTATAGTTTATATTATAAACTAAATTGCCCATAATCGAGATTTTCCTCTATACTGCCGTTTTTCTCCAAACCGACTTTTATGACAAGCTCCTCGTTTCGGCTGAGCGACTGACATATTGCGAATCTTACTGTAGTTAGTTGGTGAGCTAACTTTTCTCCCACTCTGAAGGTTTCCCAAAGAGAAACAGTTGAGGCAGTGGGAAGGACAGGTCAGACTGTGAGGATTAGAGATGGAGATAATCCACCTGTCTTCAGTTTCCCAACTCATCTCCAAACAGTAGGTGTATCAATAGGCTATAATGATTTTATAGCTTGTCATCAAATCGTTATTATCATCATCACATAAATGTTTTTACCACTCTAACTGTAAATGTTTTACCGGATCCATAAATGATTATCTTATAATTATCTTTGTAGTCGCCTGTTTTGGAGTATATCTATCCTTTTATTGCTAATAAAATATAGAAAGCAGACTGACTGCCAGTGTCTCACTATTTGATTTGTATTTGCTGGTTTTGTTCCATTTTGGTACAATGATGGTCAATTATTGGTACTTAAAGATCATACGAAAAGCCAAAAGATGGGGTTGAAGATAGAAAAAGCCATTTCCACAATGAAAAAAACTTTATGCACATATCATGTACATTAAATTATATAACGTTAGGGACGTCTCAGCATTTATTGACCAAGAAAAATAAGCCAAATCTATGCTTGACAAGCGTGAGTTTTCACAATTCCTTATGACAATGAATCATTTTCCAAGTCTAACTATCGAGATTGTAAGTAACTTGAGACAGAACGTTTTTCGTACTCCACGTAGATCATAAACCATTGAAATCGTTTGAGAAATGTAAACGTTATTGTGCTTTTTATCCAGAAAAAACGCAGCTCCCCCGTTTACTTCTTTATTTGTTTATAGGGCAGTCTTGCCCAGATCAATATGGCGGACGCGTTGACATGTCGCAGCAGCCGATGCGGCGTCTATATATGTCTATGATCTGCATCACTAACTATCTGACATGTTATCTGCCTAAATAGCAAGCAAACACATTATCTTCCTAATCATCTAGCAGAAATGTTATCCGCCTAACTACTAACTAGCTAGCTAACATTTCCTGCCTTAAGAGCTAACTAACTTGTTGTCTTCCTTGCTAGCTTGCTAAGGCCTTGCTTTTACAACATCTAAAACAACTGTTCTGTTTTGTACAGGAAGTAAAAAGGCACGGACGTGGCTGCTGTTAATTCCACATTTCATTGTGATGTTAACAGTGTTTGAGTACACTGCATTTATGTATTTATGGCAGGCTAGCTAATGAACTTGTGATTTATTTACTGCTGGACAATAGCGTGAAAAACACTGAGGCAGGTATCTTGACATGACAAATTTAATATTGATGCCTGGAAGAAAGACCAGCAAATTCCCTCTTTTTCATTCACGCTAAATGGCTTACTTTCCTAGCATTCTCCTGTGATTATGCAAAATCCAGAGCTACACTACAGCTCTGTCTGTCTATGAGCCAGATTTTAGATTAAGCTTAAGCTTCATTTACAACCACACATACTGAAGTTGGATTTAAAAAAAAAAAAAAAAAAAAGTAACTCGAAAGGAAAAACCCTGAAGTAAAAGAAAGACTCAGAGTGACTGCAACTGTAGCTAGGTTGCTAGCAGAACTAGTGAAGTGTGATGCTAATGTAAAGCCTGGGGCTAGTGTATGCCTGACTGCTCTAACACCTGCCCTCAACTCCCAGACAGAGCACTAATGAAGGGAAAAACATGGTGTGTGTGTGTGTGTGTGTGTGTGTGTGTGTGAATAAAAACCTGAGGCTATTCTGGAGGTATATCAGTGTCAAGTAATAGTGATGATCGTAGCCACTCACTGATTTGATCCCAAAGAGAGTCTCCTCGGTCTTCACCAGTCTTCCAGCCCATCATTACAAGTGTGTGTGTAACTTTAAATATATATATATATATATATATATATATATATATATATATATATATATATATATATATATATATATATATATACATACACACAGTACACTAGTATATACTAGTAGTATGTATCTATATATATATATATATATATATATATATATATATATATATATATATATATATATATATATATATATATACTACTAAAGACTGACAGAATTACAATTTAGCCTACTTTTAGCCTATTAATTTAATAACGTTTTAATAATTTAATAACATCTTGGCTAAGTGATCATTTGTGTCACATGATGTAAAAAAAAAAATAAACAAAATGTGTCTTCATATTATTAATATCGCATCATTAAAAAAAAAGTGCTTATCTGAGTAGTTATTTTATTTATTTATGCACTCCAAAGCATGACATTATGCTATACCTTATGTAGTGAGCATATGTAGTAAATAGATAGTCATTTAGGATTTGTCCTCAGTGTAAAAGGGACTGATAAATCCAAATTCACCTTTCAGATGAATTTGACAGCCCTAATACACGCATACTGGCACTGCATATACTGTATATCAGAAGGGATTCATCT
Source organism: Cranoglanis bouderius (assembly GCA_023630585.1). Classification (NCBI taxonomy): domain Eukaryota; kingdom Metazoa; phylum Chordata; class Actinopteri; order Siluriformes; family Cranoglanididae; genus Cranoglanis; species Cranoglanis bouderius. The sequence continues at coordinate 4,715,458 of CM042552.1, forward strand.
TCGCTCTCAGAGCTTCACCAGGATCTGGAGTCGTAGTAAATTATTCGTAACCACAGTCTGCTATTAGGAAGCTGTTGAACCACAGCACCTGTTGGAAGTGGGTTGGAGTCTCCGTCTCTCTCACTCTCTCTCTCTATCTTTCTGTAGTGTGGAGGACAGACCTGCTGCCACGGCAACCCCATAATCACACTCCTGAACACCTTCCAACCTCCCCCATGCCACATTTCTCTCTTTCTCTCACTCCCTTTATCCCTCTCCCATTAATGACAGAGACAGTATAGAGGAGTATAATGCTCCACTTTCGATCTGTAACAGAAAGAGTCCACATTATTCAGTAACTATCATGGGCCTAATAATGAAAATAAGGATCGAGTAGTGAATGCAGGTCATAATTTAGCGGCAAATAACAGCAAAGAGGTAGAAAAAAGACCTAAGTACAGTGGACAAATTGTGAAATACTGTATGTTTAAGATTGGTTTGAGTGACACTGTTGCCAGATCTACAGTTTTTCTGCAGCTAGTTTTCTGTCTTCTGGAGCAGTGTATACATGAGTGGTGGATGTGGTTGTTGGTTGACCTTTGTTGATATTTTGCTTTTTCTCTGCGGCACAACGGAGGTCCTGCTCATGTAACATGGCTTCGTCTTGTGTGGATTTCGTCCAGGTGTTTCTGTATTTGGCAACGTCTTCCCAGTTGTTGAGACTGATGTGGAATTTCCTCAGGCTATTTTTGATGTCGTCTTTGACGTTTTTTGTCCACCTGCTCAGGACATCGCTGTCCTTCCTTCAACTGGGAATACTGAATCTGCTTAGAAATGTGTGCATGGGCATCTGGATAACATAGCCAATATAATAAGATACATTATATGGACACCTGTTTGTGCACACCTGACCATCACATCCATATGTGTTTGTTGAACATTGCATTCCAGATTTGGTGTTATAATAACCTCCACTCTTCCGGGAAGTTTTTTTTCACTAGATTTTGGAGCGTGACTGGGGATTTGTGCCCATTCACACATTCCACAAGAGCATTAGTGACGTTTGGTGAGGAGGCCTGGGGTGCAGTCGGTGTTCCAGTTCATCCCAAAGGTGTTCAGTGGGATTGAGGTCAGGGCTCTGTGCAGGACACTCAGGTTCTTCCACTCCATCCATCTTGGCACACCATGTCTTCATGGAGTGTGTATGGGGGCATTGTGATGATGGAACAGGTTTGGGCCTCTTAGGTCCAGTGAAGGGAAATTGTAATGCTACAGCGTATAAAGACATTCTATACAATTGTGTGATTCCAACTTTGTTGCGACAGTTTGGGGAAGAACCACATATGGGTGTGATGGTCAGGTGTCCACATATTTTTGGCCATATAGTGTATTATAACTCCACTTTCACCACTGAAGAAAGGAGATCCACAGCAATCTATATGATATCCATATGGGACCATCGACAGTCGCCAGTGAAGAAATTCCAATGATTCTTAAGGTAGATTTTTGCACATACGTAGGATGAATACGTAGGATGACCTCCAGTCGTGAGCTTGTGTAAATACACACACACACACACACACACATATATATGTATACCGCCTTCATAATTGGATATGGAGAAGGATAAGTGATTTCTCAAGGACACACCATATCACGAAACCCTTTTCCACATCCTTCAAGTGATTATGATTCCATCACAGCACTATTACACTTCCCAGCATGCACCTTTATCAGTATAAATGAATCATTATAACTTGGGTGAATCAATAGGCACCTAGACTCGACCTGAATGAATCAATACTTGTTCTGTGCCTAGTGTATGGGGGGATGTTAAAGAAGAAAAGAAATAATACGCAGACTATCAAGACATGGAAACAGAGCGATTCAGACAAATTGTTTAAAACTCCAGACATTATTTGGACCCGACTTTTTGTTTTTTTGGAATTCTCAGATAACGCATTTTTCCTCCGTTGCGCTACTCCCCTGGCTTAGAATAAGGCGTCTTCCTGCCAAACTGCTCTTGGAGATCAACTCCCCCACATACACACACACACAAAGATAGAGAGAGAGAGAGAGAGAGAGAGAGAGAGAGAGAGAGAGAGAGAGAGAGAGTCTGCAGGGGGTCAGGGAGTGTATACATAAATGCATGTGTGTATATGGAAGACAGCATTTCCTCATTTGCAGTGTTCCCACAACCTACATTTTTTTTTGCTGTTGTGCTTCACAATCAATAATGCTCCAATTTCGCTGACACACTCTGTGAGCATGCATATGTGTGTACTTGATTATGGGTTTTGAAATTGAACGTTTGGTAGTTGAGAAATTCCTCCCCGAACCGAGTCAGCCATTGATGAAGGATTTCCAGCATCCTCTGCTAATTCGCTCCAGAAACCCAAGTGGCCAGACATCATTTATTGGAAATGCTTCCCACCCTGAATCCCCATCCGATCTTTATTTGACTTTTGCCGTGGGGTGTTTGTGTGTGTGTGTGTGTGTGTTTGGACTGTGTGTGGACAGCAAACACACACCCACACATACACACACACACACACATACACACACATACACAAGCACTGCCACGTCGTTTGGGGTCTGTGTCGGCCCCCTTGCAGCCCCCAGCACGCAGCAGGAAAATGGGAGACAGCCCTGATCTGTGGCGGGGTTGAATACTCGGACGATGAGAACATGTGGTGGAGCGAAAGAGGGGGGGTGCTGACTGGCCTGTGGAAAAAAAAAAGAGAGAGAGAGAGACTTGTCATGATTCAGAGGAAAAATAGTGCGTTTTACAACCTTGTTCGTTCAGATTGGAAGCATGTAAAAGCAGACGTGACATTAGAGCTGTGTGATTATGTAGGTCCAATCACAATATCAGAACTAAAGCTTATCCTGAATGTTTGAATGATAAGTAATACAGAAACACACATACAGAAACACACACACACACACACACACACACACATACTCATTCAGAAGAGCCAGATGGTTGTAGGCTGAGATGCCCATCAGCCTGGATGACAGGAAGTAAGCATACCGGAAGCATCTTGTGATAAACATAACACATGCATTGATAATATATGTAGCGCTGAGATGTTATTAAGCTTTTGATTAAAAAGAGAGAGAGAGAGAGAGAGAGAGAGAGTAACAGAGAAGAAAAGAGGAGGCCAGACTAGACAAGCTGTCTGTGTGACAGAGCCGATAGAGGAGCCGGGGTGTTAAAAGGAGGAGGAAGAGTGATAAATAAAAGGTTGGCTGGGAGTATGAGTGTAATCTGGGGGAGAGGAGTGAGGGCTTGGCGAGGCCTGATGTTCCTGGCGAGGCCCTCGGCCCCGTCTCAGAGTGGCTCTGTTCGGAAGGGGAGCTTGCTGTTTTTTGTTTTTGTTTGTTTGTTTTCTTTTTTTTTAAGTGGCTAGAAATCATGAGCTCATTCACACCAGAACCCCTGCTAAGCATTTCAACACACAACCGCCACCATGCTTCATTTCTGCAATATGACCGCTGGAATTCTTAATTCTTAATCGTACAGTATTATTGCAGTAATAATGGTAGCATGTCAGTAGTTCATGCAGTTCTGTGCATGGTGTAATGTAGTATACAAAAAGGCAGAAGTATAGCAGTAATATATTCTGTAGTAATATACTGCTATATATTGCATACTGCTATACTCCAGCCTTTTTCATATACTACATTACTGTAATACCGTATCTCTGCTATACTGTAATATCATATCACTGCTATAATCCAGCCTTTTTCATATACTACTTTACTGTATTACTGTATTACCCCTATACTCTGGCCTTTTTCATATACTACATTACTGTATTACTGTATTACTCCTATACTCTGGCCTTTTTCATATACTACATTACTGTATTACTGTATTACTGCTATACTCTGGCCTTTTTCATATACTACATTACTGTTTTACTGTCTTCTTTTCCTTTCAGCTGTTCCCTTCAGGGGTCACCACAGCAAATCATCTGCCTCCATCTAGCCCTATCCCCTGCATCTTCTTCTCTCAGACCGACTACCTTCATGTCCTCCTTCACTACATCCATAAACCTCCTCTTTGGTCTTCCTCTCGGCCTCCTGCCTGGCAGCTCTAACCTCAGCATCCTTTTACCGATATATTCACTCTCCCTCCTCTGAACATGTGCAAACCATCTCAACCTGGCCTCTCTAACTTTGTCTCCAAAACATCTCACATGTGCTGTCCCCCTGATGTACTCATTCCTGATCCTATCCATCCTCGTCACTCCCAAAGAGAACCTCGACATCTTCAGCTCTGCTACCTCTAACTCTTCCTCCTGTCTTTTCCTCAGTGCAACTGTCTCCAAACCATACAACATCGCTGGTCTCACTACTGTCCTGTACACCTTTCCTTTCATTCTTGCTGGTACTCTTTTATCACACAACAGACCTGACACTTTTCTCCACCCATTCCAAGCTGCCTGCACACGCTTCTTCACCTCTTTTCCGCACTCCCCGTTGCTCTGAACTGTTGACCTTAAGTACTTAAAATCCTGCACCTTCTTTATCTCTTCTCCCTGTAACCTCACTGTTCCACTTGGATCCCTCTCATTCACACACATGTATTCTGTCTTGTGCATTACTGTATTACTGTATTACTCCTATACTCTGGCCCTTTTCATATACTACATTACTGTAATACCGTATTACTCCTATACTTTTTTCTACATCAGTAGTGTATGTTTGGTGCATCGGGTAGCATAGCTGCATCAGAGCTCCCTGGTCGATCAGAGAGCTCAGGATACTGTCTGCGTGAAGTTTTGCATGCTCTCCCAGTGTCCATGTGGGGTTCCTCTGGGTTCTCTGGTTTCCTCTCAAAAACATCCTGCTAAATTGCCCCTAGGTCTGACTGAGTGTATGAATGCGTGTGTGTGTGTGTGTGTGTGTGTGTGTGTGTGTGTGTGTGTGTGTGTGTGTGTATGCGATGCCCTGTAATTGACTGGCGTCCCATCTAGGGTTTATTCCCACTTTGTTCATAGGTTGTGTATTCTGCTTCTGTCTCCCGATCCATTCAACCTCTGTCTGTCTCTCCGCTGAGGTCCTCTTGAAGAAACGGACACGGACGGAGATTAGAAAATGTAGTTGTTTACAAAACTCAACACAGACGTCATTCAGCTAATTCAGAAAAGAGCATTTGGAATAGTTTTAAAATGACTGCTCGTAAAAATCGTTTATGATTACAATATGCAAGAAATCAAGAAAATAAAGCTCCTAAAATTGACCAACTCTGATTCATGCAGTTTTATGTGCTTGTCATCACATATTTTTCGAATTAGGTTATGCCAAATTCTAGGGTGGGTCTGGTTGCAGGGAGCGCTAATGGTGTTTTGTGTGTGTGTGTGTGTGTGTGTATGTGTGTGTGTGTGTGTGTTGAAGAGACCAGAATATGCCCTATGCTACACTAACACAGCTGGTTACGGCCCCTTCTGCCCCCACACGCCGTTGTTCTCCAGTGCCAGGTTAGGACAAAGCTACAGTGTGTGTGTACCCCCCCACCCCCCTCCACACACACACACACACACACACACACACACACACACACACACACACACATTCAACAGCTGGGCAGCTCCAGGTGAAACAGACCACCAGAATGTGGCCAGGGACACCACACACACACACACACACACACACACACACACACACACACACACATGCATACCGCCTGAGGTCCTTGCTGTGGCAATTACATATGCAGCACTTCAAGTGGCCTACAACTGAAGTCATGAGCAAATGCATGTGTCAAGAAGCCTGCATGAGGGAGAAATGATAAACAGTGATGGAAATGATGTGAAGAAATACAGCTCCTGCAAACCACAGTGCGCTGCCACTGCGGTCAGGCCACAGAAACGACATGTTTATTATGTTCTCAGTCAGCACAGGATTCATTGTTTACTCACCGAATGCTTGTGACGCAAGTCCACAGAACTCATTCACGCAAACACAGGCATGTTTATTTGTTCAGAGATCGATATTAATTTGATCACTTCACTCTTCACAAAAAGGAGGACTGATTTTGTCCCCTGAATCACCATAACACCATGAATAAATATAGCCAACCTCAAATTCTTCACTCGTCATTTTTAGACCCCACCCCCACACCTAAACTGACCCTGTCCCCTTTGTTCAAATCACTTATACCTTGTAGGTTACCTTTTTGATAAAAAGAGCCAGAACTGGATAGCTCTGTTTTTATGGGGGCGGAGCTCATTTCCAGCACAGAAAATTCCTAAATAACCACTTAGAACCCCAGTAATGTTATAGTCTTGAGCAAGATCAATATCAAATTATGTACACTCTCAGAAAAAAAAGGTTTCATCTAGCACCCTAAAGCAGTATTCGGTTTGTTCTCCTTGGGGATCCTTAAAGAGTCTATGTTGAACAGAGAGTCTACCTTACAGAAAAGGTTCTCAGTAGAACCCCATTAAGGAGCTAGAACCACCCCTAACCACCCAAAAAGCCCTGGAGGATCCCTTTTTGCTAAAAGTGTATCTAATATATGGCTATGTTTTATGTTAGAGTAGTATATTTGAAAACTTAATTTTAGAGGAACTCTAGCAAGCAAGCTAGCTATTTAGCATCTTGGGATTTAGATTCAGAGTAATGCTAGTCTCTGGCTTTAAAACCTTACTTTATTCATTATAAGCTAGCTAGCTAACATACTCCAATGTCAGCCTCTCAGTAGTAGCCAGTTAGCTGCATTTAATACTTTTTATTTTTATTTTTTATTAATATTGTTATAAGCTAGCTAGCTATTTATGTTTGGCTAACACACTACAGTGTCATCCACTCAGTACTAGCCAGGTAGCTATATTTAATACTTTATTTTATAGCTGTATAAGTCAGTTAGCTATTTATGTTTAGCCAACGTATTCCAGTGTCAGTCCTTCAGTGTAATACTAACCACTTAGCTATATTTACTTTCTTATTTTATAGCACAAGAAGCTAGCTAGTTATTTATGTTTAGCTAATATATTCTAATGACAATCAGTGTAACAGTAGCTACTTCATTTCATAGCGCTTTAAACTTTTCAGCTTAAACAGAAGCCTGTAATGACGAACCATTTCATGCCAATATTGGGAATTACAGTATTTTTACAGAATTTTATAACCAATATTTAAAATTACAGATCTTGGACTCTTTAATGTCTGGAGTTTTAATGGAGGTAGACAGAACAATTTATCAGCTGCAATGAAATACTTGGCTAACTGGTGTTGCATTACCTGTGGGGGAAAAAAAAATCTAATTATTTAAATGTGGCTATTAAGGACAGACTCTACATGAGGAAGACTACTTATGTATGATCTAAACCTCTGACACCACTACTGGCAGACCCTCAACATACCTGAATACAAATGAAGCGTGGATATTTTCCCACTTCAAGCCTTATTTTGCTACAAGGGCGAGTGAGGTGCATGTTACAGTGATTAGCACAAAAGGCCTGGGCTCTCGAATGTCTCCCCAAAGTGTAGTGAGACGACAGCAAAACTGAGAGAGAGGGAGAGAGAGAGAGAGATTGATGTTATTTTTTTTTGCGGTAAGACATGTATCTGAAAAGCTCAAAGCTAAAAGCAAAGCTGTGGTGCAGAACAAAAAATGAAAAGACTGTATTAAATCCAACCTGACCTCATTTTAAATACCTTTATATAGCCATTGAGTTTTTTTTTTTCCAAGGTACATGTTTCAGAATAGCATAACATATTATAAAATGTGAAAAATAATTTTTAAAACCACATGAAATCATTTTCTGGCACTGTAATATTTGTATCACAATTTTCTTTATCAGCTAGGTATTAAGCCATGCTTCAGACTAAAGGTATATTTATGATATTTATGTATAGTACACTGATCCCTGCTTTTATTTGAACCATGAACGACTGATGTTCAAAGATAAGTCACATGCAACTGAGGTGAAGACCTGGCTCTGACACAGTGTGATCCGAATATAGGGCAACGATACACATGATTGTGTGTGTGTGTGTGCGTGTGTGTGTGTGTGTGTGTGTGAGACTGTGTGCGATTATCAGACAGCAGGCTAGTCACACAGGAAACCAGTGGGCAGACAGTCTTGCATGCTGCTCCAGCTCTGGTTACAGAACTTCCTGTCGCTGGGTGAAGCGCTTCCTGTTCGTGCTCCACCTGACAAAAACTGATCTCAGGCCAACAATGTTAACGGATTGTCTTTCATCTATATGTGTATGAGTTCATTGAAAATCTAAAGGCATATTGCAGATTAAGTTTTAGGTGTTGAAATGGATAAGCAAAAAAAAAAAAAAAAAAAAAAAAAAATAGATATTAGATACTAGATATCTACGGTATCTCACAAAAGTGAGAACACCCCTCACATTTTTGTAAATATTTTATTATATCTTTTCATGGGACAACACTGAAGAAATGACACTTTGCTACAATGTACAGTAGTGAGTGTACAGCTTGTATAACAGTGTAAATTTGCTGTCCCCTCAAAATAACACACAGCCATTAATGTCTAAACCGCTGGCAACAAAAGTGAATACACCCCTAAGTGAAAATGTCCAAATTGGGCCCAAAGTGTCAATATTTTGTGTGGCCACCATTATTTTCCAGCACTGCCTTAACCCTGTTGGGCATGGAGTTCACCAGAGCTTCACAGGTTGCCACTGGAGTCCTCTTCCACTCCTCCATGATGACATCACAGAGCTGGTGGATGTTAGAGACCTTGCGCTCCTTCACCTTCCGTTTGAGGATGCCCCACAGATGCTCAATAGGGTTTAGGTCTGGAGACATGCTTGGCTAGTCCATCACCTTTACCCTCAGCTTCTTTAGCAAGGCATTGGTCGTCTTGGAGGTGTGTTAGGGGTCGTTATCATGTTGGAATACTGCCCTGCGTCCCAGTTTCCGAAGGGAGGGATCATGCTCTGCTTCAGTATGTCACAGTACATGTCACAGTACACTCCCCAGTGCCGGCAGCACTCATGCAGCCCCAGACCATGACACTACCACCACCATGCTTGACTGTAGGCAAGACACACTTGTCTTTGTACTCCTCACCTGGTTGTCGCCACACACGCTTGACACCATCTGAACCAAATAAGTTTATCTTGGTCTCATCAGACCACAGGACATTGTTCTAGTAATCCATGTCCTTAGTCTGCTTGTCTTCAGCAAACTGTTTGCAGTCTTTCTTGTGCATCAGCTTTAGAAGAGGCTTCCTTCTGGGATGACAGCCATGCAGACCAATTTGATGCAGTGTGTGGCGTATGGTCTGAGCACTGACAGGCTGACCCCCCACCCCTTCAACCTCTACAGCAATGCTGGCAGCACTCATACGTCTATTCTGCAAAGCCAACCTCTGGATATGATGCTGAGCACGTGCACTCGACTTCTTTGGTCGACCATGGCGAGGCCTGTTCTGAGTGGAACCTGTCCTGTTAAACCGCTGTATGGTCTTGGCCACCGTGCTGCAGCTGAGTTTCAGGGTGTTGGTAATCTTCTTATAGCCTAGGTCATCTTTATGTAGAGCAACAATTCTTTTTTTCAGATCCTCAGAGAGTTCTTTGCCATGAGGTGCCATGTTGAACTTTCAGTGACCAGTATGAGAGAGTGTGAGAGCAATAATACCAAACTTAACACACCTGTTCCCCATTCACACCTGAGACCTTGTAACACTAACGAGTTACATTAAACTGGGGAGGGAAAATGGCTAATTGGGCCCAATTTGGACATTTTCACTTAGGGGTGTACTCACTTTTGTTGCCAGCGGTTTAGACATTAATGGGTGTGTGTTGAGTTATTTTGAGGGGACAGGAAATTTACACTGTTATACAAGCTGTACACTCACTACTTTACATTGTAGCAAAGTGTCATTTCTTCAGTGTTGTCCCATGAAAAGTTATAATAAAATATTTACAAAAATGTGAGGGGTGTACTCACTTTTGTGAGATACTGTGTGTGTGTGTATATATATATATATATATATATATATATATATATATATATATATATATATAGAGAGCCAATAAATCACGCAGTATTGGGCTGTAGTAGTATTCAGTGATGACTGGTGGTGATATTAGCGATACAATCTATCAATAGCTCGACAATTCAGTTATTTGGGTTAAGCAAAACATTATAGCATGAGGTCTCTTTAATTGCATAATAAAAATGACATGGGGCAAACCACTACTACTACTACTTCTATTACCACACACACACAAAGTAGTTCTGTGTAATTTGTACTTTGATTGGACAATGGGTGCTTAATCTACATTGAGTTCCTCCTCCAAAGTTATTTTGAGGACAAAAAAAAGAAAATAAAAAACAGAGTAAATAATCCACCTCTTTCATATTCATTACACACGAGACTGTATTTCATGTGTACCTTCTCAATCACTGTTGAGCCCAAATTGAGATCTAATCTAGGTGGGTGTGTCACTCCGGGCAATCTGTCACTGATAGGTTGCATGAATCTATACTCTGGGTGAGAAAGAATTCAGCCCCAGCCTCGCTTCTCAGTTCTTCATACCGTCCGTTTGTTTTTCTTACTGCTGCTGGTGGTGCTGTTGCCTCCAGTTCTACAAAATAAGTCCAGAATAATCAGATTTATGACAACAGCAGATAATCTGATGATGTATTTATATTGCCATAACTTGATGTTTGTTTGTTTTTTAAATCATTGAAAGACTGGGGGGATTAGCCCTGCTAGAACATTTACACCAGCCACCCATCTCTAGTGTTATACGTGATACAATATGACACCAACTTTCCTAACCACTTGAGAAGTTCTATGTATATCTACAAATCCTGGATATTATGATATTAAGAGTTTTAGATCAGAGATGCATGCTGCTAGAAACATATACCTTATAATTTTAAAAGCACCAGCATCCAAAAGGAAAAAAAATAAAATAAGGAAAAGCTGGATAGACTAAAGAAGTAGTACAAAGGATTTATTTGACTATATGTGTAGGTGAAGAAGGGTGGAATATTCTACATTGTAGGTCTAATAGACTGACAAAAAGATGGTGGCTGCAGGATTTCATTCACAGCAGACATTTTCACAAAGCAGAAAAACTGCCTGAGATGACATGAGGAAGAAACTTTGAGAGGAACCAGACTCACAAGGGAACCCATCCTCTACTGGGTGACACCGGATAGTGGGATTATAACTCAGTCCTATTATAAAATTGTATACTGTAAAGTCAGACAGGACTAAGTGTGTTGAAAGGATGTTGAATATGAGCAGATTAAGAGTGATTAAGAGTCCTGGGATGAGCACAGTACAGTGTTTATGATTACAGAAGCAGATTTTATGTGGGTTTTTAATTGGTTTTGAGGTTTTGAGTGGCACCAGCAAGAATATAAATGAACAGACTTTAGGTCTGATAAATGGCTTGTTCATCTTATTTTAAATTGAAATTCACTTAATTTCAAATGTGGTTTAGCAAATCAGTGCTTAAAAACTTAAACCTGGATAATCTTTGGATGTCCACCATGATGGACTAAAAAACTAAACAGACACAGTGTTACTCTTCAGAGCAGTCATTACTGATACTTTTACCTTCATGTTTTAATAATAATAATAATAATAATAATAATAAAGCCATTTCCCACAATCCATCTAATATATGCTGGCGTTTTAGAAAATATAACCGTCTGAGATGCAAGATTGAAATTAATCCCCAACTCAGATGTAAACTAATGGAGTTTAAAGTGATGTGAGCAACTTGATTAAAGCTAATCTGATACTATATAATTGTATAATATGTTTTGAGTGATACCTTAAACGCAATCCAGCGTGGCCGCCTGACAGCTCCAGGGTCCCCGGTTCGATCCGGAGCTCGGGTTTCTGTTTGTGTGAAGTTTCCCGTGTTCTTCCCATGTCTGTGTGGACTCCCTTCAGGTTCTCCAGTTTCCTCCCACCTCCCAAAAACATGGCGATGGGTGAATCAGCCATGCTATTGCCCTTAGGTGTGAATAATATATTAATGGTGAATGCACCTGAATAAATTGATATACTTTAATTCAGGTTTAATTCAGGTTAAAGATGAGGCATCCTTGTCTCTGGACGAGGATTATATAAATATGAAAACCTACACCAGTCTGTCATACGTAACTGAAAATTTTTTTTTTGTCAACATTGTGAATTTGGCGCCATCTTGTGGAAGATCGAAACAGCACAATGCAATTAATTAACAGACGGGGCGCGGTTTGACTGACTTTTATGAGTAGGGGCGTGGCTTCCGATAGGTCTAAAATAAGGGGCGTGGTTTGGGCTGACTTTAGCAGCAGGGGCGTGGCCTCTTTGTAGCGGCGCATCACTCTGCTTGAAATTATAAGCGGAACCTGCTGTGCGTTTCCGCAGCTGCTTGTATTTTGAGCACTTTAACGGGACTTTACGCGTGTTTTCGGGTCACATGAAGGGACAGGTGGAGTGAGAGTTGAGGATTAACACAGGGGACACACAGAAAGAAAGGCTACATCTTTACACGCTGGTGGGGAATTAGGGAAGGTGCGTTTTAAGGTGAGGCTGAAAAAAAAAGCAAGTTACATACACGGGAAGCGGTTTGTTTCACTACAGGGCGTGGAAGTGAGACCTAAAATGAAGTGTAAACTCTCAAAATGACATTTGAAACGTGCTTAAAATGTCTTTGCAATGCCAATTTGAGCTTATTACAGTCTAAACTACTAATATTCGGGCGTACGCATCAAACACGGGTGTAAAACAGGCTCCTGCTGTTTACTTACAGGTGAAATACAGCCGAGGTTTGTTTATTTTTAACTTTTAAAGAAGCAAAATAATTCAGCTAGCTGAAAGAAAACATTTTTCGAAAGTAAAACCTCTCGCAAACATGTAGAATTGGACTAAAATTTCGTGTTGCAGTAATATTGGTACACATGGTGGCCCGCCATAGGTGCATTAAAACAAACCAATGATCACGTGACACACCACTATCACAGTAATCTGGCCTTGAGCAATATTAGGGTTATTTGTGTGGTTTTTTTTGTTTGTTTGTTTAAAATTTTTTTTTTCTTATTTTTATAGGCGGCTCACAAAACCTAACAAACCGTTTTGTGACTTTGTTAAAGTGCTCACTGCCAACTGTGTATCTTCTTCGGTTCTTCCAAAGACTAATATTGTGATAACGATGAACGCCCGATATATTGTGCAGCTCTTGCAGGTTGGTTTGAAGTCCTCTGGTGATGGAGTGGAGAGAGCAGACGGCAGTCGGATGTGAGGTGGCGTTCAGCGAGGCACGACGATGGATGGAGGTAAGAGGGTTCTTCATCTTCCGTCCAAAAGGGATCCGCCTTCCACCACGTTCACGCGCATGGCGTGTGCCCAGGTTTTACTCCATATTAGGTTTGCATGGTTGAGAGACACTCTTGGACATAAAGCCGAGCTACCAAACTGAAATTTTCTTGCCCACTGCCACGGTGCCGTGTTTTGTACCTTTTAGTATCCTTTACCAGGAAACGAGAACGTAACGGTGGGTCCGGAGCCTATCCCGTGATCACTAGGTGTGAGTCGGGAATACACCCCGGATGGGACGTCGCAGGGCACTATGCACGCACTCATTCACACATAGTGGTGATTTACCTTATCCCGGCATGATTTTGGGAGGCTAAGGGGAAACCGGAGAACCCAGAGGAAACCCAGGGACATGAGGAGAACATTGAGAGAAACTCCACACAGACAGCAATCCAAGCTCAGGAATGAACCCAGGACCCTTAGTATAGTATACCATATAATTGGACTTTAAGGACCACTTTTAAAGCTTTACTCTACATGCCAATTAAATGTACATCAAATGCACCTTTTGAGATAAAAGATACATACAAAAGATGATGGTCCCACAAGGAAAAGTACCTTTATTTCTGAGAGCATAGAGGCTGAGGTGTTTGTGAACTTTTTGAATCATTAACTCATCCCATTTTCTGACAACCTTCAATTCCATTATCATGATATTTCATGTTTCATACATTAAACTACAAAGTGTCAGTGATTATAATTAAAGAATGACATGGTATTTTTAAAAAAAAAAAAATTCACTTAGTTACATGTTGTGAACAAACAAGTTAATTTTGATTTTCAGTCGCATTATAGCATATATATAAGTGGTTGTTCTCTCACTAGCCTCTTATTTCTCTTAATATTAAATTAAATTTTTAAATCTTAAATATCTCTTATTTAAGTTAGACACCAACCAAAAAGCAGCTTGTCATGTAACTGAGAAACCACAAACGTAAACTCCTCTATCCTGAAGACTTTCCCATGGTGGAAAACCTACTGACCGTAACAGTGCACCGACACTGGGGACTCGTTCCATGAATATTAAACATCTCCTTACAGGAAACTTCACCATATCAACAATTATATGTTGGTCATTGTTAAACAACACATTTTTCAGTATTAGTCTTAGATTACATGGAGTGTATTTGCAGGATTATTGAATATTCTATTATTATTACTCGCTGGTATCAGCAGACTGATATGTACTGTAGAGCTGAACTATACGTGCTTCAGTTTGGGCTTGTTTCTTATCTCTGATGTCTGATCAGATGCCTGTGGACACACAGACTCAAAGTATTGAGCTTGTGTTTTATGGCTTGATAGCCATACTGTAATAATCCCTTTGAATGAATGAGGTACTGCAATGCCTTCAGCGAGCCCTTTGTTGTCTCTAGTTTTAACCTCCACTGACCTGAAGCTAAATGTAACAAATTTAGAGAAAGTGTGCAGCGTTGAGTGCTTGAGTCATGCTTTTCAGTTCAATCGTGACAGACCGGGTTGCCAGGGTTTCCTTTTTTACACCATGTTGGGCTAGTTTTACTGGTGGCCCCTTGGTGTGGTTTGTGGCCTCCACGATCTTGTTTTAAAGCAAGTAATCGAAAATAAAATAAGTTAATTTCCACAAACATCGGCTGTGGCAAACAAAGGGAAAGTGTAAGTGCAGACAGTGTATCTCTGATGTGCAGGGACATTTCTGTTTTATGATGTATTGCAAAGATGGGGAGATGGGGGGGTCTTATTGGACTCGGTACCAACTGATAATAAAAAGGCATGTTGCAGATCGGCATGATTTGCATGTCTGCAAATCCGAACTGTGTGTAAACTTGTTGGCCATGTAAACCCTGAGGAAAAAGAAGAAAATTGCATCTCCTTTTTGCACTTCAGGTCCTTTTCTGTGGTTTTTCATGTACATTGTAAAATGGACAACAGCAGATCAGGCTGTGGTGTAGTGTTGCTATGGTGAAAAGTCATTTCCTGTTTAGACATAGCTGTATGCACAGAAAAGGAAACAGTTCTTTCTTTTTAAGCATGCGTTTGCTCGCTTGCCTGCCATTCTGCCACTTCATAGATTGGATTATAATGCACTAGCACATGAAGCCGTGTATCCCACATAACCCAGCTGACTGAACTGCTTTTGTTTAGAGTGCATTTGCAGGCTCTAGGTCTTTAGATTTTCTCAACTGGTGCTCACTTATTTACACTTGCTCCCTAGAAGTTCTTGTTCTGGCCTTTTCACCATCTGAGCTGGACCACTTGCTGTGTATGATTACGTCGCCTACTGTCAGAGCGACATTCCATCCATACAGACAAGCTAATGAGGAAAAAGCACGGGTTTGAGAACACGCTGGCCAAACACAAAAGCTCTCAGTAGGATCCCTAATTCCTTAGTATTCATTAATGGCCCATATGCCTTCACATGGCAGGAGATCTAGTGCATGGTCTCTCAGATCTCCTGCTCTTTAGACCATTAAAACGAAGCCTGATTGCTGTTTGGCCCTTAATGAGTGCTGATAATGTGGTGATACAGTTTCAGTACTACAGTTGTGTAAACTGGGAGAGATCGGACACAGAACCGCCCTCTCTGCTCTTAGTATTAATGTTTGTTTGTTTTTTCTTTTCTTTTTCCTTCTTCTTCTTCTTTCTTCTTCTTAATAATTCCCGTCTAATAATTTTCTATCTAATAATTTTGTTAAAATGTCTATTTTCTGTATTGAATTTTAGTAGCTCAGAAAGCTAATTGAGCATGTTTGACCGGACCTTGAGTAGTATTAATTTACGCTAATTATAATTGGCTGTTAATACTAATGGTGCAGGGCGAAAACTCAAGACCTTTGCCTGATGCGCACAAAATGGTGATCATAGTTTTATTCCCATTGTAATTAGCTGATAACCAAACATCAGTTAAAGTGTACTGAAGGGCTGGATCTTGCTTGTTATGGGTAATAGCACAGTGTAATGCAACGTTTAAGATGTTAAAGAATGTATTACTCGCCATAAATTTATGTTTAGAGGCATTTTAACTCATTCTAGTTGAATTCCTTTCTGTGCAGGAAGTGACCAAGAAGAGGTTCGGGAGCAGTAACTTTAGATCTGCCCTGGAGAATGGAGTCTTGTTGTGCGAGTGAGTGGAGAGAAAAGTGCTCGTGCTTTATGTTGATAACTATGCAAAAATGTTGGGAACCGTATGATGAATGTGTTATTTGTGTCCATGCAGTCTGATCAACAAACTCAAGCCCGGGATCATCAGGAGAGTGAACAGACTCTCGACCCCCATCGCCGGATTAGTGAGTGCCATTTTATTTGATGTACCTCCATGGTAGTTAAGGCCAGTTTATCACTGAAGCACGACTTTGCGTGTGTGCGCAGAAGCAGCGGCAACAAGAGCGGCATTGTTCAGTCATTTGCCTGCATATACATGTATGTACATCTGGTGGATCCACTAGATAGCATGTCAGAGCCAAAACATCTCTGTCCATCAGGTTTCCAAGTCGCACTGTAAACTGTTTAGCGATTTGATGCACAGCGATGTTAAACACACTGACTAGCTTTGATGAAACTTTAAGCCGTCGTCATGATCAGCATCTCAAATCAAAAACTCTGATCTTGCTTTAAAAAGTATTTACTAAGCTAGAAAATCCAGGAGACTGGTATGCAAACAGACCTTTCAGAAGGTTTAAACACTACGTCAGAGCTTTGTGAAATTCAAACTCTAATTGTAATAGGAAAAACGGTTAGTATTAGTGCTCAGTAATGATCTAGAATAGTATGTGATTTGAAAAACAATGTTTGTTTTGTCAGTTGTGGATACTATCAGATAGTGCCATGTCACCCCCCCCCCCCCAAATTTCTGCTGGTATTACACAGCACGTAGCGTTAATTTCTGAGGTCATGCACAAATTAAGCTCCAAATGACCACAGGATATGTGCGGAAGCCATTTTGTGTATGCGTATGCCTAGTTAAAAGCAAATAGAATTCCAGCTTTTGGTTTTAAATGCAATTTTTAAAGGCCTGGGTATTTTATATTAACATCAGTAAAGGCTTAGTTGGCTGTCATGCTTTCATTACCATTATCTCCAGTCAAATAGAAAAAGAAATTGGTGTGTTTGCATAAATGTTTCATCTATAAATTTTCTACTTCCATTTTTTTTAACAATGTCCGCTTTAGTTCTCTCCTTTAATTTAGCCACCTCTTTGCTCTCCACAGGTCACATTTAAGTAAACACACACTGCGGCCAGCAGAACAAATTTCATGGCTAGTTTCACAAATGGTATTCAAGTACAAATTTCTGTGTGTGTGCGCGTGTGTGCGCACACGCACTGAGCTGCTTTTACAGACTTCGCACTTTACTTTCTACAGGACAACGTGAACGTGTTTCTGAAGGCCTGTGGGAAACTCGGACTGAATGACTCGCAGCTCTTCCACCCCGGAGACCTGCAGGACGTGTCCACCCGCGTGACTGTCAGGTAATCACCCAAAACACACTCCACGGGTTTCAGGCTCGAGACGATCAGACATGGAGCTGATCACGGTGGAATGTTTGTGAAAGGTGGTTAATAATCACTGGGGTGAAAACAAAATTGAACCTTATTGGTCAGTTTATATAAGCTGTAAATAATGGTTCTGAAAGTATTGACACATTCAGCTTTTGTACACGTTGTGTTATAGATTTAATTGAAAATGAATTAAATGGACTTTTTCTGGCCATTAACAGGTTTGTAGAATTTTTAAAAACAATATTTTATTTATTTATTTTTTTGCAAATTTATTAAATTCTCTCATTTACATAAATAATCAGACCCTTTCTTCAAAGATTAAATTTGTTTGCAATGTAAAAAGCTTTGAGTTTTACCTTTTGGTTTTGACGGTTTATAATAGTTTGCATGCAAGATGACTGATACATGGTTTTATTTCTTTGAGCATTTTCTTTGACCCATAGTTTACTCCGTTTACTTTACTATTAACTATGTAGCTCCTATTTAGTTTGCTGCAGTTGCCAGTAAAACAGAGCTTCCCAAACTTGGATCTCTGATTCACAGTTGTTTGTGTATTAATAAATTTAAGGAACAATCCTCAGAATCCCTCACGAAGGTACCTTGGGGTAGTGAAGCTGTTGCTGATGTTAGTCCTTCATAGTCCCTGGCATCACCAGCATTTTAGTGGCCATTTCACTCAATAAGTGTCAAAGCACCGCTCACACGCTCAAGTCTGAGTCTCTTAAAGCCGTGTCCATGGTGAGTGTGTTTGGAATCTGCCGATGTGAGGGAATGTTATTGCTTTACCCTCCGACCTGCGGCCTGTCGTTAAACCGCTCGGGATAACCGATGTACGTCAACGAACAACTGGTTTGAATGGAGAAATACGTGTCTACTTTAGACTAAAGAGTGACTCTAAACATGTGTGCCACACAGAAAGGAATGATCCAGCATTTTTAACATAAGCCTTATTTGCCATTTCTGTAGTGTGTGTTTTAATTTACTACAGTCAGGAATTTCAGCATGTTTTCCAGTTCGGAGAAAAATACAGAAAACCCTTTTACTTGAAGCTCACTTACAATGGAAGTCTAAGGGCAGGTGTTGGGGCAGTAAGCAAATTCGAAATTGTTTCACTGGAACCATACAGTTTACCAACCGTTTTACCAAAGCTGTTTTTTAAGTGCCAGTACAGTACAAACTTATGTTCCTTGGCCTGACGGATTCTTGATCGTATAAATGCACCATAGAACTACATTGGTCACGCATAACTACAAATAATTTGCTCAGGAGTAAAGTAATTTCTGAAAGTCTACATTTTTCAGTACAGAGAAATGAGCTGAATTTTCACCTCAGTACAAAAGAACCAAATGTCCCACGGTGAATAGTAGAATATACAAGGACACGTTTCTGTATGTACTGTATGTACTTGAGTAAGATTTCTGTATGTACTTGAGTAAGATTAAAAAATGGGTATAAAGCAGTTTTACTGGTGCTATTATTCCCTCATATCATTATAACAATAGAATTATGATTAACTGTGCAGCCCTTCTCCACTGAGCCGTTTCCAACAGCATGACTTGTGTGTAAGCCTTGTTGGGTTTGGCCGGGTGGCAGCATGTCTTCCAAATTTAGCCTTACGACCCCATGCTGTGGTGAAACTATAGCAGATCTATATATGTTGAGCGTCTATTTTCGTCAGACTTTCACCCACCTGCCCTTATTACTGTTTAACTCGAAGTCTTTCAGTGCAGATCCCCGACTGTGTGACTGCTTCTGAGTGTTATTTACAGTGCTGTTCATCTTAGAAAGCGTCCGACCGCTCCGTAGGCCACATGTTTGTGTCCACACAATGTGTCCGTGTTCGTAAACACGTGTCGAGTGAGTGGATTTAATGGAATTTTGGAGGAGAGCAGCTGATTTAAGCCTCCAGCTCACTGACTTCACTTCTGTCCTTACAGGCATCAAGAGACATCCAGAAGATTGAAAAATGTAAGTTGAGTCGATTTGTTGTTTGTATTTCAGATTTTTACAACTATATGGATGGATATGCTGTATTCACATTACATATGTTCAGCTCAAGCATTATTAGCACCCTTGGTAAAAATAAATAAATAAATAAAAGATGAAAACACGCGTGCACGCGTCACAATTATTGGCAACCCCTGCATTCACTTTAGTGCGACTTCCCTTTTCCGACATCAGCACCTTCACCTATAATGTTTGTTGAGATGTACTGTAATATACTGAGCAAAGAATCTCTCCAGATCCTCCAGGGTCCTAGGTCCTCTCTCTTGTGGATGCTCTTCTATGGGTTAACTCCTAGGTTTTCAAGAAGGAGTGCAGCCTTTACTTAGGGTGCCAATATTTCTGGAGTTGTCTGTATTAATCCAGAACATGGTTTTGCTTGGTCTTATTTAGCTTTGACTTGATATGTAGCTTGAGTTCGAGTGAGATGTGAATGTGTGTTCTGATGTTATCTAGTCTTTTCCTACGCTTTATGTAGTTTTATATTAATTGTAAATGATTTAATTATTTAAATGACCTAATAATCGGTCTGCTCTTTTTATTACATATTATTTGGTGCACATTCAGATAAAGTGTTTTGGTATTTTTAACATTTCTTTCTTTAAAGTCTTGAGCTTTAAAGCTTTCACAAAGGTTTTTAGTGTTTGTTTGCTCAATGAGGGGAAGATCTTTCTGGATGAACCGAGACAAAAGGGGCAGGGGAACACAAGAGCCTTTCATACAAGGCTCAAAAAAAAAAAACAGAGAGAGAGAAAGCACTCACAGTGTGGTGCTAGAGAGGTAGAGCTGGAACAAAATGTGAAACAGAGGGATGATTAGAACAAAATAGAAATCGGTGGGTACTAATGGGTAAGTTTTATTGCTCATTTTGTTCATCTGCTGTGAATAGACTGGCAGTTAAAGGAGTAGTTTGACCAAACATGATATGTACACAATAATGAAATATTTTGTTCACTGGCTTAAAATCCCAATTTGACACGAATCTATTTCCACGACGTGTCAAAGTAGGGTGAATAAAAGTGGAAAGGGGTGATTTTTTTAAAATTTGGTTTAGCAATTTAGTAATACCAGTACTCGTGTGTGCGTGCGAGTCTCGTGCGTGGCAAGTCTTGGCTGATCCACTAATCCTTTTATCTGTCAGTGTATTTAAAGTAGAGGGGGATGGGGGTAAATTTATATAAATTAACACAAAATTAAGCAAACTCCGCAACGTTCGGAGGAGCTTGCAATTTTAAAAAGTTTCCACAGATTTGGGACTTCATCACAACGCGCATTCAGCCAAAGCCCCTCTTCGATTCACGTGCATCGAACATGAGTACAGCTAAACGGACTCGTTTACCAACAAGCATCACCGAGAGACAATTTATACAACTGAAATTTTGCCAGTTTGAGTAGTTTTCTGCAAAAAAGCACAAAAAACTCTGCAAACTGCATCGAAAATTTTGAAAAAATGCGCAGCAAAAGCAAGCATTTTTGGCCGCAACGATCACAAAAAACTCCACAAAATCCTGTACGGACTGGATAGTGCTGTATGTTAACCAGGAAGGATTTCTCTCTCTCTCTCTCTCTCTCTCTCTCTCTCTCTCTCTCTCTCTCTCTCCCCCCCCCCTCCCCTCCATTTTCAGGTTCTGATCACGATATATTGGCTGGGAAGGAAGGCTCAGGCCGACCCATCCTACGGAGGACCACAGCTCAACTTTAAAGCTTTCGAAGGTCTGCTGGGCGTCGCCTTATCCAAAGTGAGTAAGGCCCGGAGACTGATGTCACCAGTAGCTGCAGGAATTAACGTTCTCCATCACTTTGACAAATTTCAGTAACAGTTACTTTTGATATCTCTTGGTTAAGTATTGGAGAAAGAAAATATTTTAGAAATTGTAAAAAAAAATTTTAAAGAAATATATTTATAGGTTTGACAGTTGTATTGTGTATCATGGAAATCGCAGTACATGTAAGGATCAGTTCTTTTACCGCTTTTTACGCCACAGCTGTTGCCCTGCACTGCTAACAGCTGTGTGTGGGTGACCTGCGATAAAACCAAAACATTAAAAAAAAAAAAAAAAAGTGCAGAGTTGGTCTCTGATTTTTACTATAAGGAGTCTTCCTTCTTACACACCTCTCCTTTTCTCTTGCTGATCCTGCAGGCTCTAGAGGAGGCGTCGTGCTCCAAGTCCTGCGTGAGGGACAGTGGTTTTGCAGAGACCTGGTACCCTGACGGGGAGGTACCGAGCTACGGGAGGGGAGATTCAGCGGAGTCCGTGGAGTCTCACACTCCGAGTGTGGCATCAGATTGTACGTTAATAGCAGGCAGTGAAGGTAGGAGCACCAAGGAGGAGTTTGCTTTTTGTCTAGTTGGTTAAATTGAAGCACTGAATGGTTAAATGATTGCGTCGGCAATGAAGTCCGCTTCGTTGTCATTTTTAACATGTTACTGGCACGTTCTCAATCAGGTCTGATGTCCGTTTTACTGCTGCTATATATTGTGCACAACATTTACGTTTTCAGCTTTTCGCAGATGCTGTTACCCAGAGTCTTCATCAAAAGCATATTGGGCGGGTCTTCGGGGTTTATTTGTAGACTCGCATGTTAAGACAGCCAGGGAAGTTCATTCCACAGCCTGATATCCTGATTTTTTTATTTTTTTGGCTAATGGAGGGCAGTCATGGCTCAGTGGTTAAAGCTCTTGGTTACTAATTAGAAAGTTGTGGAGTCAAGCCCCAGCACCTCCAAGCTGCCACTACTGGGCACTTGAGCAAGGCCCTTAATTCTCACTGCTCCAGGGGTGCCATATCATGACTGACCCTGTGCTCTGACCCCAACTTTTCACTTCAAGTTATATACTGTATATAATTGTGTATGTGACACAGAAAATCTTCAATCTTGAAACTTCCTAACAAGCTGGGATATGTGAAGAATTTCACTGTGCTGTAATGTATATGTGACAAAGGCTTCTTCTTTTTGAGATCAGTTACTTGTGTGGAGTTAAAAGCACTGCCAATAACTACAATATTTTGAAAAGTACATCATGATCCAATGTTGATACCAATATCATAATGTATTAACATCACGATATTGGTATGATAACATCATAATACACCACCATGCACTACTTCAGAGCCCCAAACATTTACAAGCTGCTGTTTACTTTCCTTCTGTAATGCTGTGATTGTCAAATGCGTGATAATGAAAGTTCGGCACATTTACATTTAGTCTGTGCTCACATAAGTGTGACATACCAGAACATTCCACACCACTGAGGTGTTGTAATGCAGGTGTTGGTGTGTGTTCAGCCTGGACATCTGGCATGGTGCAGTCGACTATATTCATTTTGCATGTTAGTCACACTGGGGATTGAGGATCAGTGGTGATCTTTTTTTGGTACTTCTCCCATTTATTATTTTTTTTTCTTCTTTCTTCCGTTTCTCATCTTTTGTTTTCTCCCTGTCAGGGTTTGGGAGCGACGCAGAGGCAGAGCACTGCTTTAGGATGACTGAACCTCTGTCTGCTCCCGGTAGAGAGAGACGAAACGTCCCGGCCGCACTGAGGAGGAAAAGATTTGAGCCAGATGAAGGTGGCAGGGGTCATATCGGCCCGCTCCCCAGGTACTTCCTATGTTTCTTTTGTGCTCCGCTTATGCTCAGAGGTTCAGATTTTCTGAGCATGTCTCTAGGAGTTGTGGATTGGAATATTGTCCAGGCTGGCAAGCATTTGGATTATTTAATTATACAAACCTGACTTTATTAGATTAGATGCAGCATTTCCCCCCCCCCCCCCCCCAATTCTTCTTTTTTTGAAAGTCCTAAACTATCCCTCTGAGTCTGATTTTCTCACCATCTCTTGGCTGTAGTGAAAATGGGAGGGGCTTAGTCAGTCCCTGCCTTGACCTCCCTCCCGTTTCTGCTTTCCACCAATGGGCACATGATTACCAGAGTGACTCAGAGTCTGACTCTGACCGGCCCGAACCGGACCCTGTTCAGGACGACCTGGCGAGCCGTCGCCTCCGCCCAACAACCCTAATTGCTCCTGCAAACTTCGCCGTGCCTCTGAACCCCAGAATTATGAGGCCGTTCCCCGCGGTGACCCCCACTGCAAGAAGGTCTTGGGTCACCATGTCTGATGCCTCTCGGCTGGCTGCTGTTCCTCATGAAAGGTCAAGCCAGAGGTCAGGGTTTGGAGTGACTTGAAGTGGCATGACATCCTAACACTGCCGTGGCTTGCTAACACCTGTGCTCTGTTTATCAGGGAACGTTGATGTGCGGTTTTATTTTCTGGCTACTTGATTAACACCTGATGTGCTTCAGCATCATGATGGGAGCTGTTTTGGTTGACTTTAAATACAGTGGAGTTTCACTAATCTGCATCTCATCATTCATCTGATCTGGCAGAGTTAATCTTATTCTGCTTCATGATTTATTAACCTTTCTTTTTTAATCAATACTGAATCGCTACCACGGTTGGCACTACCATCTGCAAGATGAAGTCTTTCCCACGTGCATGTAGATGTGTACTCTGTTCTTGCTGCGTTCTTAAAGGGAATATTTGCGTCTCAAATGAACAGCAGCACGCCCCCACTACCCGGCAGCATGGATGGCAAAGACAGCTACCAAAAAGCCACTCTGGAGGACGAGCTTCTCCTGCGAGCTTGGGATGAAGATTTGAGTGAATCGGACGAGGGCCAAAGCTTTGCTGACCCCGTTCAGGATGACCTCTACGCTCGCAGGGTGCTTCAGGCCACCCATCAGACCTCCATCAACACAGATTCAGACAAGTTCCTGCCCAAGTACTGGACTCCTGAGGAGGACTCTCATGTGGGGAGGATCAGACTGGGGTCACAGCGCAGACCCTGGTACAAGAAGATGCAGGGCTTCAGGTTGGTGTGAATGGCAGGATTGTGGAATGATTTAGTCTTCAGCTTTACTTAAATGATCTACTCTGTCCCTTAGGATTTTATGAATGACTTACCATCCTCCTTTGATTTCTTTCTTTTTCTCTTTCTCGCCTTCGATCCCTGGGTTTAGCCGAAAGACTTCTGGCTCGTCCGAGGAAGACTCTGACTTTGATGTCACTCCCTGGTTGGGAGCCCCTGCTCACACCTGCCCACCCACATCCAGATCCCAACAAACCTTTTAACAGCACATTTTTAAGCACCTTCTATCCCTATTGTCTTCCTTCTGTACTGCCTTAGGCTTGGCTCAGGCACCTTGGTAATTGAAATGGATCAAAATAGTTTGGTAAACTCGTTTGACTGCCGAGTCGGGAACCATTACCTATGTCTGTGCTTAAGCCATATACGCTAGAGCTAATGTTTGTTTAGAGCCAATACCAAAACTTTAGTGTCAAACCTACAGCCTGGTGACAGATTAAAGGAAAAACCAGTGGCTCTGTCCTGTTGTTGGGTGACACTTTTATTATTATTATTTATTTTTTTGCCGTGGTTTGGCTCCACTTGTAGTGAAGCGTCACTGCAAATCAATAAAAGTTCTTCTGTCCGATCACCTGATGGGTGTGGTCTCTTCCAGAATGATCAGCCCCCCCATCCACAGAGCACGAGGGCTCACCCAGTTGTTTTGATAAGGATGAAAATGATTCAAATCATATGCGATGGCTTTCAGAGTCCTCCGATCTCACCCCAATTGAGCACCTATGACAGATTTTGGAGTGACGTGCTAGCGACTTGAACCACCATCATTAAAGCACTAACTGAGGGAATATCTTTTGGAGGAATGGTGCTCCATCCACCCAGAACAGCCAAGGTGCACTGAAGCTGTTCTGGTGGATTGTGGTGTCTCAATACCTGACGAAGACACTTTTTTTTTTTTTTTTTTTTCCCCCCTCCTTTAATTTCTCACCTGTCTGTAGATGGCCAGAAGAGGGCGCACTACTAAAGCCAGTGCTCCAGTGGTACACTGGTACACAGTTGTACGTTTTCCCAAGGTATGAGCATATAATCCTTCATGTGCACAAGCCGATGTCAGTTACTCATGTAACTTTTAAAGCAATTAAATAAATCTGACACACATCTGCATTTTTGTGGGGGGATTAGTTTACACTTCCTCTATAGGCCACTTTTTATTTTACAGTGTAGAGCAGATGCACCAATATGATGCCTAAATAAGATGGTTCCTTGCAGTTGTGTTTGGAATATCATCAGCTAACAAGGGGGGAAAAATTCAGAAGGTTGCTATGACTGAATTTCCATACATTAACACACACAGCTGTTGTTCATTGGCACATAAGAGGAAAAGAGAAACCTCTTGTTTTGACTTGTCGCAAATTGCTCAGCAAGGATTTTTTGAGGAACTGGACTCTTTTCCCATGCCTGCCCATTCTTTTATTAACTGCACTGGACCTAAAATGAAATAACAAGCTTGGAAAGCAGAGGATCAGTGGAAACCTGTTGGTGATCAGAGAAACGACAGTACACTGTCCCAGCTACAGAACAGAGTTTATTGCTAAATATATGCTGCTAGCTTTGTGTCTTCATGCCCTTGACAACAGAACCAAATGCTTTCAGGTTAGAAAAGGTAAATAAGAAGTTTTGTTGCACATCTAATGTGTTGTTTTGAGTAAATCTGTCATGTCTGAATTTTTGCTTGTGTGATGAATGGGCTTGGCCTGATTTTCTCTCTGATATTCTCACACAGGTGAGAGTCCTCTGTTAGGGATTTCACACCGATATGGTATTTAAAATGTATTTATAGCTGCAGTATTTAATAAAAGGTTTTATGCTAAAGTTCAGCTATCTTTGTTTGTCATTTCACATAAGCGTAGTTTAGTCTGTTTGAATCGAACTCTGGTGCGCTTTCTGCATCGACGCGGTTCATTTGTAAAGCGAGAAGACCGAAATCACACTCCGGTGTTGATGAAAACAAGCGTTTGAGCGAGTTGAACTGCATTGAGAAAATCATCGCAGTGAGTCGACTCGACCGCAGGAAATAAACCAATCAAGTCATGTATTTAAAATAAAAACAAACCAAAAGAATTGCGTTGATTCAGACTCAGGAAGTGGACAAATAGGTGTGAAAAGGCCCTTGCTCCTCATGTTCTATTATATTGACTATGGGCAGCTCAGACATATGCAAAATATTGGAAATGACCAAACTTGAGTCCATCTATGTTTGGCATGCTGTCTCTGCCCTTTCAATCAGAGCATCACTAACCAATCATGGGCGTCTGTGAGCTCGTGTATGCAGAAGAGGGCAGATAGCTCTTTCCTCAGAGTGTATTACGCCTCCATGTGACGCTGCATGAGCTACAGTTTTATGTTGACAGGAAAACATTTTTATGTATGTTTTCACTTTTGAGTAAACCTTTTAAGTGCTGCCAAATGGAAAACGAGAGTTAGTCAGAAAAAAATACATCTGAAGGAAAAAAAATCTTGATGTAATTTGTACACTTTAGGAATTAGGCACATGTAATTAAATAAACCCACACTCTTACAAAATAGGGTTCTATTTGGAACCTTTTCTGAAAGGTTCCTTCCTAAGAATGCACACACTAGATTTATATACACTTGCATCTTAAGACTCTAAAAACACTCAGACCCTCTTCTCACTTATTAAATTGGTTCGATTTGTTCCATTATCTTCATTTCCCAGAGTTCCCACGGGACATCCTCCTTGTGTCGGGTGAGTGCGTTCTGCTCGGTTGTTTATGCTGTGGCTTTATACATTAGTGAACAAAGTGCTATAGTTGGGTTTATGTCTGATGTCTGCTTTCGCTCGCTACAGGTTTGAGGTTAGCTTGCAGCCGTGTTGTCTCTGCGTCCGTGTTGTCCTCCGCCATCGCATTCACACTGTACTGGATTGAAAATATCTGACCTCTGTTCAGTCTGAATATCTTAAACCAGTTCCGCTGCAGCGTCTGCTTATCTAATTTTGGTGCAAGTCTCGAGCAGTGCTTACAGGGTTCATACAGATGTTTAAGTCTTAATCGTTTGTTTTCAAGGTTTAGGTCAAGGGCTTAACCTTTCAGCTAGATTTCCTTGCGTATCTACTAAGCTCACATTAAGGAATAACTTCTAAGTAAGGAATTACACATGAGCCTCACGAACACTTCAAAATTACACCGGTTTTCCTTTTCAACTTAAACCAGCTAGAAAACGGACGTTCCATGTTGAACACTTTTACAAACACTGTACGAACCCTGTGGTTAAACAAATGCTGCAAGCTGTTAGTGTTTGTTTCGGCTTGCTGCAGCCCACGTTCTTGTTATATAGTTATGTAGATTTATAATAAAATTACACTCCACTTTTCTTAACCCAACAGGAGCAAGTCTATGAGTGACATCACTGCAGAGCCCATAGCACCGGAGTCTGAAAGCACCACATTTTTTCATCATTCGAAGAGCCACCACGGTAAAGCTGCGACAGTTCATCTGCGGCAGGAGCAGATACGGCAATATCAGGCCAGGCTGAGGGTGAACGAGGCCAAGTGGCAGGAGGTGAGTGGTGTGTTCGTTCCCATTACAAGGCGCCGAGCCTGAATAAAATCAGCCAGAGTGAGTTCTTAGGATAAATTCCATTACAGTAATGCAGGTTACTCCCAGACTTGGAGTAAAACAATACACAGGAAGAAGTCTTACTGTATAGTGTGAGTGCAGATGTGGACACATCATTCAAGTAGGTACAGGTGGAAAAGTTTATATTGCTGTATGCCTGTAGGACCTGAACAGGTGGAAGACCCGAAGGCGGAGTGTGAACTCTGACCTGCACAGGAAGAAAGAGGAGCGAGAACAACTCGAGCTCATCACCGGTGCGACTGTCCAAGACCGAGAGGAGCAGGAGCAAAGGTAGCGCATACATGGGCAACACCTCCCTACGTTTTGAAGGATCAGAAAGGACCATTCGCCCTAACCGACCCCGCCTCCTGTAATGAAACTAGGGAACTACACTTCCCAGTACTCTAAAAGATGTGCAAATAAATCGAAGCCTGCCATCTTTAAAAACTTATCAGAGAAAGCAGGAAAAACCATTTGTGAATAGTGACCGATAATACAACTGTAAAAACAAATCATCAGTAAGTAGTCACTTTCAATTAAAGCTTCAGTCAGCAACCATGGCTCATTTGGTAAACGAGGTTGCCCTTGTTTTTTTTGTTTTTTTTTGCATGCCCAGAGGAAGGAGCTAAGACCTGGTGAAAAGAAAATAAGAAAACATATTTAAAGAAATGAGAAGCATTGTATGTTTACATTGTAAGTTGCCTTTTAAGGAAAATGGGGGTGGGGCTAATTTCTGGCCAAGAAAAATTTTAAACAAAAGCCTGAAATGACTAAATGAGCTGTAGAGTGGAACTATTGGGAATCCATTTTTCTAAGGTATCTTTCAAGATGATGTGATTGATAGGTCTGGAAATAGTTTGAAACATCACAGACTGCATCTTTAATTGTGAAAATCTGCATAATCCATGTGCAGTCTTCGCAGGAGGAGCCTACAGAGGGAGGAGCCTGATTTGGCCTCCATCGCTACACATGAGGCCTTCACTCCTTCAGCACTGAACTCCAGCTTCAGCAGCAGCATGCCGGTTCCCATAAGCTCAACTGGACCCGTTCCTGTACACAGGGGCTGTTTTCATGCTAACGGTACGATTGAAGCGAGTAATCACACACCACCTGTAGTGAGCACAGCGTCCGATCACGTGCAGAGCTCCTCATCCCCCTCCCTGCCAGCCTCAGATACAGACTCGGCTCCGGTGCCCGTCCAGCGCTCCAAGTCTCTAGAGGGTGTGTTTTCAGGTACGCCGCAGATGTCCGCCTCGCTGCCCAGAGGTTTCCGCAAGTCAGAGGGCACCTCGCGGCTCTCTACAGGCGTCACACCCAGACCCTTCCGCACCAAGACCTCCAGGATGTCCGCTCAGCCCAGATTCTACTCAGTGAGTGCATTTTTGGCTTTTTACTTTCTCATGTATTGTCTTTTCCAATTTATTTTTAAATTTTATTTTATTTTTTTTTTTTAGTTGTATGGTTTGTCCTAAACACAGCTCTTGTATTGGTGCACTTTTTCGGGGAGGCGTGTGCGTCTGTTCATCCATCCATGTATGTGCACAGTGTTCTGTGTGCAGTTTAGTGTTACTCGTCTCTCTTCGATTTCTTTGCAGCTCGTATAAATAATGGAACATGGCTGCCATGCCACTTAATGCTCCTGGCAGATAGTGAAACCCAAGCTTTCGAAATAACTGCCCAATTGAAATAGGGCACTAGGATGAAAGAAAGTGCCCTGTTTCAACCAGGCAGGGTTTTTTTTGTGTGTGTGTGTGCTTCATTTTAAAGAGCTAGTATTTTCCTACATTTTCTTTAAATTAAAAATAAATAAATTAATTAAATTTATTTTTTTTTAAATTAAATGTATAAAGTTTAGCATAAGTTTCTAAATCAAACAGATTTTTTTAAATAACTGGCAATAATTTACAATATTCTGATATATTTTTGCTATATTGCTATATCAAACTACTGGATTGTCAACCAAGGACAGTTGGTTGACAAAAATACTTCACTTTGTCCAGATGCAGATGGTTGATTCCCATAACGACCAGCGAGAGCGACACCAGCTTCCCGCGTCTTTCCCCCGCCAAGGAATCGATACGACTGCTGATTACAAAGATGACGCTCACTCTAATACGCATGCAGCCGTCCAGTGGAGGAAGAAGGAAGAGAGGGGAAAGCGGATCGACTCGGCTCCTAGCATTCACTCCTTCATGTCTGCTAGTGTCCTGATGCCAGATAAAGCCGTGTCTGCGAGCGGGGAGGACGAGGTGGACACAACGAGTCTGTCTTTGACTTCCATAATTACCATAATCCCAGCAGTAATTTATTTGCAATATTTCCAATTTTTGACCCACTTTACAAGTTTTGTTTAGTATCAACAGTGATCTCTCGCTCTGGTGTAAACAACCGCTTAACGGAAACATGTATGCATGCATGATTACCATGAGAGGGGTGTGTGTAATTTTATCCAGAGGGTCAGGATCCGAGTAAAAAGCACAGCAATCATCAGAACCTCAAAGATCTCAGGTTTCCCCACAGGATGCGATCACATGATCACCTGCCTCGGGTAACATGTCCTCCGTTCTGTCTCTCCGTCAGGTGGATCACTGTGACCTGCGAGTCCGTCTGAATCAGACGACCAACAGAGGCACGGACTTCGGCTTTCAGACCCATTGGGACTCGACTGGCGCTCGCGTCAAATCCGTCCAACCAGGTAAGAGACTTTACGTTTCACGTCAGGCGATTATCACGATTGTTTTGCTGAATTGAAATCATTTTACTTTATAAAATACGTTGTATGTATACGTTGACTGCAGTTACGTTCATTTTTTTTTTTTTGTTAATCGTTTCAGTGTTAATTAGGAAAAACAATTGGACACTAAATGAATAAATGAAGCGAGCCATGACAATATGCAAACGGTTATATCATTAGGACGCTTATGATTTTACAGCATCTGATGCATTAACACTTTATTTTCTTTCATTTCGTCGTTATCACCTCTTCATAGGGACAATAAGGACTTTGCTAGCTATATGTGTGTACATTTTAATGCACTTTT
This sequence comes from Cranoglanis bouderius, assembly GCA_023630585.1. Lineage (NCBI taxonomy): Eukaryota > Metazoa > Chordata > Actinopteri > Siluriformes > Cranoglanididae > Cranoglanis > Cranoglanis bouderius. The sequence goes on from CM042552.1 coordinate 4,746,777, forward strand.
ACAGCCATTCCTAAGAGATGGCGAGAGAAAAAAACGCAAGGAAATATTTTTTCAAATAAATAAAGCATAAGAAAAAAAACAAAACATGGATAGATATTATAATATTGCAGAACTGTCCAATATCGCAGTCTGATTAATGCTGGAAAGCAAAACATTTGTTATTGTGATGAAAATGCAAGTTATTAAAAAAATATTTTAAGTAATTTACTTTAATGTCGTACTTTATATAACGGTGTGTTGTAGTGATGAGGCTGAATTGCTGTTTTTCGTGTTGAATCGTGACCATATGCATCATTTATTGTGGTGATAGTTGTGACTAGACGTGTTAGTTAATAGGCGTCATTGTAACTCGCGGCAGTTTAATTAGTTGGTTAACTGGTGTATTCGTTCGCCGTAGGGACTTCTGTGCTGTGCACTGTTTAGCTTTTCCCTCCATCCTTTTGCCTCTACAAAACGACCTCGAATATTCGTGTGTGTTTCTCAGTACACCGAGGGACACAGGCATGAATGATTGATGGTGAACAGTGAAGGTGTTGCTTACTGTGCATCAGTCTGATTAGTTAGACATACTGTTGCACTCAGGATGATCCCCATTCTTATCAAGCTGTGCTTATTAGTGTAGTAGTGACCCTGCTACTTTGTGTTTATGAGAAAGCACTAGGGCACATTTCACCGTTGGAATAATATTAAAACGTTCTTGTTTATGTATTTAAAAGCAAGCAAAGCACAAGCTCTTAAATGTTCAGATGTGGATTTGTTTCTAGTCACCAAACTTTTAGGAAATGGGTTCTCCAGTGTCCTGCGACCTATCAGAAACATACAGTGGTGCTTGAAAGTTTGTGAACCCTTTAGAATTTTCTATATTTCTGCTTAAATATGACCCAAAACGTCATCAGACGTATAGATACTGATAGATTCCTGTTCTTTAAATAAAACCGGGCGCTCACTCGCACCCGATCATCATCCCATTGATTGAAATCACCTGCCTCTAATTTCACCTTCAAATTAACTGCTAATCCTAGAGGTTCACATACTTTTGCCATTCACACATATGTAATGACCAAGTGTAATATTCTTGTCTCATTTGTTCAGTTGGATTCTCGTTGTCTACTTTTAGGACGTGTGAAAATCCTATGATGTTTTCGGTCACATTTATACAGATGTGTAGAAAATTCTAAAGGGTTCACAAACTTTCAAGCACCACTGTACCTGTAGGTGGATTACAGACTCTAAATTGCCCCAGATGTGAACGAGCGTGTGACTGTACGTACAGCTTTCGAGCTAAATGTTTCTTTATGTGCTACAAACAGTCATTTTCGTTTGCTCGTTTTCAATTGTTTACATAATTAAACTTCAAGCGCAGCATTTAAAGAAATTCGACAGCTCTAGTAACTACACATTAAGGGAACCGATAAATGCAGTGTACTGGCCATCTGTTACATTTGATCACCTCTCTGTGCTTTTATAATATTTACGGACTGGTTATAATGTACTGTATATTAATTTTATTTTTACACAGGACTTGCACAATCCTTGTTTAACAAATCGGACTGAAAAAAATAAATATATTCTGTTTAGTCTAAATTGACTCTCTGGAGGTGATTCAGACCAGAGGGAAATGCTGTAACCCCTGTGTGTGTGTGTGTGTGTGTGTGTGTGATTGGCTCTGTCCTTCAGGCAGCCCGGCTCAGCTTTGCCACCTGCAAGCGGGCGATGAGATTGTGGCTTTGGGTGGACAGCGAGTGGCCGAAATGAGCTACGAACAGTGGAAGGCCAACATGGATGCCGCGCTGCGAGAGGGCAAGCTGCTGATGGACATCCGACGCCTCAGCCTTAACGGTAAGAAGAATTCATTTTGTGTTCGAAACCCTAAATAAGCAGAAGATTCCGTGCCGGAGTGAAAATCATACTGGTGGTGAAAGGGGGGAAAAAAACCCCCACCAAAACAACCCCCATAAAATACAGTACACAAACTATAATGCTTTTCGTTAATGACATGCTGAAAACGTGCCACACTTAAAAGCATAATCTTGGAATAAAAAAAAAAAATAAAGTAAGTAATACAGTTCCATCTATAATCACCAATGCACTGACTTTGGTATGAGTTAGGAAAAGTCTATTCAACATGCAAATCCCAAGAAATAAGGATGAGCCAAGTTAAACGTGCATGTTTTTAATCTGGATTAGAGAACGCCTAATCAAATGAGAGTTTCGAGTGGGCGTGTCCACGTTGTTTCCTCACGAGTCTAGCCAGCAACTGATGATCTGCTTTTACACTGTTAAATTTGTACTTGTGCACACATCGACGTTGTACACTAAGGCACTGCTTTCCGATGACGGGGATGTAATTTGGGAATTGGACTGCTGTTTAAAGGCTATAAAGGCTATGTGTCTTGAACACTTTTAGGTCATCCAGATCAGCACACCTCCATCAGCAACACCTCCAGCCTGCCCACGGAGAACGAGACTAAAGCGCAGGTCAACGGCCATCCTGTTAACGTGAGTAAACTTTTAATATCGGAAGAGATCAGCACATTTTCAAATCTGCATGTCTTCAGGATTTTCGGTAATTTTTTAGTCTAAATAGCAGGGTGATTTGTGACCACATAATAATAATGGATATGTGAATATTTTTAAATTTTTTATTTATTTATTTATTTTTTGGTCTTAATGTTGACTACAGGGTTTGGCATCGAAAGCAACAAATAGGAGCTTCTATGACAACTCGGTCCCGACAAAAAACAAAGGTAAATGATGAATTTGTGCTCGAATTGGCTTCGAGTTCAATTTGACAGGGATGTAGTAAGAAACGGGGGAAAACACTTTTTCTGTTTCTTTTTTTTTGTTCTTTTTTTTTTTTTTCCCTCCCCCAAATAACTCTTGCCCAACTCTTGTCTTTTCACCTGTAGAACATGAGCACATAATAACGCGAAATCACAAAAGGAGATTAGAGTTTTTTTATGCAGAAAGGTAAATCTTTCAGGCAACTTTGGCTTTGAGGTTTATTGGCTGCTTCCTGTTAATTCAGTTCAGGTCTTTTCTGGTGGGTTTTAACTGCCCAGGCTCTCTGTTTAATAATCCTGTTTTATAATGAATCCTAATGAAACAGAGGAACGTCTCCTGACGGGGTTATTTATATATGATCTTATATACACCTTCTCAGGTCCCTCTGGTTCCACAGTGGACTCCTCGGTCTACCTTTGTGGTAAATGACTCCTGTGTCTGCCGTGTCTTTGCGCTCTGTGTGCTCTTCCTGAGACAATCTGAAACCCCAAATGTGGCGTGGGTGCTCAGTGGGCGTGGCCTTTTAAAGAAAAACTTCTGTTTTATTATTATTATTATTATTATTATTATTTTTTTTTTTTTTTAAGCCTTATCTCTATCTAGTGTATGAAGAATTGTATGAACAGATTTGGGCCAAGACGTGTCCTATGACGTCATCACAACACGCATTCAGCCAAAGCCGCCTTCTACAGCTGAAAGGTCTCATTTACCAACGAACACCACTGCGATCGACCATGCAGAACAATATCATGCGATTGCAATTTCGCCAATTCAAGTAGTTTTCCGCAACAAATGCAATACAACTCTGCTTCGTGAATTTTGAAAAAAGACGCAGCCAAATTATGCATTTTTGGCTGCAACGATCACAAAAAAACTCCACAAAATCCTGTATGGACTGAATTCTTGTCTACTGTACTCACAAATACACTACAGATAAAATGGATAGAGATTAGGTTAAAAATGCTGGAGTATTTCTTTAATCTGTTATTGCATGGCTGTGTGTGTGTGTGTGTGTGTGGTGTGAAATGTAATCCTGCTGTGCAGTGTGCAAGCTAAAAGTGCAACATATTAATGTTAACTTTTTTTTCTTCTTTTTTTCTTCCTCCTGATTCTATCCCCTCTTCACTTCAGGAGGCTCAGAGTCGGCCATATCGGATGTGAGTCGTTACTGGTTGATTGCAGATTGATTTTTTTTTTTTTTTTCCATCAGTGTACAAGTGATGATCACTTCCTAATCCTTCTGTATTTTGTCTTCCTTTAGCTGCAGGTTCCCTCCATCGGTGCGTCGTCATCCTCACGCTGGTCTTGGAACACGGAGGAGGAAAGGAGGAGACAGGAGAAATGGCAGATGGAGCAGGAGCACCTCCTGCAGGTAGGACGAGAGGCATGCTGTACGTTTACTAAAGTCTGTTCTAGTCGAGCAATAATATTGAAGTGAAGCATCATCAATGCAGCTTCTTCTCACCAGAAAACAAGACTGCTGTATATTTCCTACATATTTGGGTATACTTACTGTGTGTGTGTGTCAGGAGAAGTACAGGCATGATCAAGAGAGACTAGAAGAAGCATGGAGACGAGATCAGCAGGAAGCAGCGTTAGAAGAAAACAGCGGCCCTGAGGTTCGTCAAAGCTTTGAGGCCTAACTGTGGTGTCTGTGTAACTCTAGAATTTAATGCAGACTCAGTTAAGCAACAGCCTGCCAATTATTATTTTTGTTACTCAAGTGTCTCTGTGCTCAAGAGAACTAGAAACGCTAAACTGATGTGTATATGTTTAGCTGCCATAGATATAATGGTGAGCCTTTTTAAGTTTTAAAGAAATGCAGCCACATTTTTCAACAATCTGTTTTCTAAAATCGCTTCTAATGGAAGCCAAATGGCAGCTATTGAACTGTCAATAATAAGTGTGATGATGCAGCATTACTGTTTTATTTATTAAAGAATAACACGTCATACTTATTTTTATTTATTTATTATTATTATTTTTTTAATCCATTGACCGTTCCATTTAATCACAGAATAAGTTCCTGTTATCACACATATTATATCAGTGTAACAATTTAAGGTTCGGGTGCGGAGGAACCAGAAGGGCGGCAGGCTTAATCCACTTGTACACTTTCTTTCTTTTTCTTGCGGTTTGTGGGTTTTTCTTTTATTTCCCCAAACACACACACACACGCACGCACACATGTGGCTCTGTGCCGGCGTCTTTCTCCCTCTCTCGAGGCACGTGTCTCTCCTCTCTTTCTCTTCTTCCCCTCACTGCAACACAGAACACTCGTTAGTCTCATTTCCTACAGGTGTGTAAACCTCACCACTCGCTTTCTCCGGCTCCGCCCTCCATTCTCAAACTGAGTAAACCACAAAGCGCAAACTTCTCTGTCCCGAAGACCCTAGTTATGGTTTTACAAAGCGCTGACACTGGAGACTCTTTCCATAAATGTCAAATAAATGTCTCCTTACAGCAAACTTCACCGTATCAACAATTCCACATCTTCAACAAAAGAAACCACTGATAAACTGATTCCCAGCATTTGGATTCCTGCTCCAGCTTTTGGGTTTTAATGCCCTTATCCTACAGTCTAACCAGTAAATTGGGGATAACTGGACACTGTCTTTCATGGACCTGATTGCACAAAGTGAAAGTGATGCCTAATAATAATAATAATAATAATCATCATAGTCATGTTATTTGTGTGAGATGGCTCTAGGTGGCAGTAGTATACCAATATCAGTGCAATTTGTCTTTTATTCTGATCACTCTTGTATTGTGACTTCATCACACAGCGTAGTTGTGTGGGACTGATGGTACACAGACACCACAAAAGCTATGAGAATATGCAATAAATTTACATAAGGACAGCTTTCCTGAGACTTTTCTCTCATTCTAAAATGCTTGTAGTTTTGAATTCATGTTAAATAGAAGCACAGTTTAAACATTTATTGATGGAGTTTAACTGCTGCCCTTAGCCCTTCATTATAACCGAGTGAAGTAAAACTTCTTGCCTGAAGATTCAGTAGTTAAAGTTGAGGTTGAAAAACGTTTCCTTTAAATGCATCTCAGCTGTAAGTTGTTCTTATATTCTCTTGTCCCCGTCTACAGAAACAGGAAGTGGCCGCTTTGCCCAGTGGAAACCTCATGCATTACACTCCACCCCCTTTCCTCCACCGATCAAATTCCCCAACTACTGTAGCACCTACTCAGCAAGTGCAGGAGACGGCGCTCGTCCAGAGCAAACGGGTCCAAATAGCAGCAGGTCATCCGACCAAGGAGGAGTGTGATTCATCCTCAAAGACGAGTCAATGGTGAGAGACATGAGGATACTGTGTGTGCTGTCTAAAATGTGTTTAATGTAAATCTCCTCTTTTATACTAAGAAATGAAAGGAGTGGAACCAACCTGATCAAATGGCAGTCTGAAACTCGAAAGACCATCATTGTGAACGAGGATCTGAGAATTCTTCTTATGCTGATACGGAAGTTACTCCTTTAATGATAATCATGGCTGTTAGATTTTGGCTTGGCCACTAGGATATAACCAGTAAATTATCAAAATTATTTCGGTGCACATAGACTGCTCAGAGACATTCAGGGAAATCCATTCGTGAGCCAGTCTGATCTAGCTCGGTCCATTAAAAATGATAATAAATGATATAAAATATTTAGTGGCTTAATCAGGGCAGAAAGCCACATGGACTACTACTACTATTATTATTACTACTACTACTACTACTACTACTACTACTAATAATAATAATAATAATAATAATAATAATAATAATAATAAATTATAAATAATAACTGTTTAATAATTAATTTAAAGCATTGCTCTTTTTTCAGTCCCCAACTGTATTTCTTTTTTTTTTCCCTATTATTTATTTTATATTTTGTATTTTTTGGAGACTAAATCAGGTCTGGGGTCAGAATGGGGTTTGGGGAAAAAAGAGGGAGACCTATAATTACATCTATTTCTGCCATTAAGCTCTGATTGGGTCCCTAGATAATACACCTGTTCCCCTTCCCCCCCCCCCCCCCCCACACACACACAGTTGGTTTAACAGTTTGTATGTATATGACACCAGTAAACATTTCACTGCCTATTTTTTTTTTTTTTTTTTTTTTTTTTTTTTTTTTTTTTTTTTTAAACCCTTGTGCTGACTGGGATATGCTGTTGTAAGGCACCAGTGTTTTTCTGCACGTGTGTTTATCTGCTGCAAATTTCACTCTTTGTCTTAAATGTCTGCTGTTGCTGCTGTGTTGTGCGTCAGGCCGAGCGAGTCTTACGGATTTACCAAACTAACCGCTTCGTACAGGTCAGTCTGCTTCATGCTTTAATGCAACCTTCTAAATGCATGTGTAATACTAAATATACTTTTAATCCCAAGGAACTACCAAAAATGTCAAGGAGCACCTGTACACCTCTCTATATCGAGATCCTGGCATTTATACTCGAATAAGCAACTTGGAAACGCCTCCATTTCCTCCTGTCCAGTCTGCTACTTAGCAGATTAGTTAAAGTCTAATGAACTCGCTCACACTCGTTTATCTGAGCATTGATCTCGATTTACAAGTTCATATTCTCAGTATTGTATTTAATGACCACCAAACTTGTAAAGTTTGTTTCAGTAATATTAGCTAAGGTAGATTAATGTGCACATTCTGTACGTAAACATTCTCAAACATGAATGGTCCAAAGCACTTCCTGAACCAGTTTTATACAAGTGTGTTTTTAAATGAACAGAAATAGACTTCAGCACCAATGTGTATCAGAATAGATCAGAGTCATCCATTTCAGAGAAGTTTTGAGTTCAAGACAACAATTTATATACACCTTTCATGACGCAGTGGGACTGTGCAGTTTGCTACGCACCATTTTATTTAGAGTTGCTCTAATCAGTTGTTTTTGTTAACAGGAAAAAGTCCAAATCCACTCCCTCACTTGATGGCAGCCACAAACAACACTCCAGAGGTCTGCTTTTTTTTTTTTCCTTTTTCTTTTTTCAGTCTCTTCATTTTAATTAACTGCCTGGCGCACTAATTGATTACTTTTGCTCCCTCGTTCACTTATTTGGTCCGTTTCCATATTCCCTGCGTGCGCTAATTGGCTGAAGTGGGCATTAAGAGGAAGGGTCGCCTGTCCCAGGCCGAGCAGGAACGTCTGCAGATCCTGGAGGAGATGAGGAAGAAGACTCCAGTCCTCACTGACAGCAGCTGGATCCGCCAGCGCAGCACCTGTACCATCCACGAGGAGCCCGTCAACGTGGAACCACTGAGAAGGTTCCTCACATGGTCACACTACACTCTGGAGAAACTTTATACTTTACTCCCAAACTGTTTAAGCAACAATTGCAAATGAATGAATATTTTCTGCACCCCAAAGCCTTGTCTACCTTATTACAGTTTTAATAGGACTGCCGTAACATTTGAACATCACGTCAGTAACGTGTGATATATAATGTAATTATTCAGTGTCACCCTGTAAATCCACAATCAATAAATGTTTCCTTATGTTCGTGTTCATTTTCTGTGTGGAGGTGAACTTTTACACTAGTGCAGTGCATCACGATAATGAAGATAGAACAGACGCTATTGTGTGAATGAAGCTCCCAGTAACATTTCAAATTATTAGCACACAAAATTGGACTTTTTTTTGTAAGAGGACCAAATTCCTAATTATAAAATTAAATATGAAACACATTTTATATTATAAAAAAGCCCCACTCCCGACCTGTAGTTTAGGAACCTCTGCATTATACAACCAATAAAAATCTGAATTAAAGCAGCGGTATAATGGGAGATAAATAAGTGTTACATGTTTATGTAGCTTTGTGTTAATTTTTGTTAAATAAATTATTAGAATAATGAGTTGAATTAAACTGTCCATCCTTGCTTTTATAAAATAACTCCTTTTCAGACAGTTCTTTGATTTTGTTGTCCTGTTGTAGTGAACCCTACAAAATATTTCATTTTTATCTTCTTAAAATTTTGTTTTGTGGATAAATTGTAAAAAAAAAAATAATAATAATAAATAAATAAATAAGGGTACATATTACCACCAGAAAACACTGGGTGATGCAAACTTTTGCAAACGGCGAAATCCAGTGCAGTTGGTCACGATGTCTGTATGATGCATGTCTAATCATCTGATTATTTGAGTGGAACTAATTGTGTTTCATGTATTTAGCCTTTGTGTATCCCTTGGGGACAAATTAGCTGTAGTCTTGCCATGGTGTTTTTAAAAAGTCTTAAAGAAAAATCACTGAACTGAATCCTATTCTTTCTTCACGATTAATTTCAGACACGAGTCTCTGGACAACATCCACAGCAGCAGCAGCAGAGGCAGCTCCTTGTCTAAGCAGTTCTCCAGCTCGTCTCAGCCTCTCTCGGGCCTGAGCGGCATCGTTCCTTACCGAGGCTACTCGGGCCGCTGCAGCCTGGGCCCCGGTGCCGCCATTTTCTCCAACGCTTTAAGGCAGAGCTCCTGGTCTCGGCCCACCTCCGTCTCTCCTGTATCTGATGCTGAGGAGGCGTGTAACCGTGTACATCAGCATGATAGGTGTGTGTGTGGGTGATGGACTGGACAGTATATTTTTATAAAATCAATGCCAAGGGTTTTCAAAGTGTTTGCAGATAGGAACCTGTTTAGCTGTAATATAAATTTCAGAGACCCCTTAACACATAATCAGTCCGTACAGAATTTCGCGGCGTTTTTTGTGATTGTTGCGGCCGGAAATCTTTGATTTTGCTGCGGCTTTTTTCAAAATTTGAGAGTTGTTTGTGGTGTTTTGGTGGAAAACTACTTGAATTGGCGAAATTGCAATTGCACAAAATTGTTTCGTGCGGTCTTTTGCAGTAGTGTTTATTGGTTAATGAGACCTTTTAGCTGTATTCATGTTTGACGCACGTGAATCGAAGAGGGCTTTGGCTGAATGCGCGTTGTGATGACATGTCTTGGCCCAAATCTGTGGAAAATCTGCGGTAATTCTGAAAAATGGCAAGCTCCTCCGAATATTGCGGAGTTTGCTTGATTTTGCTTTAATTTCTGCGATCTCAAAATCGCGAAATCCTGGAGGGACTGCATAATCCAACTATTCAAATGTTAGGCTTATTATTTAAATGTGTACAACAAGAACTTTGATATTTATTGGAGCCATAAAGCTTTTTAAACTCTTTTCTGGAGTGGAAAGTTTTCACACATGTTTATTAAAATTGATGGACTACTTGTTTTTGAGATTGAGGTTTTGAATAAATCCAGTCAAACAGGCTAATACTTTAAAATTAAATTAAAACTCAGTAATTAATATAATAACTTTAATTTCCACCACTGTAACAAAGGAAAACAAAAATCCCTGATGCAACTTTGAAAATCACTGATGCACTTAATGATATTTCTAAATATTTCACCAAGACCAACATTCTTTCACTTTATAAATGCAAGGGATTTTAGTGTTATCTATACAGTAATAAGCTCTGAAAGTTTTTTAGTAAACACAGTGCAGGAAGGAGGAATATTTCAAGGGTCTCGAGTCCAAAAGGTCCTTAAGGAACGTAATTTGTTTTAAAAAGTGTCGACCTGTAGAAATTCCAACTCGCGCACCTTGAAGTGAAGGTAAGTCAAGGCGAATAAACATCTTAAAGACGTTTTGCAACTCTTCTCGTTGAGCCTCACTCGGGCTTTGCCATGTACTGTAGGCTGGCGAGCCGCAGGCGACCGTGCTCCCGCTGCGAGCAGCCGCTGGTCAAGGGCCCGGCCATGGTCATCGAGTCTCTGGACCTGTGCTTTCATGTCGGGTGCTTTAAGGTGAGCCTGGAGGTCACCTGATACCCAGGGTGTCTGCTGACCTGCACCTGGGCTGGCGGTTTATCCTGAAACCTCACTAACAGAATATCATGGTGGTGTTGGGAATCAGATCACATGCTGACTTGTGGAGTAGGACGGTATGATGTTGGATAAGAGCGGGAATCTCTAGAGACCTCATGATTCAATTCAATTTGCATTCATGGAGCCAGTCAACCTGTTTGAGCACTTGTTCCGTTCGTGACCTCAAAACACGAGGCTTAATTCACTTTCATTAGTATTCAGATAGGAAGATTTGTTTTGTGACCGTTAAAAATATTTACATATCTTCAATGAAGCATGTTCATTCTCATCTGATTAAGGAAAGCTGAAGTGACAATGTATCCCACAAACTACAGAAGATCAAAACTTGTTCTCATTATAGCAGCTGCTGATGTTTACTCATTTCATGTTTTCAGTTATTAAAATTCACAAGCAATTTTAAATGCGACCACCGTAGCCTATAATGATATTTTTTTTTTGGAGCTCTGAGATGTGTCTAAGACCTGATTATTTCTCCCAAGACTAGTGCTAATTAGCTGTAGTACACTTCAAGAAAGTAAACAGTTATTTGAGCACTCGCTTATGTCAGTGTCCTTAATTGTTCCTTCTTATTTTCTCTAAAAAGTAAACCCAGTTGATCAGACGTAACTGTTGGATGTCATGTTGGAAGCAGTGATTCGCATAATAAAAAAAAAATAAAAAAATGTACATGAAATAAATTGTTGAATTACTTTTTAGCCTCAAGACATGCACGTGGTCTGGTTGCCTCAGTGTGAGCTCACGCAGGGCAGTGGGTCACCTCTGCTTTCTTTTCCTGGGGAAGTCTGCTAATCAGATATGTGCTGCAATCACAAGACTTTATTTTCCTTGGGTTCCCTGCCGTTTTGCTCCGAGTCTCTATCACGTTGCGCAAACATTGTTTGCTGCGTCTCTCTGGGGTGCAGGATGTTCTGGTTTTGATTAGGACAAAAAGGTTTGAGGTTTGAATGATTCACCTTTTACAATCTTGTTTATGGCTTCATCGTTCTAGACTTCTCACAGTGGGGACTTATCCAGTGTCGATATGTCAATTACCTTTATTTTGTGGCTGTTCCACAACATTAAATGCAACTAGAAATGGATAAAAAGTATGTGCCGTTCTTTAATAAATAAATAAATAATTCTTAGTATTGACAGCAACTCTGCTTCAGATTAGGCCTCATAACACCACCCTGTTGTTGATTATTTACCAATACGAGTGCACCCTGTCCTTACCACTCTCTAGCCTTGTTAATTAGGCTTCTGGGCAAACTTGGCACTGGGCAACCCACTGGATTTTTCACTTACTAGATGGGCAAGATATTTTTTGCACCCTTGAAACACAAGAATAATTAACCGATCCGTGGGCCATGTATTAATTTTTATTTTATTTTATTTTTTCCCCCCTTTCCTTTACGGTTCTCCATCTCCCAGTGTGTTAACTGCAGGACTGAGCTCAGGAGAGACTCAGAGTCTGGAGCTCAGGTGCGAGTCAGACACGGACAGCTCTTCTGCGACACCTGTTACAACAGACTCTGAGGTGACCCAAACTTTTTCACACCCGCTATTCTCTAAAGTCAGCTACACCGCTGGTTTACTGGTGCAGCGATGATGTACAGTGCTGTGAAAAATGTATTTGCCCCATCCTGATTTTCTTCTGTTTTCGTGCATATCCCATACTGAATTGTTTCAGAAATTAAAACAAAGGCAACCTGAGTAAACACAAAATACAGTTTTTAAATGAGATATATTGAAGCGCAAAAAAAAAAATCTATGAAACTCCATTCATAATGGGATTTAGCTGGACTAGACACAACCAGGCCTGATTACTGCAAACCCTGTTCAATCAAACCAACACTTTAAATAGAACTTTTTCAACAGCATGAGGTTAGTTAAAAGGTCTTGAGCCCCGTTCACACCAAGAACAATAGCTATAAAGATAACGATAACTATATTAGTGTCCACACCAGCACACGATATCATTCTGAGCACGCGCTGCCGTTATGTCGTCTGCCACTTTAAATGCTCAAGCTCTTTGACAGCCAATCAGAATCCATTCTGCTTTAATGTTATCGTTCATCAGCTGGAAAAAAAAATCATTCTGAAAGTGATTCCAACGTTTCTCTATGCCGTTATAGTTGTGGTGTGGATTCTGCTATTCTTTTATAACTAGAACGATTTTTAGAGCCATATCTTTATCATTATAGTTCTCATCCTTAGTGTGAACGGGCCTTTAGCCAGTAACACACTATGCCAAAGTTGAAGGAAATTCCAGAAATGATTAGGAAGAAGGTGATTGAAAAAAATCAGTCTGGGAAGGGTTACAAGACCACAGCAACTACTCACCCAGCAAGTCACAAAAGAGCCGAGGACAACATCAAAGGACCTACATGCCTTTCTTGCATCAATAAAGGTCACTGTTCATGACTCCACTACCAGAAAGACACTGGGCAAAAATGGCATCCATGGAAGAGCGGTGAGGCGAAAACGACTGCTAACCCAGAAGAATATTAAGGCTTGTCTGAATTTTGCCAAAATGCACCTTTATGATCCTCAAACATTTTGGGAGGATGTTCTGTGGACTTATGAGTCAAAATGGAACTGTTTGGAAGACAGGGGTCCCGTTACATCTGGTGTAAAACAAACACCGAGTTCCACAAAAAGAACTTCATACCTATGGTCAAGCATGGTGGTGGAAGTGTGATGGTGTGGGGATGCTTTGCTGCTTCAGGGCCTGGGCAGCTTATAGTAACTGAGGGAAACATGAATTCTGCTCTCTATCAGAAAATCCTAAAGGAGAATGTCCGGTCTTCAGTGCATAAGTTGAAACTCAAGTGCAAATGGATTATGCAGCAAGCATAGGAGTAAATCCTAGTCCTACAATTAAGTGAAAGACTGATCTCCAGTTATTGGAAGCGTTTAGTTGAAGTTACTGCTGCTAAAGGTGGCACAACCAGATTAAGTTTAAGGAGGCAATTAGTTTTTCACATTGGTGATAGGTGTTGGATACTTTTTTTATTTTATTTTTTTATTTTTTTGCTTCAGTAAAATACTTTTTCACAGCACTGTATAGTGCAGCCACCCTCTCTAAACTCTTAGCAGTGACCACTTTGGTCTGACATCTGATCCCTGTGGCTGAAACATGAGAAAAAAAAAAAGTTTATATGCTTTATATGATAAACTTTAAATGCTATAAACTTTTAATAATTGTGTGTGATCTGAATTAAACTTAATTTAAAGGAATACTCCAACATTTTTAAACATTACCCCCACCCACTGAATCTGTAGTGTATGCGTGATTACCACAGAAATTTAGTCCCCCATTTTCTTTACTAAGAAACGAGCACACACTTAAAACTCTATTATAAAACTTGTAATGGAAGTCTGAGGGCAGATGTTGAAGTTTATCAATAAATGTTTAACGACCATATAATGCAAATTCAAAACTACGACTTAAGAGGAAGTCTTACTAAAGCTGTTTATATGGATGGTTTTTTTTTTTCTTCTTTTTTTTTTTTTTTCTCAGCACTGGAGCAGTACAGTAAAAAGTAATCCTTTCACTTTCATGGAAACCATGCTCCATCAGAGCCATGCAACAACATCCGATCTGAAAAAGTAGTCCCATCTCTGAAAGGACCAATTAGACAGATTTAGGGATGAATTACCTTGAAATATCTTTGAAGAATTCATGAACCGTTCTACAAACGTGTTTTGCGTCAATGCTGATGGAATTCAGCAGCCGCCCTTCGACTTTCAGCATATTCGGTTATATGTTTTCAGTATGCAGGTCTTCTGTTGTGTGGTTTGAAACATTGTAAATCTTGTCTGTGGTAATCACATATCTGTAATACACTACAGACTCGGTGGATAGAGATTAGTTTGGAAAACACTGGAGAATTCCTTTAAATGATGTGCTTGACATGGTACAACTCTACAAATTCTCAGTCACAAAAGTATATTTCTGTCCTGAGCTGACTCGCAGATGAAATGTAGACTGCAGTAAAATGTTTCGGAACACTGTGTGTGAAATAAATTTTGAGGATGTTTCCTTTGGCGAATATCTGTTTCTCCCCAGTCCCTACCGGCATTCCCAAGTGATCACGATGCATCGCAACAAATCACGGAGAAGGCTTTCCCTGGAGATGATTCGGACACAGCAACCGCAAGCTCAGCATAATTTCAGACGGGAATAAGCTCCCACTTAACCTTCCACTTACGTCATAGAATTCATATTAATATGCGTATTTGTTCAGGTTGTCCAGTATGTAGTTTCTGAATGTGGATTTTTTTGTTGTTGGTTTTTTTTTTTTTTTTTTGTACTTTTTAAATTTGTCCTTTAATAAAGTTAGATTGCTGAACTAAATAAACATAGGAGTAATTAGACTTCGTCCTTTTCCTGCTAATCTGGACTGCAAAGCTGAAACGAGGTGACAACTTCTTCTTTTTTTCTTTTCCTTTTTTTTCCTTTTCTTTTTTTTCTTTCTCTTCTCTCTTCCCCCTTCTTCTTTCTTTTTAAATTAGACAGCCCTTCTTGTATCATGACTTCTCTGCATTACAGCTTGCAGCAGCACAGGCTTTTGTTCCTCACACAGATTTAATATGTATATATGTATGTGTATATTCCATAGATAATTAAGCACATGATGTCAGCACTTTTTTTTGTTCTTGATCTTGTAATGCAGGATTTTTTTTTTTTTTTTTTTTTTTTTTTGGAAGCAAGTCTGTTTTTATGGAGAAATCGCACTGATGATTCCTAATGTTTGTAAATAAAAGTATCTACTATGCATTTTATTTAAACGGTGCTTTTTTTAATTATTTATTTATTTTATTTTATTTTATTTTTTTCCCCTTGTCAGTTATTATTATTTTAAGTCAGAGAGCCACTAGATGGTACTGTGGGTATCCATGTTTGTCTCCTAAGCAGTACTGAGTAGCAGGGTTGCCAGGTCTGTGAAATCTACCCACTTCACAAAATCCACCAGTGGATCTGCCCATCAACATCATCTCTGCCTCAAGAGGTAGTAATTATATCTCTGAGATATAAAACCTCTCATTGCCGCTGTATAAAGCTGGATTTTAAAATATTCTACATTGCCTGGGTGTTTGTCAACTATATTTATTCATCCAGAATATGCCCAGAATGTAAAAATTGAGGTCTACTACAGCTGTTAACAAAGGCAGAAAGGCATGTCCCAATTGAATGTTTGCGTAGAATGCTGCATTTTGGGATCCCTATTACAAGGGAGGTAGGTAGCCGGTTGTGTTCCTGTAATTATTCTGTTTTCCCCAACTACGTATTATTCAATGATTGATTCAGCGCTTGTTAGTGCATGACTGTATTTTAGCATTCCTTACAGGTACGTTCACAGAGATCAGTGTGCTGTCTTCTAATTCATTGATGTGTGAGGCATCAAGGCAGCTGCCTTCAGTTTTGGACACGACCCCATGTGTGAGTGAATTGTAGAAATCTTGCGTAGGAATTGTAGTATTCTCCGTCCTGTTGGTGTGTTCAAATGGAACAGTAAGTTATAGAATTCTTTACTAAGAATGTTCCTTCCTCTTCATGATTGAATGGTGAATTCTGGAATTCCTGTCTAAGAGTTCTAGAATTTCCCTAACTGTAGAATTTTTGTGTAAGAATACTATTTTTTTTTTTTAGTGCATTCAAATGGAACAGTGTATTCTAGAATTCTTGCATGAGAATTCAAGAATTTTCCATTTTAATGGTGCATTCAAATGGAAAGGCAAACTCTGGAATTCTTCCATAAAATTTCTAGAAATTTCCTTAGGTGCATTCAAATGGAACAGTGACTTCTGGAAATCTCGAGTAAGAATTCAAGTGTTTTATGTGCCACTGGTGTGTTCAAATGGAAAATGAAAAAAACACTGGAATTCTTGAGTTTTCCACCATATTGCATCATTCAAAGGGAACCGTGCATTTATGCTTCTGGCGTTAAGACATGAGCCCACCAATCAAAGTTCTGACAACACGGTCGCTAGGCAACTGAGAAATATGCATGCTTAAACTAGCTAAACACTGAAGGTGTGTTTTGAAATGGAAGGCAGCTGACTTGATGCCTTATTGTCTTAAGTCAGTGCCTCTACATCGATATGAAATGAGACAAGCTTCCACTAATGGTCACTAACCTTAAAATACCATTAGGTGAGATTAAATGAATTCACTTTGGGGAAAACCATTTCTAGCTAGAAATCTGAGGTCAAAAACCATTACGAATAACTTATCCACTGAAATGGTGAGTTCTGGCACCATTACTTTACAGACAGGCTGATGCACGAAATTATGGGTTGTGTAGGACGGTATAAAATCTACGCTGCCTTCCAAAACTGGTCAGATGAAGGAAGGCAGCATTTCTTTGGAAACATTCAGTTTGGACTTGACTTGATGCTTTCTTGCCTCAGCCTTAAAAGGCAGCATTTTAAAATCTTTCAACACAATACAAACAACGGTACAGCATGTAGACACCAGAAATGAGACGAAAGCGTGGGAAGTAGCAATGCTTTCCTCGGATATCTTGGTAACTTGCTAAGAAAAGGCTTTAAATGGCTATATTATATGCACTCCAGTCAGACTTGCAATCAACTGCTAACCGAACTTCCATGGGATATGATGTACTGAGAAGCAGCTTTGCCCTACAACTCATGAACTATGAGCTTTCAGAAAATTTCAGTGTTGTGGTGAATACCCCAAGAGAGGGCCGCTATGTGGAATCTGCTCATAAACACAGTGAGCACATGACCTCTATTAAACACAGCACTGAAACCAGTTCCAGGCAGAAAACCAAACTGAAGATGTTTGTTAAAGTGACCGAGAAACTGTACATCTTCTTTTGATCAGTGACTTCCTGTGGAGCTTTATTGGACACGTCTGCCTTGTGATACTAACTCAATACCATTAACTGCAAAGTTTACCTTTTTTTTTTTTTTTTCTTTTCTCCCCCATTTATGGACTTCTCCTCCCCCCACCTAAACACATCTTCTGGAACTATTTGTGACTTTTAATCATTTCCTTTTCATTCCTTCCCCTTTTCCTGATGATGGGTTGCAATGGCAGCAGGATGAGAAGGTCAACCCAGACTTCTCTAACCCCAGCTCCTTCTGAGGGATCCCCAGACGTTCTCAGAGAATCTCTCTGGTGTGTCCTGGGTCTGCCTTGGGGTCTCCGTTCAGTGGGATGTGCGTGATACAGCTCAACTGGGAGCGGCCCAGGGGGCGTTCTTGTACACCACGTCAATCCGCTTCTCCATTCAGGAAAGCAGTGGCTCTAGCTTGCAAGGAGAAATGTAAACAGAGGTCTAAAATAAAAATAAAAAAAGCAGAGCAGTTTTGTTAATCTAATTTTTCCATGATGTGTGATGTATACGTCAACATTGTTGATTACTCCAATCTGATTGGTCAGAAGGTGCTGATTTATTTTCTATAACAGCAGCTCTGACTGTAGTTCTACCTGCAAGGCAAGTCACGGCTTTATATTAATTCACTTGTTCAAATACGTTATCGTTTCTATAGTAACATGCCATGCACAGGGACTTGTATAGTTGACGGATCTAGCAATGTTATTTGGGACAAAAAGAAAAATATCTCACCTTTGACATGGTGACATTTTCTGTAAGATATTTAACATTTATGGAAGGGAGTCTCCTGTCAGTGCTTTGTCACAGTCAGTAGGATTTTTCCACCGTGGGAAAGTCTTCAGGACCGAGAATTTTATACTTCCAGGCTCTTGGTAAGATGACCGTATGCTTTTTTTTTTTTGTCTTGATAATTTCAAGACCGAGGGGGGGAAAAAAAAAAAAAAAAAAAAGAGAGGCTGGTCTGGGAAGGACTGTTTTAATTATTATTTTTTGATTTGTTTTCTTTACCCACGAACATGATTTTCCTATAACAGTATGATACCCCCTCTAACCCATCCCACCACATGTTTTATTTCTGGATTATTACAGGACCTGCACCTTTTAAGAAATTTTGTATAGCAATGACTGATCTGTCACTAGTGGAATGACCTTAACCCGCATCTTTGTTCTGCTGTCTGGTTTCTGTCTTTCTCGTCCTCTCTTGGATCCTCAGTTCCTCTGCATAAAAGGCCCAAAAAAGAAGTGAGCATACTTGAGCATTCAAGTTGACTACCATAATTGCTCAACCCAATCCAGTGTCCTTGTAGATGTAGGATCATGTCGTCCCGTGAACTTTCTAGAATGAATGTGTTGCAAAAGGAACCAGTATATAACAGTATCCTATGTAAACCCAACAGAGATGAAACGAACGAACACTTAAGAATCTGGAGATTGATTTTAGCTTATAATGGCATGTAAAGGAGAAAAACAAAACGAGTTGGAGAGGGTGCGGGCTGGAAAGCCAGTCAAATCGAATCAAGATGCTTTTTTTCATGTGTGCCCACCTGCAATTTTCCCGTAACTACCAGATGTCAACTTTAACCCAATACCCTTTTCATCCTTTGGTCTTTTCCCTTGGCATTTAATCTCTTACTTATCTATGACTCTCTTCATCCATTTTTGTTGTTCTTTTGGTGTGTGTGTTTTCATGGCGATTCAGTGCCCTTTCTTAAAAGCACAGCAGCAGAGTTCTGCCACTTTGTTATTTTTTTTGACCTATTCTCTCCCCTCCATACCAGGAATCTAGTCCTTTCCTCGCGAGTCCCTTGTGTGCCCGCTGGGCTTGTGGTTGTTCTAAAATTCTTGGTCTTTAAGTCTCTAACCGAAGACGACATCGTACAGGCTGCTTGGGAAAAGGCCGGTTATGAGAATGCATATTACCTTGGGGATATGCATATAAGCCATACTGGACTGCTTCTGAACCTCTGATGAGATCTCTTTAGCTCTCCTCTGGGGGGAAATGCTAGTCCTCAAGCAGTCAGAGTTCCACACGGATTAGTGAAATAGTTTCCTCACGTCAACGAAACGTTAAGGCTTATTCGTCAAGGGAGTTTCTGAACGTTCCCTTAATGAACTTACTAAATATATTGTGGGAGTTTTTTTTTTTTTTCTGTTAATGAGATGTAAACACAAAGTGCATTGCATTTTAAAAAGATTAAGAACACATTACTTGATTTCCCATGGGAGAAATGGTTTTGTAAGATACAGAAGTTACATCTTTGGGCAGGTTCTGCAATCTCCAGGTATTCAAATTGGTTCAAATGGACCAACATTGGTGTCTAAATCATTAAAGGGAAGAAAAATGTATTGGATGAGACACTTGACCTTAATATCACAGCTGGATTTAGAAATGTCGACTAGTTAAAAACAAGCAGCAGTGTTGTGGGCAGCAGTCTGAACAGTGATGAGGGCTAGACTATGATTAACACAAAAGATGATGGGCTATAGTCTCTAAGGGGCTTCCTTTTTTTTTTTTTTTAACCATCATTGCACATCTTACATGTAATCATACGGGCAGCCATTCCAAAATGACTCCGCCCCAATCCACAGGGCACAAAGGCTCACGGAATGGTTTGATTAAATTATGTACACTATATGGCCAAAAGTACGTGGACACACAAATGTATAGAATGTCTTTGTATGCTGTAGCATTGCAATTTCCCTTCACTGGAACTAAGAGGCCCAAACCTGTTCCTGCACGACAATGCCCCTGTGCACAAAGCAAGCCATGAAGACATGGTGTGCCAAGGTTGGAGTGGAAGAACTCGAGTGTCCTTCACAGAGGCCTGACCTCAACCCCACTGAACACCTTTGAGATTAACTGGAGTTCTGACTGCACCCCAGACCTTCTCGCTTCGACATCAGTACCTGACCTCACTAATGCTCTTGTAGCTGATTGAACGCAAATCCCCACAGCCACACTCCAACATTTAGTGGAAAGCCTTCCCAGAAGAGTGGAGCATATTATAGCAGCAAATGGGGAATCAATCTGGAATGGTATCTTCAACAAGCACATATTTACGATTGTTCAGGTGTCCACAACCTTTTGAGTATATAGTGTAAGTTAATATGCTATGGCCTTCAGTTACCAGATCTCAACCCAACTGAACACCTATGGAAGATTTAGGAGTAGTGTGTTAGATGGCACTCTTTACCACCATCCTAAAAACACCAACGGAGGGAGTAGGTTTTGGAGGAACAGCACTCCATACATCCAGTACACTTCCAAAGCACTGAAGCTATTCTGGTGGCACGTTGTGGCAGAATCATATAATGGACAAGAATCTCGGTGTACCCCGGATGAGCTGTTGAGCACCAGCTTTGTCTAGACGGTCTGTTCCGAGAAAAGCAACAGAGGAGACCATCCATTAATAGCATCCATATCTCCCAGCACCATCCATGTTTAACGACAGCCCTGACAAGCTTTCATCAGGATAACCATGTAATTCTTGCTCTGTGTGTGTGTGTGTGTGTGTGTGTGTGTGTGTGTGTGTGTGTGAGAGAGAGAGATAGATAGAGATACAGAGCGCTTTTGACTTTGAGTCACTTTGGACCACTTCTTTTTCTCTCAGCAGGTGGTTCTCTATATCCAAAAAGAGGAACATCGTCCCACTCATCCTCTCACTTGTTCTTCCTTTTCCTCCTTGGGGCTTTCATATTGTGAACCCTGACAGCCTCTGAGCTCTGAGTGCTCTGCTGTTGATATGCAGATCAGGAAAGCTA
This sequence comes from Cranoglanis bouderius, assembly GCA_023630585.1. NCBI lineage: Eukaryota > Metazoa > Chordata > Actinopteri > Siluriformes > Cranoglanididae > Cranoglanis > Cranoglanis bouderius. Next base: position 4,768,051 of record CM042552.1, read on the forward strand.
AATGTCAAGGAGGTCGTTTTGAGGAAATGTATTTAAATATATGGTGATTTATTGTGTTATTACACTGTTATTCGACTTAATAAATGACTGTATGCATAATAGAACAGGAGATCAGGAACATTGCTGGCCTCAAATGTTTTGCCAGTAAACACCGCCCTGTGGCTCATGAACTGAGAGGACGAACGGAAAACTGCGTCCCCAGAGGAGCGAGAAATGTGGAAATGTTCACAAATTAAACTATTGTGTAGGTTTTACTTTGTCATTTATTGCTCCTTGTTTATAGGTGGTGTGGGTTTGGCTTTCTGATTGGCTGAAGCAGGGAGCTAGTTTGGGTTTATGCTCAGGACAAGGCTCTAAATTGAGACCGTTTATCAGCAGGACCGCGCCTCTGGGACAACTCAGGTTGTGTCTCGTTTTAGAGTTGTCAGATTTTCAGTGGACGTGGAGGAGGAGGAGGAGGAGAGAGACAGTGAAGGAAGATGACAGGATGACAGAGATAAGAGCTGGTGGGTGGATACTGAAAAAGAAGGGAAATTGTTCACACTGACCCAATGAACACACACAAAAAAATACATCCATCATGCCACTTAAAAAAAAAAAAACATTCCAGTTCAAATTAAGCTTTCCTTTTTCGTCTTTGCTTCCCCATTTTCTTTCAATTCTTTTTTTTTTCTGTTTCAGTCTCTTTTTTCCCTCTTCCAGTCTTGCTTTCATTTCTTTCCTCCTCGTCTTTCTTTAGGTACTTCTAAATTTCTTTCCTTTATTTTCTGTTTTTTTTTTTCTATTCATTTTCTGTTCTTTCTTTCATTTTCTCATCTTTCCTTCCTTCTTTTTTTTCCTTGTTCATTTTCTTTTTGTTTTTCTTTCTTTCCTTCCTTTTATTTATTTATTTATTTATTTGTTACATTTTTTTTCTTGTCTTATTATTCCTTTAATTTCCTTTTTATTTTTTTCTTTTAATTTTTTCTTTCATTGTTTCTACCTTTCTTTCTTTTTTCTTTCTTTGTCTGTTTCTCTCTCTTTCTTTCCATTTTCCTTATACTGTTTTCTTTTTTTAAAGAAAGATCGTTACTTTTCTTTTCTTTAATTCTTTGTTTCCGTGTTCATATTCTCTCTCTCTCTCGCTCTCTCTCTCTCGCTCTCGTATATATATATTCCCCATCCATCCTTCACTTCAGGGAGGACTAAGACAGCTTCACCCTTAAATCACATTTGCCCCACTCAGCTTGATGAATGGAAGAGTCAAAAGTTTACCATAATCATTAATACAGACAAAAGCTCTACTTGCATCCTAAAGTTCACACGAGTAATCCATCACCGTCGGAAATGTTTCAGTGTATAATTACTCTGAATGTAATGAAAACACAGCTAATATTAATATCCAAACTCCTCAGGGCACAGTCCAGACAGGTTTTCAGGGGGAAAAAAAAAACTGTTGCAACTACAAGATAAAAAGCCTTTTGGTTTTGTGTGATTGAACTGCTTTTGAACTGCATCTGTTTGATTCCATGATGAAAACAGAGGCGATGCTAAAAATAGCATGGTGAGTCATTCAACGACACTTAAAGTCTGAGGCAGTCTTTTTCTTCTTCTTCTTCTTCTTCTTCTTCTTCTTCTTTTTTTTTCCTGAGCTGTATGATTTTGCAGTGATGGATTAGAAGTGTCAGGACATTTGCTATTGTTTTCTCCATTTTAGTAAACTGCTTACTGTACTATTTCTGTTATCCCTGTGTGAAAGTTTCCTCAGTTCTCCTGCTGCGGTTTGGCTCAGTCGCCCCATCATAACTTCTGTCATTCTGTCTCTTAGACTTTATATTTATATACATACTGCTTTCTGTCAGGCCTGCTTACCATACCGTCTCTAATTTTGTGTGTGTGTGTGTGTGTGTGTCAGTCAGTCAGTCATTTTCCACATTTTCCACATTCTCATAATGAAAGACATGCAGTATGAAGCCTTTGTGCGGTTACCAGGCAGTCGGGTCTTATTCCGCCGCTGTCTCTAATAGATCATTTCTTTTCCTTTCATTTGTTTTTGACTCATCTCTGGATAACAGCGGTGACACTGGGCCTTATTTAAAATTTCAATAATATGCAATCTTCTATTCATACAGCAAGAGAGAGAATAAAAGAACGGGAGGGGATAGTGCAAATAATGGATCTTCCTTCTCTTCAGAATGAGGGCTAATCTTATTGACCTGGGTCAAATTACAGGTAATGCTTAGCTAACCCCTTTGACATAAAATTCTCAGAAATGAGAATATGACAAATTGTAAGTCGCCTTTGACTTGCTCATTGGGGATAAATTCACACATTTTAAAATTTATATCCAGAAATTTATACATTTCTGTAAAGCTGCTTTGGGACAATGTCCATTGTTCAAAGCGCTATACAAATAAAACTGAATTGAATTGAGTTTAAGATTTTTCGGTGGAGTCTTGAAGACTGTTGCTAGGCAACTGGAAAACTTTTTACGCCGGGCATACACTAGCTAATCTCTGAGGCTGAAGATTCTCCTAGCTAGCACACAATCAAACCTTTTTGTTTTTCTACAGACAATATAAAGTCAGAATGACAGTGGAAAAATGAGATAAAACTGTCAGGAATGCCAACGTTTACCTCAGATATGTTGTTAAAATACAAAGAAAAGACTTTGTACGACTAAAATCACACACTTATGACACTTAGCATTGAACACAAACCGAACAGTGTTTTTGAAAACATTGTTGCTAGGCAACTGGAAGCTGCACATAAACTAGCTAATCTCTGAGACTGAATAATTTCCTAGCTAGCACATAACCATCAAGTCAATATGAAGATAAAGAAGGTAAAATTGTAAGGAATACCAACATTTACCACCGATATGTTGTAAAAATACAAAGAAATGAATCTCTATACAGTTGTGCTCATAAATTTACATACCCCTTGCAGAATCTGTGAAATGTTAATAATTGAAAAAAAGTAGGAGGAATCATTAAAATTGCATTTTGATTTTTATTTAATACTGCCCTGAATAAGCTGTTTCACATAACAGATCTTTGCATATAGTCCACAAGATACAATAATGACTGAATTTACATAAATGAGCCAGTTCAAAAGTTTACGTACCCTCGGTTCTTAATACTGTGTGCCGTTACCTAGATGATCAACAGCTGTTTTTATGTTTTGTGATAGTTGTTCATGAGTCCTTTGATTGTCCTGAGCAGTTAAACTGCCCACTGTTCTTCAGAAAAATCCTCCAGGTCCTGCAGTCTTTGCTTTTCCAGCATCTTCTGCATATTTGACCCCTTTCCAACAGTGACTATACGATGTTGAAATCCATCCTTTCACACTGAGGACAACTGAGGGACTCGTACACAACTATTACAAAAGGTGCAAACTTTCACCGATGAGCAAGAAGGCAACACGATACACTGAGGGGGGTGTAAACTTTTGAACAGGGTAATCTGTGTAAATTGTTATTGTTAACAGTTCTTGCTGTTAAGTCATTTATGGTGGCTCTGAGTGGTTTAGTTAATAAACCTTTGGTCCTCTGAAAGGTTCAGGTGTATGAGAAATTGTTTTGAGGTAACAGCCTCATGCTGGACCTTATGGACAGCAGAAGGGGGCTCAATGGTGCACAGATTTTTAGCAAAAGAGCTTCAGGGTGTGGCTCTATACTTCCTAATTGTTTACTCAGCTGCAATACAGCACTCTTGCAAATTATAGAACGGACATATGAAAAAGTACGGGGTGTGTGGACAAAAGTTGGCAGCATGAATAAGTGAATTGTATATTATAGATTTTGGTAATACTGGGTTGTCCTCACACATAATGACACCATTTTGAGTTGAAATCATCTGTGTTTGCAGCTGAGCCTGCCTTTTTTCTCGTAGCTGGGTTTAGGGTTTGCTGGTCGATGTATTTCTCTAGGAATTCCATGGTGTATGTTTAACAGAGGGTTTTCTTTTGTTGTTGTTTTTTTAAACTTGTACAAGTTTTACTGTTGTTTTTAAATTAGTTTGTATTCCTAAGGTTTTGTTTGTTGTCTAGCAGCAAAGTGCTGCCATATTCAATCATGCCACTGTAAGTTCGTGACTTCAGCCTTCAAGCATGCTCCCTCCCTTTCAGTTTGTACATTGAAGCTGTATTAATTAGTACTAGAGGAAGGCGTAAGTGGATTTGGATTGGATTTTGGCTATTCTGGCAGAATACCCAGTAAGTAATTGAGCATTTAGTTGGCCTAGTGGTGTCCCGCCCCCCCCGGCCCGAGGTTTCAGGACTAGAGATTAGTGGTCCCCAACCCTGAACCTGGATTACTGCCATTGTGCTCTATCACACCTGATCCATCCTGGATAATTGTGGGTGTGTTAAAACTGGACTTCATGACTTACCACGTCATTGAGGTTGTTTTTCTAAATAGTGTTTTTAGCAGGATGTTTGGAGTTTTCAAAATGCATGCAGTCAAAACTATGACACCAATTTGTATGTGTTGTATTTTACCTAATGCAGTTAAACATACAGTACATACTTGCATAATTTGCACTAGAGGGGAAGTGGCACGTGGAGCAATACAGAATGTTTTTGTATTTGCAGGTTTGAGTGGGAGGTCAGAAATAAACCTTGTGGGAAAATACGTAGTAGTACAAAGTGAACATAACTGTCCTGTTATTTTCTATCAGCTCACAAATTTGTGTTAATTAAATTTGTCAAACAATAAATCGCTGGCAGAAGATAGTGGTTTTTTTTTATTTTTTTTTTTTAAAGCTGCTTGCTGTGTTTCTTGTGTTCATTAAAAAAGGAAAAAACTCTTAACAGTGTTTCATTGCCTATTTTGTTTTATATTTGGTGGAATTTGACCTACTGTGTTTAATAGAAAATATTGTGGGTGGGTAGAAACAGAACTGCAGTAACTGCTGGTCTAGTCGAGCACATCTGGGCAGGAAGAACACATAACCTGTACGCGACTGGATACATGTACCTGCTCAACCACTCAGTGTTTGTTTGGTGACGCAAACTGTAGCACAACATCTTCAAACACTTTCACGGATTCTGGAGGTGCCCGTGTTGCCTCCTTTACATACCACCATGAACTACGCTTGACCAAAATCCATCTGATTTGCTTACATGCAAATATGCATACATATAAATCGGCTTGGTGTACATGTAGGCATGTATTCACACTGAGATGCCTGTTTATTAAATGTATTGGTGATGTAACCGTGTAAAGCAGTGTCGGCCATCAACATTGCCAATGCTTCAAGTTAGTTGCTTCAAAAGGAGAACAACATAACGTCTAAGTCAACCTGGGTACTTTACTCAGCTTCTGCTTTTACACGTCCTCTTTTTTGCTAGTCATTAACGTTATTAGTTAGCACTTCCAAAACGGTTATTCTTTTCTAAATGTTTTTGATTTTGGTTTCACAAAAGGTTATTCAGTTAACCCATCAGGGTGGAAAGAAGGATGAGGAAGTGTGGCTTACCGGGACAGAAAGCAAACCTTCAACAGGCTTCAGCGTACAACCAATTATAGAAATATACCATCATGTCATAATTATGCCTTTAATAGTAACCATATCAACTATATACTATAATACTAGTTTTCTACTACTAGAATAAGAAACTTTAATTGGTATAAGAGGAATAAAACATTATGAACTTTGCTTTATGTTGGGCTGCATCACATCATCCTGTCACTGTTTATTGTCACCCCACTGATTTTATTTCTTACCTTCTTACCAATTTAAGTATAATACTGCCACTGGTTTACAGTAGGGTATCATATGGTAAGTACGGTTGTTATATTCTTGACTTAATGACATCACTGTGGTTTTACTGTGGCTCTTATGTTAACTGTTATGTAATAGTACAAATGATACATATACCAAAGAAGTCATATTATAATTATGGTTGGCATGGTTTTTAACATGTTTTCATGTTGTTTTTCCAAACCAAAAACCATGGTTTATTGTCGTAAGGGCCCAATGACTGATCATCATCAGTTGGAACAAGCAGAGCCGCTTTTTTTTTTCCACAATGGTTTTGGAAGTTAATTAAATTTATGGGTTTTCTGGAATAACACATACTTGGCTTTTGCTCCCCATTCTCATTGGCTAGCAGCCCAGAAGATGCCAAGGCAAACCTGAGAGAAACTCAGAATTTAGTCAGTCTTGAGGCGATTTCTGGTTCGTGGGAATCTATAGCTTTTTGCTGAAGTAAACACAAGTAGTTATTGCATGAGGTACTGCTGTTTTGGGCATGTCTTTCCTTTCATACCCTTGGACAGACATGAATATATCATTCTCTTGAATGTGCTGCAAAATATGTGCTGCAAAAAATTGTGGTGGTTTCTGCATGACATCTAAAACCAACCATTTTTGGTACATATAATTATATTGGTTAAGGGTCCGCCTCTGTGGTCTCGCCAACGGTGAAACTATAAATTATGCTGCTTTTTTTATTTATTTATTTTTTTTAAATTATAATTGCACAAGTTATTTGTACTCATCCAAGCCACCTAATTGTGATCCCTCGAGCCACTGGCACAGTGTAGTTTGTAAGTTCAGACTTGTGTAGTCACGTTCTGTCCTCCAGGCCTGGTGTGAGAACAAAACGAAAACACAGTTTAGGCCCAGTAAATGGCTCGAATCCTTGTCCCAGCTTAGTGTTTCAACTGGCAGTGTGTGTGTGTGTGTGTGTGTGTGTGTGTGTGTGTGTGTGGTTTGACAGGCTTTGTGTTGCTTCACGGTCAGTGGACCACCAATCGCAGCCTCCTGGGTGGTCGTCATAGAAACAACAGAGCGAAGGAGGTGGTCAACAGAGCGGAGGACAAAAAGGTATGCCGATGATTCATTGAAAAGTGTGTGTGTGTGTGTGTGTGTGTGTGTGTGTGCGCAAGTATTCCTCTGAGATCTTTCTTATTGACTGTTCCATGAAGGATTAAGCCAAGTTTCCCCTTGGTTGATTAGAAAAGGAGGAGGCTTTGTTTAAAGATGAAGTGGTGGGAGATAGGAGCAAATTTAGCTCTTTCCATCCACCAGGATATGACTGAACAGCAAGCAAAAGTCACTTTCCCATATCAAGCCTCCACCCTCGTCATAGTAATCGCCCTCCTCCTAATCCCACAGCTGTTTCCTTCAAATGGACAACAGGTTTGATGTGTAGTTTTTCCCTTTTGTGCGACAAAAATTACAAAACACTTGTTTACAGGGAACTATTGCAGTATAATATGCAGCATGCAGGAAACAGCTGGGTTTCTATTTCATTAGCATGTCTGTTTTGAATGCTGATGAAATGTAATGAAATTCTCCTCCCTGCGTCAGTACTGTAGTTCCAACGTCTGCTGAATCGTCTCGAGCTCGTTATGATCTTTAAATGATAATTCCAGTTGGAAAAACAAAGCCAGACCGCATGTTTGTCAATCAGTCATCTTAGATTAAAATATAATCTAGACTCCTTGGGGGGGGGAGGGGGGGAGGGGGAGGATTCTTCAAGGTTGCTTAATTGTTCGTTGGATAATTTCAAGTTCAAAGCTTCTTAAAAAGGTTCCACTTGGGACTACATACCTTTAAGAGTTCAGAGTTCATGGCTTTGGTCAAAAGTGATAACATGAAACGCAAGTACAAAACCAAACATCCATCCATCCATCCCTCTGTACCGCTTATCCTACACAGGGTCGCGGGGAGCCTGGAGCCTATCCCAGGGGACTCGGGGCACAAGGCGGGGGACACTCTGGATGGAGTGCCATTATTATTTATAAACATAATCATTAATGGTTAAGCATCACAAGGTAACTGTTGTCACCAATCAGGCATGTTAGTCGCTTATCCTGACCTTTTGTAGGCAAGGAATTTTATATAACTGGACTGGACCATAATGTTTTTTGTTTAACATCCCTAATATTAGTAATATTCTAAATGTAAGTCGGAGTGTCAGACTGCAGTCCCACGGGGTCACAGCCTTTTTAACATACCATATTCAGTTCATGAAGGTTTTATTAATTAGCCGATGTTCTAAATGAGAGTGAACTCCGAAGTGCTTTGGCCCTCGACTCGGCCTCCCTACCCTTCATTACTGCTTCATATTTTGTGAAGTGATACATAGCATAATTAGATGCTTTATTGAAATCAAAGTGACTTAGAAGCGAGGAAGTGTAGAGAGTAAGCATCCAGCTGTTAAAGGAGACAAATTGAAAATTTGTATTCAAGGGAAATCATGGGAAAGTTGTACGCTCTTTACAATTGAGAGTCTTACATTTCTGTAAAATGGTTCCATAAGTTTTGATTGATGGATCTTTACCCATTTTGTTGGTGACACGGAGAACTGAGAGGAATTTGTTCTGAAAGAAATTCCCACCATACATTTTATGATCACATGACAGTTCATGAATGAAACAAGGTACGTTCAATTTAAATTAAATACATTGAATGAAGTCATGTGAAGTGTGATGTTGATCCAAAACATTTGGGAGGTTGTATTTTTTTAAGGCCTAAATAATGGAGTGTAGTGGGTTCGATGGAATGAAAACCATTAACAGATATTTGAAGTTAACATTTCTGTTCCAGAGCAGTTTTTGTTCATGGGAAAATACTGTTCTTTTCTGTTTTTATGTTCTTGCGCTTCAGAGCCCAGATCGATCCACATCAAACAAGGTAGTACATTAAGTCACGTGAATTATAGTGTTAAAACTAGTTGTTGCCATAAAGATTGTAGGTTTGAATTTGCATTATACAATATATCTGTATACTATAAATGATTACTTGATGGATAACTAACAACTGCCATTAAACTTCTATTAATTGCACATTGTGATTATATTCATATCTACTGTTTTTTTTTCTCTCAGTACAGGGAAACATGGTGAACTCCTTATCTATTGTAATCACACATACATTTGGTTGGAAAACACTAAAGTATTCCTTTAAAATAATAGTTTAATCCACGTTTCCCAGATTTTCATATACACAAGTCAGTTCCTGTAGTAAAAAAGTAAGAGTAAGAAATCTCCTTGGACAAGCTTACAGGATTTGGCTTCATCCGTCTCTCTTGTGTCGACCTAAAAATGACTTAAAATGCATTTGTTAAGCTGTGAAACATCTGATTGTGGAACACAGTGCATCCTCTGTTCTGACCTCGTGTGGGAGAAGGTTTGGAGCTCGGGGTGGTGTGCGAGGAAAGTCCCGTCAGTTCAGGGTATTTCCTAACCATGTCAGTAAGACCGTTCACTACACTATCACACAGACTTTGTAATCATCGTCCTCTTTTCCCCCTCTGACAAAACAGAAGAGGGACTTACAGAAGGTCACTGTGCTTTAGGGGTTTGATATTTAGGTCATGACTGTCCCCTTCCTGGTTCAGATTCTCTGCGAGTGTACTCGTGACTGTACTGCAGAAATGAAATGTCCAAGAAGGTCTGTGTCTGTATCTAATTCAGTAAATAAACCATGCGCTACACAACAGAAAATGGGTTCGCCCTGTCAGCGGGAGATTGCGAGTTTGATTCCCGACGATGCCACAGCCACCCATGGCTGGGAATCAAGAGAGAAAAAGTCTCTTCCCCCTGTCAACCACAGTGATACTAACCAACTGTGAGCGTCTGTGTATGTGGAGGAGGGCAGATAGGAGGGCGCTTTCCTCCGAGTGTGTGACACAGCATAGCAGCACAAAAATTATAGTTGGCTGGTTTCACCATCCCCGGTTTTTAGCTGTCATCTGATGGCTGGTGGGTGGGAATTGAAAGGTGACCAAATTGAGAAGAAAGAAGGGGGACAATCCAGCTTTCTAAGCAATCCTTTTGCTCTTCAGTCAACTACAGAATTATTGCCACCCTTCATGAAAACGAGCAAAAATAAATAACTTGCTTAGATGTGGGAGCTGTTTCAAAAGTATTGGCACCTTACACTGGCAGAAAAATAAGTACTAATTGTACCTTTTCTTGTCGCTAGAGATGTATCCTTGTCCTTTAATACCTTTAATGTCTCTCTTTTACCTGGAAATGTAAATATAGTATACCTTTACAAAAGATTTGAACGGACTATAATGTACTTTTAAGCTTTAAATTGACACTATTTGCACCTTTCTAGGTAAATGATACATACTAAAAGTACAAACGATGTATGTTTGAGGGAGCCATCCCAGCAACAGTGAAAGGGATAGTACAGTTTAGTACCTTTTTTGTGTAAGGTGTAGGATTAATATTTAGTACAGCTTCCTGTGTAGAGGATAACAGAACTGAGCCTCTTCATGTAATGTATGAGGTCGGAGACGTGTAGAATGTCTTCAGCTACACCTTCAGGCAAAGTGTTTTAACATCCTTTATATTCTTTGGTCTGTGTATGTGGACTTTTCTCTTTAATCCTGACAAGAGGAGATGCAAAACATTGATTTTGTGTCCACAAAATTGGATATATATATATATATTTTGCTCATTATCCTGTTGAAAGATCCAATTATGTTTAAGCCTCATGGCAGAGGCAGCCAGGTGATGCCATCAATCCCTGCAAGTGTCCCTGGACCACCAGCCACAAAACAACCCCATGTATCATTGATCCACCATAATATCTTTCAGTGGGTTTGGGGGCTTTTGCTTGAACACAGTCCTCATTTTTCACCAAATGTCTCCAGCCGTATTTTTGGTCAAAGGCAACAATAGAGTAACTAGAGGATTAGAGAAATTTAAAAATGACGTTTTTTTTTTTGTTTGTTTGTTTGTTTTTTTTCAAGGATGACAATTTGTTAGCTCTTGTTTAATTTTTTTTGTTAGACAAAAAAAATTAATCATTGTGTGTAATGTTTATTTTATGCATTCAGTTTTGTCCATTCTCTTGAAGTGTGCCAATATTCTTGTGGTCCAGATACAGAGGCAATCCATCACTGTATCATATGCTTGTATACTGTTGCAATATACGTGTAAGTATTGTATGCTTTTATATTGTTTTCACTTATTGCTCCATTATTGTATTTTTTGGAGAAATAATATGTTTCATTTTTTAAAATTAAAGTCGACTGCTTCGAAAACTCTTGTCATATGAGCAATAAACAGCGAGATGTATGACTCTAAGAAGACTCCTGCATTATAAACGTGTTACCCTTTTGGTCTCTCCCAAGCCATGCAGTAACTGATGATGAATGAATATTTACTGATGATGAATAAAGGTGATGAATATTTATGGAGCGCTCGTTCCTGCTTCACATCCGAGCTCCGATTAGACTGTCGTATGCAAACACACAGAGGTAGAGCTGGCCAATGAGCTGATTACCTGCAGAGGGAAGACTGGAGGACTCGAAGAATAAATTGGAACACAGACATCAGGTGGAAGCGTGATGAACATATTTTCCTGCAATTTATATAATTATGTATTATTTGGGGATAATCTAAAAGGCTAGCAAAATAATAACGTACCAAAATAACATCCAAGCCTCTCACACACTTACCTTTCTCTCTACATGACAGCATATGATCATTTTAATGTTATATATTTTCTTATCCGAAGGAACGCTTTATAAGAAAACGGCTTAATGTGGCTTATGAATTTACTGGGTTTTCCCCCCTATTTATTGATTATAAATTAAAGTTACAGCTTTAGCTATGACTGTTACAAAGTGCTGACACTGGAGACTCCTTTGAGAAATGTTAAATGATCGTCTCTTTACAGAAAACTTCACGGCATCAACAATTGCATGATTTTGTTTATGTAGGGTGTCCACCATACAAGTCGCTATATGTGAGATGTTACTATAGAAACAACAACATATTACAACATTAAACCTGGCAACCGGGGCTACCGTCAAATCTGCTGTTAAAGAAAATGAATCATCACCTACTGGCTAACTAACTTAATCTACGTTCCACAAGATTAAACGTAACTATAAATGGATAAAAAGTACGAGGTGTCGTTATTTAATGAATAAAAAATTCATTCAATCATTATTGGCAAATTGCTGTTGTTTAAAACGTCTTGGGGGACATACTGTTGTTGATAAATTTTCCCATAACAGCATGCCCTGTTGTGTTATATTCTTTACTTATTATTCTTTTCATAGCAGAGAGATTATGACCACTAATTACAATTAAAATTATATTTAATTTGTTGTTTTTGATGCATTAAGACGTTTGACTATGAAGTTGTTTCCTTTGAGATATCAAATGGTTGCTCCTGTGGGAGTATGTAGTGTTTATGACAAGGTAAGTGGTGGTGCTTGGTGGTTATTTTGGTACACAAGCCACATTAGGCGTTTTAGAATGCCCAGTTTGAAAAGTAGACTGCTCTTAACAATACAATTCAATCATCATACTTAATATTTTAGATTGTTTTCATCATTTGTTGATGTAGTGTGACCAAATTGATGTTCCTGTAATGCTCCAGTGTTTGGGAACTGACGCTGCTGACAGATGGAGGGCCACAGCTGTTTTTCCCTCTTGCCTTCAGACACACACACACACACACACACAAAAAAAAAAAAATATCCTGATGCAAACATTCATACAATGGCCAAAGGGGCTAAACTCTGAGCCCATATGTCTGGGTCCTAAACATATCATATGTGATATGACCACGGTGCTGTCAATTCTCAGAAATATCTAAATAGATAGTGTGGGTCAAATAATGTAAATAATATTTGGCCAAATTGTACAGCATTCTCAAGGGGGTAGATGGTAGTTATTATATTCTCTAGCCAAGAAAAAGCCATTACTCATCTTATATTCTGATAAGCTATCTGCTGAAATCAATGCCGTAGTATGTTATGTTTACATTCATAGCATTTTTATTATATTGTTATTCTTTTGCGCTACCTGTTATATCTGACACCTCCACACTAGAACTGTGTACTGGTCGGCGCTACACTGTCACTTACTCTGCTTATTGTCCTGTTTTAGTAGCTACTGTACTGTCTTATGCTGTTTGCACGTGTTGTGCACGTGCTCTTTGTGTAGAAATGCGTGGGTCTGATTTAGTTCTGCGTCGTCTGTTGTAGTTTTGTGTTGTTTCATGTAGCACTATTGTCTTGGAGGAACGTTGTTTTGTTTCACCGTGTCCTGTACCAGCTGTATATGGTTGAAATGACGAAAAGACACTTGACTTGATTAGATATTAGATTCGAAAAAATCTATTCTAAAAGAATTTGTTACGTTTAGTACTTCCACAAAACATTGCTATGCAATTCTTATTATAATCTACATTGTTTTCCTTAGGGTAAAGTTGTAGCAGGCATTTTAGTAGTAACTATGGATTTTTTAATTTTTTTTTTTTAAAGCTCTGATTGGTCAGCAGGTGGGTGTTTGATTAATTTTCCTATAACAGCCTGAATCGGACAGTAGTTCCTGCTCCGTTATCTGTGAGGAGACTTTTATTTATTTATTTAGCATTTTTGGAAGGAACCTCCAGTGTCAGCGCTTTATAACAGACGTAAAGCTGTGACTTGTGTTTTTCCAACTTCAAGACTTCGAGTTTGTGCTTTGCAGTTTCACGGGAACAAGACAAGATGTGTTTTTTTTTTTGTTTTTTTTTGTCGTTTTAACTTCAAGAGACAAAAAAAAGAGGGGCTGCTAAGAGAACAATTGTTTGAAATATAAGCATTTAATTCATTTAACGTTTCACAACATTAAATGAAAGTATAAATGGGGGGAGAAAATGTAATGTTGATTTTAATTAATAAACGAATGGTAATTCTTGGCTAATTGCTGTAGTTTAAGAGGAATAACACACTTCAGGGTGTGTTGTTATAGGAAAATAATCAGTAACGCGGCTTTGTTTCATCTGCATCGCGCCGCCCTATCGTTGATGAGTTTTCCTAGAATAGCACAACCCCCAAGTATTTGATTCCTTACATAATAAAGCCCTGTTATGAGAAACATGCAAATGTGAATATAAATGCTAAGATAAACGAAGTTTGATGGAGCTAACATTAGCTTAGAGTGCTCCAGGAATAACCAAGACTGGCTTTTGTCAACAGGCAGCGATATGATCAGGTCTTAGGAGCAGGAGGAGAGGCTGCTGCTTGTCATCTTGCACTAAATTGGATTTCAGGCTGCAAACAAACAGCCGTTCGTTTGGATGTGGAGAGCAAACAAAGGCAGCCACTAATTAACATCAATATCAATCGATCTTCCCATTGATACTTGCATCCAAGGATAACATGTGACCGCATTGTTCACTTCAGAGTGTGATTTTCATCCTAGAAACAAAATGGTTCAAAATCGCTCATCGGTTTCCTGTTACAGGGTCCATCTCTGAGCTGAAGAGTGTCTGCAGAGTGTCAAGTGGAGTCCAGAGCTCAAGGCTGGATAACACTTTCCAGATACAGGAGACAGGAAAGATACATGGCCTGGATCACAAATGGCTCCCAAGCCAACTAGGTAGGGCACTGACTAATGGCTTTTTATTCCTTATGTAGTACAGTAGACTTTAAAACACTTAATCAGATTCAGCACCAGATTTATGTTATTGTGGAAAAACTGCTCGGGGCACACCCATGCGCTGACACTGTATGACCACTGGGGGCGCTGCAGATCTCTGTAGTATATGGGTTAATGGCTCATCAAGACCACTGAATTCGATTGTATTTAATTCTCTGCTATCTATGAACTAATATCTCAAGGGCAAACAAGTTATAATATGTTTATCTAGATTTAAAATAATAATACAAAGTGCATACCACATCTCTACATGGTTTGATGCTGTAGGATGTGTAGTGTCCCTAGGGGAAATGAATGAATATGGAAGAACAGAGGAAGATAACATCCATTTTTGCCTCACAATCCTCTTTCAGATCACTGAAGTAATATTTTCACCCGCAGGTTATTTTATCTGGCTCATGAGACACTAATCCTCCATTCACTCTTTTCAGTGCTTTAATTTTTTTTTTCATCCCAATAATCTGCTTGTAAGCCATGTGTAAAAGCTCCGCAAAAGCCGAGAGCCAAAGCTCACAGGGGCATGAGCTCTCGGCACATTTCCTGCTTGTCAGTCTGCATTTCCTGGTGATATGTGAGGCATACTGAGGCAGTCGATGCTCAAGGGCCTTCCTGTGTTGTTGTGTATGTGTATGTGCTTGCACAATGTGTGAAAGTGTATGCTGTGCATGTGCTATTAATAAATCCATCTTTGTGTGCACAATGTCCTTACCTCGGAGACGATGGATTCCCCCTGCTTTCTCGCTCCTTAGTGCTTTCCTGGCCTTTTCTGCACCCAGTAGGAGCCTTTTTTACTCCAAAAGGGCCCAGTGTTGGGGCTGGCGGGGGGCCAGGATGCTGAAAATCATAGCCCTGTGCCCTTGCTTTTGTTCCCCGCCGCTGACTGATGCTGGCGGCCTTTAGCACCCTCGCAGAGCTCAGCGTGAGACGTACCGGACTGCCGTGGTGCGGAAGCTCAATTTGGCAAAGAGAACAGTGTGAGGGAGAACCGCCACGACATTTACAGAGGACAACGGCTTGCGGCAGGTGACAGGCTGCCCTTTTAACGCTGATCCAGAATCAGCTTTTTACGCCTGTCACTTAAATTAGCTCTGTAAGTGCAAGAGTAACGTTGTCTTGGATCAGTGTAAAAAGTCAGATTTGAACAGAAGACCAGTAGCTTGTCATTGTATCACTGCGGCTTTGTAGCTCACATCACACATCACAGATCATCAAAGAACCAGGAGAATTTGGAGAAAATATAGACTGATCTTGGATCAGTGCTGTCCAATTGTTTAATACTAGAGGCGAACCACATAAACTGGGGTCTGGGATCAGCTATCATAGCACTCTTGGCCTCACCAGGAGGGGAGAGTGCGCAAGGAAAGATCAAATCTGTTTTTATTAAACTCCTGGGGCTCAGGGATAATAACTGCAGCTTTATTTGACATAAGCCCTTTTAGGCCCAGTAGAACAGTGTTATATTAAAAAACTCATTTTGCTGCATTTCTGCTGAGGGCTTTGGGTGCAGTCTAGACTCAAAACGCTTGGAACAAAGAGATTTTCTCCTGTGAGGTTTCATTCATTTAATAATTAGCCAAAAATGCTAGTAACTAATAATAGGGTTGTATTAGCAGGGTCGTGTGTTCTCACTGTGTGGTCACAATGACCCGATAAGCTCTGGTAAGGGTTGATGTTTTTCACTATGGTGGAGCTCGTTGAAAGTTTCATTTTAGTTACATTTATTTTTTCAGGGTAATTCACCAACACATCTGAGGTAAACGTTGACCTTCTTGACATTTTTAGTCAACATAAAAACTTCACCGCGATGTGCAAGCCAGATATATCATTAGCCGCAATCATAAGCCAGTTCAAGTCAAGTCAAGTGGCTTTATTGTCATTTCAACCATATACAGCTGGTACAGTACACAGTGAAACGAAACCACGTTCCTCCAGGACAGTGGTGCTACATAAAACAATACAGTAACTACATGAAACGACACGTAGAACTAAATAAGACCTACACACTCTACATAAAGTGCACGTGCAAACGTGTGCAAACAACACAAGACAGTACAGTAACTACTAAAACAGGACAATAGGCACAGTAATTAGTTTATGCTAGGCATCCTTATTTCCCAGTTGCTAGCAACAGTGTTCACTCAACTATAACCATGTGATTGATAAATGTATCATGTGTTCACATTCATCCCCCCCCCCCATGAACGCACCATGAGTTCATGCTAACAGGTTCACACTAGCATTGTGTTATGTGCTATTTTCTCAGTGAGATACAGGTATCAGCAAGCAGAGGTGGAACGTACAGTACTTAAGGGAATGTACTCGTGTATTGTTTTAGAGGATTTGTACTTCGAGTATGATTGAATTTTAATACTTGTACTCTTATACAGTTAACATTTCCATTAAAATACCCAATTCTTTAATTCCTTAAATTTTCATTTTAAATATTCGTCACAAATCTCAAAGATTTTGACTTCAATTTTTTTCCTATAACAGGATATTGTCATATTACACAGCCCTTCTTTTATTTATAGTAATTGCAGTGATTTCATGTAGGATTAACACGGTGTGAATAAACATTACTTTCACTGTTTGGCCATGCACAACTATTATCCTGTCCCTTTTTTTTTTCTCTACAGGGATACAAGAATACTAAAAGGAAAAAAAAAGTAGGAAGAAATGATTAGAAAACACCACACAGAGATATCAGGGGTTCTGAAACTTTTTGAAGATAATTGCTTTTCCCTGATGATCGTCACAGATGAATGTTTTGAAAATAATTCAATAATCCACCAAAACGTGATTGGATTTTCTTCAAATTCATGCGTAACAAGTCATAACAAGCAAATAGCTATTTTTCCAGACCATGTTGGTAGAAAAGTTTTCTAATTTCAGTTCATATACTTTTAAATCTGTTTTATTTTTATTTTTTAATTTATTTCAGTGGACACATTTCAATGTGATACTTCATTACTACTTTAAACTAACAATGATTGATCAAGTCCCCCCCCCCCCGGGGGCCTCTAACTGGGCCTCTAATTAGTACTCAATAATATTTAACTAGATTTGTTAGGCTTCAGCAACCTTCACGTATTTTCCACTCTTCAGTGTTTTAGTTTTACTACATTGACTGTTTGAACGTTTCTGTTGCTGTGGTAAAAAAAAAAAAAAAATTGCAGCAGCAGCTCCTGAATTAGATTTGATTTCATTAGGTGGTTGTTTGCAAGCAGTAATAAAGTCCCTTTAGCCAGCGGTACATTGAATTTTTCTCTCCACTCAGTCAGGGAATGAAAGGAATGAGGAATAAAAAACCTTCCTGCCGCTTGCACTGACCACTAAATACAGTGTGGTGTTTATACAGCTGCATGAGTGTATTTACATATTTATCTCACTGCATATTTCTACCATACTTGTATTTGCATGCTTCATGTTTGCATGTGTGCGTGCGTGCGTGTGTGTGTGTGTGTGTGTGTGTGTGTGTGTGTGTAGTGTCCTGTGCATGAGGGACAGGAACAATCTGAGGGTTCTTGTTGACCCAGAGTTGTGTTCATTCGTGTGTCCAATTCTATAATGGACTCTAATCAGAGTCAACATCAGAATTATTAGCATGCTGCAGGAAAATTATTAAGTATGATTATACTAAATGCAAATGTTTTCTGCAAGACACTAGTTTCATAAGTATTGGTACAGTTAACAGTTAAGGTTGGAGACACAAGTCTAGGATCTTGGTCTACTCCACTCCTTTATATTCTTTGGTTTGTGTTATGTGCAATGTTTTCAATAGGGTTCAAATCCAGAGATTGGGAAATCGTTGCAAGACATACATTTTGTGTTAGTTTTCTGTATTTATTCACTATGATTTTGGAAGATTTATTAATGGATGAGTTGTAACCTATTGGCAGAGGTAACCAGATGGGCTAAAGTATCCTGGTACAGAATTTATAATGGATCAATGGGGTGCCCAATAATTTTTGCCACATTTCTTGAGTGCTATAAAATGCTGTTATTTAAAAAAAAAAAAAAAGTTTATAAGAATTACTTTTTTAAGATGAAGCTTCTCCATCATATTGTTTAATGTTTATGTAATGTAATCATTTTGCCTGTTCTTTTGAAAGGTGCTGATATTTATGATCAACCTTAGGTGTTTAGTAATAGATGCGATACATATCAAACGTAGGATTAACTAATAGAAACATTCAGCAAATATGAATATTATGGAGAATAGAGATTTCAGATGCTTTTCATGGCTTCCTTTGTGGCTCACAATGATCAGTTCGTAAACACATGATAATACCTCGACTTTCCGTTGTCATGGAGATGTTGTCATGTCGTGGCCCACCTGTTAGGTCTCAAGAAAGACCACATGAAACAGATTTTTTTGCCACTTATGTAAAAGTGTGGGCTAGATGATGGGCTAGCCATCACTAATTTGTTATCTTGTTGGCTGGCTAATGTGGTTAAACCTATGTAGCACTTTTGAGACGAAACCTGACACGTGTTTCCTCACTCAGTTGCATTTTGCTGCTCGGCTGTTTTGAGAATTGATTTTCGTCCAAGATAAAGTAAGCATTTTCTGTAGTTGTGTGAGTGGATGTTTACTTTATATATCACATATATGGGTTGATAATGGCTACCAAGTCTAATTTTGCACAAAAGTGGTTTATCTGTGACTTCAGCATCATTCTTTGGGGATGTGGGCTAGATGATAGTGATAGGCCATCACTGGGCCATCGCTAATTTGCTGTCTTGTTGGTAGGCTAATGTCCTGAAACGTGTTGTGTTCGCTCACTCCGTTGCTTTTCTCTCACTCTCAGCTGTTATGAGAATTGATTTTTGTCTCAGAAAAGGTAAGCATTTTATCCAGCTGTGTGAGCGGATGTTTATTTTATATATCATTTTGGCTGCCAAGTCTTAAGAGGTGCCAATAATTGTGAAGTAGAGTGCAAACACAGTCTGTAAAGGAAGCCTTTTTGTTGTCATGGAGATGATATCAGGTCAGTCCAGGGCTGTGTCCACATAGCAAACTATATTAAAGCAAATATGGCTACATAAGCACTGAGCACCATTGACCAGGATTTGGATGAAAGTTGCAAAATGCAACTAATATTAGTTTTGGGACAAAAGTGGCCAAAGGAGTCCAAGAGAGCATAATTGGCCGTGCTCTCAGGGAAGTAGGGGTGGCATACTCTCTCTCCCCTTGTCAATCACAGTGACACTAGCCGATCATGAGCATCTATAAGCTCATGAATGTGAAAGAGGGCAGATAGCACACAGATAGAATGTGTTACGTCGCTCCCTGACGTTGCATGAGCAGCAGTTTGAAAAGATGCAGTCGGCTAGCCTTGGAGGACATACATTTATGGCAGACACCCTTATCCAGAGCAACTTACATTTTTATGTCATTTATACAACTGAGCAGTTGAGGGTTAAGAGCTTTGCTCAAGGGCCCACAGTGGCAGCTTGGCAGTGATGGGGTTTGAACTCATGACCTTCTGGTTAGTAGTCCAACTGCTTAACCACTGAGCTACCACTGCCCTCCCTGGTTGGTAGGTATCGCATAATAATGGAGACCTAACTGGTGGATGGGAATTTTCCAAGACAAAATTAGGGAGAAAATTGGACGGGGGTGGGGAGCTGGCCAAACTGACAGTTCCAGTCTACATCAGGTCTGAGATCCGGTCTGATCAGGGTTGAGTTCTGGCTTGAATATGTTCGATTATGTCCACAGCAGTACTTAAAACAAAAGTGGTAAATGTGCGTGGTTAAAGGAATACATTCTGAAACACATTAAATATGTTTGCGTTTAGTGATTCTGGTGCTAATTTGTTGGTGGGTGCTGTATTTTTTCATTATTCCCATGAGAATTAGCAGCTGTTTGCTGCACTGATGTCACACAGTGACACTGTTATTGTTAGAACAGTTACAGAGGCGTCTAATAGGAGGAGAAAATTCAGCACTCTCAAAAATAAGGGATAACAGTCAGGTTTCAACGTTAGCCCCTAAAAACAAAAGAGCTTCTTTACTTACTCAACATTTTCCAGTGAAGTCAGATCAGTGAGAAATCCACTGTAGACGTAGTGGTCATGTTGCTGAAAAGGTTTGACACAGAATACAGTGTAGCCATACGACGCAGTTGTGCTGAGTTACGGCAGAGACTCGGCTCAGCTAAAGATGAAGCTCTGGAAACTGAGAGAGCTGAACAGGTTAAAGGATTAAAGTGCCACTGCATTGATTTCTTTAGGTGGAGATGAATCGAGGGCTAAATCTTATTGTCGCCACAATCAGCGGGTAGTCGAACGGCATTATGGGTGATGTAAGTGAAAATAGATGAACCAAACAAAAAAAAAAAGTCAACAGTTTCATCAGGAAACAAATCTCCGATGCTTTTTAAGCTCATATGTTAAACTTAAAGCTTAACCCGCAAGTCATTCAGGGTGTATTTTTGCTTTAAGCGTATATGGAAGAGCTGTTGAGGAAAAACTTCCTGACCCTTGCTCACTTACTCGATTGCATTGCTCAGCTCTCGTAGTCATGGAGCTGGTTTACACTGAGACAAAGTCTCCTTTTGCGGTTTATGACCACAGCAATCAGTAAAGTGTATTTGTTTCCATTTAATGACATGGCGGTGTGCTCGACCCACCCCATCATCTGCTTCTTATACAAATATGATGTGCAAATAATATCAGCCTTTTACTGAAAAGAGCCTCTTATACCAACTGTGTCGTCCTTAGATTACGCTATGTGATGTTCTTCTGGTCTGTTATTTTTCCTATAATGTTTTGTGAAAAAATATAGCCAAATTTGTATAAGCTTTCTCATTCTGTGAATCCAATAAAAACAAAGATAAGAATATTAATGCTATTTGTAGACATGTTTATGTATTTTAACCTTGAAATTGTTTTGCTCTGTTGGCAGATAATTTTACTTAATAATAACTTAATAATAATAAATGCCTGAATATAAGCCAAATTACTAATGGAGCAAGACAATCTCATAATCAGAAATATTTGATAGATTCACCTATATGCATCAAAGATTTGACTTTTTTGTGTCCTTTTTTAGTTAGTCTCCTAAGTGTTATTTGTTATACCGTCCCTTCTGAAACTATTGGAACGGCAAGGCTGATTCATTCGTTTGTGCTGTACACCATAGACAGCTCTCTGATCTTCGTGTTCACGTATCCTTTTTAACAACAAATGCAGTCTTCACAGGTGAAACTGAAGGCTAAAACCAAGAGTAGATGTTCAGAGCTATTTATCGTATATCGGTCTCAGAGGACACACCTGGGTAACAAGAAACACCTGTCAGTCACATGTTCCAATATTTTTGCTCGCCTACAAATCGGGTGGTCTGATACAAAAACGTGCCGTTCTATGTCGTTTAACACGTCTACATATAAATGCCAGGAAATAAAAGCTGAAATTCATCTTATTTCATATTCGTCTTTTGATCTCAAACCCAAATGTCTTCAGTCTACAGCAAAAACAAAGGAATTGGCCTTGCTGTTCCAATAGTTTCGTGGACTGAAAGTATATTTTAACGCTATATAAGATTATGCCACTGTGATTTTTTTTTTTTTTTTTGCTGTCTTGCAAATTCGTTTTCCACTACATTAACTTGAGTGTTTTTCCTCTTTTTTAATTATAGTTCATGCATTTTAACCTAATAGTCACACGCTTAGTATTCATTATATTCACAGCCTATTGAATGCTTTTGAGATATGAATTATGCATCTTTCTGAAAGCATGTCCTTGATCATAGCGTTTATGTACCACTGTAGGAATCTTTAGGTAGAGCCTCAAAGCCCTGTGAGTCATTTTAATATTAAGGTTCAGGCAGCAGCGTTTATTTATTTATTTGTTTAATTTAATTTTCCTCCCATTTTCCAGCAAACTCTCCACTATCATGCGACAGCTACCAGCCAGGGAGGCTGAAGGCTGACATGCGCTTCCTTTGAGACGCGTGAACCCAGTCAACGGCATCTATTTTGAACCGCTGCATCACAGGTCAGAGTAACACACTCACAGAAACGTGCTATCTGCCCTCTTCCACATACAAGGACTCACAGATTGGCTAGTGTTACTTTGACAGCCAGGGGGGAAAGTAATGACATCTCTCTCACCCAATTTTTACACATGGCTGTGGCACTGGCAGGATTCAAACTTGTTATCTCTCGAAGATACGGTAGGCCAATGCTTTTCTGTTACACAAAAGCTTCACACACATTTTCCATTGAGTTTTGCATCAGATCTATGAGCCTAGCTTGGTTACTAGTAACAGAACTCATCGCAAATTTATCACACCTGCTTTAGTGTACACTGCTTGGTTAGATCATATTATTTGTTGTCAATAATGTTTGACTGTGATGGACTTCCTGTTTATTCTGCTTCTTCCTAATACTATCTATGTAAATTAGTGACATCTGCATACACAAATCCACACCTCTGTGGTCTTGTGACCATAATTGCAATATTATCCTCATCGCTTCTAGGAGAAGGTAAAAGATCTGTGTCCTCGCTGATGGACTCCATTTGACGTAAGTGGAAAATTCGTGTCAATTTGTCCCCCACACACACCGTGACTATTATTTTAAGTGTGAAAAATGCCACCTGTCCCCCTTTTATTTTCCCCTCTTCTTTCTATGCTCCAAAAACACTGATTATTTCCACATTTCTCCCCGTGCCAAAACTCACAGGATATCAAAGAAATGTTCCTGGAAAACTACTTTCTCCGAATGTACTATATAACCCTTCAGCTTGTCTTCTGTGTTGTATTTGCAATAGCTAGATGGACGACTGTGTCCAAAAAAATGTGTAAGAAAGGAACAAAAAAAAAAAGGGTCTTGAAGTGAGCTGGACCATCTGGTGTGTTCTCTGGTGGGTGAATGTCTCCGGTTTAAATTAAAAAAAAAAAAAAAGAGAAAAGAAAGGAAAGAAAAGAACCGGTGGAACCCAATGAATCACGTTCAGATGGAGAGAGAGAGAGAGAGAGAGAGAGAGAGATGCTTCATTCTTCATGGTTTTTAGTTGCACAGTATGTTTTAAGTTGAAAGGCTGAGATTACAGTTAGTCCTGAACACGTACTGACATTATCCAGTGTTGCCAAAAAAAAAAGAAAAAGAAAAAAAAAGTGTCTTTAAAGTGTGTCCAAACAGCAGCCATGTGACGGGTCTGCAGCCAAATATGGTTAAAGTTTTCTTTTTTCTTCATTACTGACTGTTGTGTGTGTGTGTGTGTGTGTGTGTGTGTGTGTGTGTGTGTGTGTGTGTGTGTGTGTGTGCGTGTGTATGTGTTTTCAGACACACATTGTGGTTTGTGGGTGGCTGAAGCAAAGTTGAGATAGTCAACATACTCAAGAGTGATGCTATATATACAATATATATATATATATATATATATATATATATATATATATATGTGTGTGTGTGTGTGTGTGTGTGTGTGTGTGTGTGTGTGTGTACTGTATATATATATTTAATAGCAGTAAATTTTGAAATAAGGAATAAAAAACATGTCATGCTGTTATAGAAAAATAATCAGTGACTGGTTGGTGTCATGCGGCCTTTTTCCAGTAACTTTTTCCACCCCAAAGCTGATTATTTTCCAATAACTTTTTTCCCGATTTGTCAATGATTACTTTTCTTTTGTTTTGTTTTTTTTAATTTAGTAAAGAAGGAGATGTTATACTTTTTTCTCCATTTACATTTACATATTACACTGTGGAACATCCACAAGACAAGTTAGTTCCTGTTATCGCTTATGTTATAGCAGCTATAACATAAGTATAACGTTCCCTCACCTCAGTCTCTCTCAATCTTTCACGAGACAAAAAGAAGCAAACATAAAGCAGAAAGTGTAATCTCTTCTGTCCTGAAGACTTTCCTGTGACTGCTACAAAGCCCTGACACTGGAAACTGCGTCCATAAATGTTAAATAAACATCTCCTCATAGAAGTCTTTGCTATATCAACGAGTACACGATTTTTGTCCCCATGAATTAGCTGTTAAGATTTTATTATAACAAGTGCATTAATATAAACCTGTGATTTGCCTTGTAGCTGCTGTTATAGAAAATTAATCAACCCCTTCAGACCAGTCAGATTTGAGAATTTACCTGTGCTGTGATATAATGATGTGTATTTTATATTTATTTTCTCATTTTTGTCCACATTTAGTTCAGAATGTTTAAATGAATGGAAAACATACAGTACATTGGCGTCTCTTTTCACTTGTATTGTGTACACGTACTGTATTGTATCACATTGAAAGACTTCCTGTTTTTTTTTTTTTTTTCTCTTTGCATATTAACAATGCAATCTTTGTGAACTGGTATTATATTCATACACATATGTACACCCACACCAATCTGTGGTCAGATGATTTGATGAGTGTTCAATTTTTTTTTTGTTGTTTTTATTAAAAGGTCATTTGTTTCTTTTGATACACTTAGAGACATGACAGAGAAGTGACAAGTTCCTGTGCTCCTGACACTCAGCAGGCAGTCCTGTCTGTTTGTGCTGTCTATACATACACTGAGCATTACACATAATTACTACGGCATTACCATAGTTACTGAGCGCTGTCTGTCCTGCTCTGTATTTAAATCCTGCACAGTTCCCATGGTTTGTCAGATAACCAATTCATAACTCTGATGTGCATGTGTGCTTTGAAACATGCATGGCCATGGATTTTTTTTTAGCCATAGCTACAGAACTGCTGGCGTACACAGGTCTAGTTCCTGTTCCCCATGTCACAGCCTCCCATCTGTTTCCTAACGGCACACTACTTTCAAATCTCTCTCACCACTACCAGGTCATTTCATAGGGTATTTTTCTTTTTTCTTTCTTTCTTTCTTTCTTATTTACAGCACTAACAATAACTAACAATAACATGCCAACATCATCACTTTCTATTTCTGAGCTCTTGGACATTTTGCATTTTGTACATTCAGCATGGCAGCTAGATGACCCATGCCTTCAATTATGCTGTTTACTGATCTTAGTCTTGCAGTTGGCGTCTTTGGGAAATGTACATTCTTAGTCTTTATTTGAAAACTCACTCAAGGTCATTAACAAAACATTCAGTCACTGCGTTAAATAAGGTCTGTCTGAATACTCATTATTTATTTCGAAATTAGGGACTATATATATATATATATATATGCGAATAAGATGTTCAAAACAGTTTTTGGCTTTAAAATAATAGGTATTACAAAACAGTCCCGTTTTTCTCATTGTTTTTTCCCCCCATCATTTCAATTTTCATTTTCATTTCTAAATTCATTAAAGTTAATGACAGATCTTGAATTACCCAGAGGTGTATCAGCAATTTCTGTGTATCCAGTACCTAGAAAATATGATTAGTTTGCCATTAGTGCCTGATGTACTGCTAATATGGATTAGTACATGTTTTTTTTATTTTTTTTATTAGCAAGGGGTGAGGAAAATGGAGGACAAGATTTTCCAGATGCTGCAATTTAAGAACATTTTGACCACCCAAAACTGATTTCTGTATACGCTGATCCCATTTTTATCACACCTTTTATGAAAATGGAATAAGGTTCCAGAGTACAACCAGAGAAAAGAGCATGTACAACAGCGAGCTTGTACATCTCGCTCGACTCTGTTCACGCTGAAATGTACTGCAGTGGCGTTTTTTCATATTTGTATTCATGAATATGTGATTACTAGGCTTTGTGTGGTGAACCAAGTAGAATCGATTAAAAATTTGTTAATATTTTAGTGTTTAAAACCAACTGTATGAGAACATGAATTCATTCAATATTTTAATGCGTTCCGAGAGAAATTTAAATAAAATAAAAAGCAGTTTCCTTTTTCCTGTTTCCCATTTGAAGTTTGAAATGAAAAACAAATAAATTTAACATACCTGGACCGAATATGTACGTATATTAGATTGTATTTTACTTTGTTTACCGCAAAGTGATTAAAACTCATAGCTCATTGACTGTCCATACAACCGACTGAAAACATAATTTTTTACAGTTTGCTACTGAATATTCCACAAAAGTGTATCCTAGTCATTTACGCATTGGACATTTGCCCGTAAGTATGTCATCTGACCAATTTTTCCCTCGATGGTGGATTAAACAACAGACCCCATGACCGTGCAACAAGAGTCTCCATTCATATATGAACATGAACGTCTTTTTAAATTTAGTTTATTGTTTCAGTCATACAAGAAAACCATGAGGAATTTCAAATATACAAGTGCAAAGGAAACAAGTCACATCATTTAGCTCAGAGGGGAAAGAGTTGGTTAAAAATTCAGAGTGAGAGATTTTGTTTAGTACAGAAACAGCCTTTTCTTTAGGGTCCTATTGCTATCTGATAGAGCAAAATGGAAACAGCTGATTTCATGTGAGCTAAAACTGTTTACATCACACAGGAAACCGAAGCTCTGGTTAACGAAAAACACCATGAGACAGTGAAAGCCACCACTCGGAAAAATATATCCAGTGGGAGAGATTAGAAAAGGACAACGACCGGGAAAGCAGTCAGTGGGATGTTAAGATGAAATGGCAGTGGGTTTAAAGAGGAGCGGTGTCCTCTGTGTCTTCCATGTACTCCATGTCCTCCATGTCAGGCAACAGGTCTCCACATTTCAGTCACATTTCTTCTCAAACAGGTAACGTTACCTTCCCTGCACATGCCTGGACAAATTGAAACCACCTAAGTCTGGACATGCCTGTGTGCACGAGTTATGAGAACATGAGTGCATTCTTAACAAACCTTGCTGAATTGTTTAACCTTCATAACGTGAGTGCCAAAGGCTGCTGACACTTGCTAATCATTAAACTTCTGAAAAAACACGCTACGTATTTATGCTAATCAGTGTGGACTGATATTATCACACATCTACAAGGCCTACTCTGGGAAAATCAGGTACTGAGCTGTACCAAGGGCCAAAAAATAAAGATACTGCACTGTATCATTGCTTCTCAATAGTGTGGTATCCTCATTAGTACATCATTAGTACCTGTAGTATGCATCCTTTGTCTAATAAAGTGGATGTGGTTTACCTTTAAACACGTTTAAGGCAAGGGGACAGATTTTTGGCACCCTGACAGGTTAACACACTGAACAATTTTCGTTCCCTTGGATCTTCTTAGGTCCTGTGGCCCTGAAATCATCTCCAAACTTCCTTTCCGTGCATCACTCATGGTTCTCAATTTCTCCCTACTTCTGACACACCTCTGACCCATGAAAGGAGCACCAATCTGGTGTGTCATGGTGGTAGTGCATCCCCAGAACTGGAGCTGAGGACCCCTGATTTAAGGTACAACGAGAATTTTAAAGGTATGCTATTTCCCTAGGTGAATGATACATGCTACAAGTACAACTTGTACACTCTTGTGGTTGTACAACCCCAGCGACAAGCAATGGTACCTTTTTTTTTTGAGAGTACACTCTCTGAAATAAAGGTACCAAGCTGTATTTTTGCTCGCCACCGGTGTGGTAGAATCAAGGGTACATCTTTTATGTATCGCTCCCAGTTTAAAATAACATAAGGTACATAACTGGCCCTTGAGGACAACCCAGAGGGGATTAAAGTGAACCACGTGCACTTTTCCAGGTAAAAGATACATACTAAAGGTTCAAGATGGACCATTGATGGTACCACTCCAGTGACAAGGAAAAGTACAGTTACAGGTATCTTCATTTCTGAGAGTACACGTATAGCTGCGTTATAAACTGGTGGAAATGGGCACGGTTTCCAACAACAACAACAACAACAACAAAAAAAAAAAAAAAGGGGGGGGGGGGATAAAGCAGGTCCACTTCGCCTCACTCTCTGCAAAACACATACTCGGTGTAACTGGTCCAGATTTTGTCCTCATTGGGGTCGCTGCTGGTGTACGCACACGTCCCTGTGGAGTTGCACGCCACCATGTGGAAGCCCATTTCGGCCAGCCGGTCGAACGCCTGCTCCAGAAAGTTGTACTTGAGGTAATAGCGGGACGTGTATCTCTCCGGGGGCCGGTCGGGGTCCCTGCTCTCGTTCAGCGTGTCGCCGAACACCTCTTTGGCGAGCGAGGTTTTGCCGCACACGGTAATCCGGGCCACGCGGCGGAACTTGGCGTCGTTCTGGATGTCGCGTCCGATCGTGTACGAGCCGCGGTAGCCGATGGTGATGTAGCCGAACTTGCGCGCTTCCAGAGACGGAGAGCGCGGCCCGATGGCGGTGCTGCCGCTGGCGCTGCCGCTGGCACTAGCGAGGGCGCACGACAACGCCGCTTCCTCCGGGTCGCTGTGAAACGCCTCATCCCCGATCGAGTTCTCCTTACTGACCTGAGGAGGCCGGAGACGACGTGCCAGATCGGGCAGCTGGAAAAACTCAGCCTCTTTCTGCAAACTCGCTCGCTCTTTGAAGTACTCGGGCAGCGCCAGGTTCTTGTCGCGCAGGTAATCCAGGATGTAGCGGAACAGAAATCCGTCCCGGTCTATAAAGTAGCGCCCTTTGCTGTCCCGGGTCAGCTGGGACGAGTTGTGCTCTTTAAACATGCTCCAGAATAAAGAGTTCGGGACCGAGAGTAAAGTTGAGTGCCGCGTAACGTAAATCTGCCCGCCGACATTCAGCTCGATTATTTCGGGGAAAGCCGACGTGGAGCTTTCCACTCTCCTTTCTGTTGCTTGAGCCATTTCTGCTACAACATCTGTCTCGCCAAACCCCCCAGCTTTATCTTTATCCTCCCGAAGTCAGCGGTGTGAAAGAAAGAAAAAGAATGAGAGCGGATCTTTTCAGGTTTGTTTATGAAGGACTTAGGTGGGAGGAGGAAACGGGTGGACTTGTTTTCGGGTTAACTCTTCACTCTCTTCACACATCACGACATGAAATCACCACGCTATAGTGTGCATGTGGTTTTATACGGAGCTACCAAATGGATCAGGGTTAATCCGGTATCACATGGAACGTGACACAAGATTAGATTATTAGGCGAGACTTGTCTATAATGAACTGAGCTGGGTATTCAAGCAATAATAAATGCACCATAGTGTTCCTTGATGTTTTCATGTGTGTAAAGTGTGTTTAATGTGACAGGAAAACTTCTTTAGAGTGTCAGAAAAGTCTCCTCATAGTATGAGGTTTAACCACATTACCACAAACCATGTGAGTTTTTCTACTTCATGCTTCTTCTATCTCTCTACCCATAAGATTATGGTCCAAAAATAAAAAATAAAAAAAATTATGAACACAGGCTAATTTTTCATAATTGTGTGCAAATAATTTGTTTTAGTTAATATTCTTCTCATTTGTAAAAAGTTTGACCAATCACCTGTACTGTATTTGTGTTTGTTCCAGATTTATTCCCCCTTTACAGTCAGAATAACCTCCACTCTTCTGGGAAGGCTTTCCACTACATTTTGGAGCGTGGCTGTGGGGATTTGTGCTCATTCAACTACAAGAGCATTAGTGAGGTCAGGCACTGATGTTGGGATGTCGAGGAGGTCTGGGGTGCTCTCTGCGTTCCGGTTCAACTCAGAAGGTGTTCAGTGGGGTTGAGGTCAGGGCTCTGTGAAGGACACTCGAGTTCTTCCACTCCAACCTCATGTCTTCACGGAGCTCGCTTTGTGCACAGGGGTATTGTCGTGCCGGAACAGGTTTGGGTTCTTTAGATCCGGTGAAGGGAAACTGTAATGCTACAGCATACGAAGACATTATATGCCATTGTGCGTTTCCAACCCTGTGGCAACATTTTGGGGACGAACCACATATAGGTGTGATGCTCAGGTGTCCACATACTTTTGGCCATATAGTGTGTCTTGTTTTGTGTGTAACACCATTCATAGCTGAAAACAGTTCATTTCAGTTCATATGAAGCTATTTTAAGCTGAATGTGCGGATTCTCAGATCTGACTGCAATTGAATCATTAACAGGTTTGACTTCCTCTGAACTGGAGCCGCAAAATAAAGCCTTACGCTATACTTCCTTCTGACTACATTTTTTTCTCTTAAAAAAACCAAAAAGCAACAAAAAACAAACAAAAAACCTAATTTACATATACAGAAATGGCCTTTTGTTGTCTGCTGTGAACAGTGATCCTTTCCTGTGGCTTTCAGTTCCTGTTCAGAGGAAACTTTAGATAGAACAGAAAATTAAATGTTCTCTTTTTTGGTTGCAGTACTAACAGCTATTGGCTATTTATTGATATTCTCTCTCTCTCTCTCTCTCTCTCTCTCTCACACACACACACACACACACACACACACATATACACACACACACATATACACACACACACACACACACACACACACATATACTCACAGAGAGAGAGAGAGAGAGAGGGAACCACAACGTGTTTACTAGCTCTGGGAGTCGATTCCATAAAGAGTCGATTCCATAGAGTGAAATGGACTTGGCTCAAGTTCGCGCGCAGGCATAAATAACAAATGCACGTGAGTGTGTTTAATGTTTAATTAAGAATAATAAAAAAAAAAACTTTGTGGTTGTAGAACATGCTACAAAAATCCGATAATAAAACACTATGATCAATGGAAAAAACATCTTAAGGTTAGCCAGCCAAAATGTGAGGACTAGCTCCTTATTCACCTGTTAGCCAGGTAAGCTCATTTAGCTAGCTCCAATAGCGCTCCAAATTTTAATTTATAATTAAACTGGAAGTTGTTTATTGTGTTTGAATCAACAGACGGGTTTAGTTTTAGACGTTAGTCGTTAGTTCTAGGCGTTAGCTGGTCCATTATCCACACATGTTAACTGTTTATTCATATATGGACAAAAAGTTAATCAATGACAAAGCCTGACATCGTGTGGAATCGATTCACGGAATCGGTTCAACTGATTTCCAAACCCTGGGAGCCAACAAGTCTAGATGAATGACTCTGTCTTTAAAAAAAAATACTCAGTGTGTGACTAAAAATAATGACTTTTACACTCTTTATATATATATATATAATATTACATTTCATGAATTTCCACGAATCACGTTGTTTTCTCCTTGTGGGTTATGAACCCATATGAAATCCAGCACATATCCCTTGTAAGATGTTACATGAGTCAAATGGGAGAGAGTGGAGAGGTGAAGCAGTCGATGGGAAGAAGCCGCCATCTTGTGGAAGAAAATGGCGCCAATCGGTTATTTTTCAGCTCAGATTTTCCCAGATTTCTTCCTGGATTCAGAAGACAAGATTTACATTGCACAGTTTCAGAATTATTGTATAAAATCAACTTTACACACATTGATTTAAATTGTAAACACAAACAGTTTTTCTCTAATAGAAGTCCTTGATCACAAAAACATGGCAAAAGTACAGAGACACCTAAAGAATATTTAAAATAAATGCAAACACAATGCTAGTCATGTATATTCAGTATATTAGTAACAAATGAAATTGCCAGGAATTGGACATGTGAGCATGTAAATGTAAATATTTAAATATGCAATTAATTAAAAAGTACTTTGTTTAGAAATTAGATTAATGTAAAATCAATCTTTGGCGTGTTTATGTATTATGTCTGAAATCTGGGTTAGATAGGCTTTTATTATGCTAGTATAACACTAGAAACTAACTTTTTGTCCTTTAACATAGTTATAATGTATAGATTGTGCAAGATGGATTTGTAAATTGTATGTTTACATGATTGTGTAATGAAACAGACTCAAATGTTAACTGCATTATGTGTAGATAGATGTCACATTTGTTTAGTCTCCATCTGCACTTATCAGTTAAGCGTTGATTTCTGTCGTGTTAGTTGCTAATTGGCATAATAACTAACAGATTATTACACAGCAACAAGTAAACTACAATAGTGCAAAGTTATTCAAGACGTGTATTTGAGATACGATTTTATTTTGTACCAGAAAATGTGCATAGAGCCTTTGTTCCCTCAAATATATTTCAATCAAGACGATCAAACCTTTTAACATATTTAAAATAAACACTTCTTATGGGCAAAAAAAACAAACAAACATGTATATGTCATGTATTACCACCAGAGGGCGGTACTTTTTAAATAAAACTGCTGCCTCTTAGACTCCTTATCGTCCATTCAGTAATCTCTTCATCCTGGTCAGGGTTATGATGGATCTGGACCTATCCCATGAATACTGGGCGTAAGGTGAGAATGCACCCTGGACGGGACTGCAGTCCATTGCACACGCACACATTCATTCACAGAGGCAATTTAGATTCGCCAGTTCACCTACTGGCATGTTTTTCAGAGGTGGGAGGAAACCAGCGAACCCAGGGGAAACCCACAGGGAGAACATGCAAAACTCCACACAGACAGTAACCCAAGATCAGGATCAAATTAGGGACCTTTTAGCTGTTAGGCCAAAAATATATTTAGCTTGCTACATTAAATTTTTCTACAAATCAAACTATTTTTACATGTTTAAAAATGAACCCTCCAAAGAAAATATTAAAAATGATTAATCTCACTATATATTATGCATCCCTTTGTTATATAATTTAAATATTTTGTGTATTACCATCATATGGCAGTACTTTCAAATAAAACTGCTGCCTCTAAGTCTGCTTATATCACGATTACTTATTGTTAAGATGTTTGTGTGGATACGAAACACACAGCAGTTTTTATAAAGGTTAATGACAAAAAGTTTGAAGATTCTAACTTTTTTTTCTAAAAGTTTTTAATATAAAAACCTCTTCAGCAACGGTTTCCAATTAATAAAATGTGTAATTTTTCCCACAGGGTGTCTGTGGCTGTATTTTGGGCCAAAGTTAACACAAGCATTAGAGGCATAGACACAATTACTCACTGTGCTTGGCTCGTAATCAAGTTAGTCATAAGGCAGACACGACTCTGTAATTGAAAAATCCATATTGGGCTTGGACAAAGTGGTGGTGGTGGTGGTGGTGATGGTGGTGGTGGGTTGTATCTGTGCGTTGGATGTTGTGGGGGGGTTGCTTTCTGTAACCGACAGAAAAGAACCAATCAGCAAATTTATAATCTATTTTACAAGCATGTACGATGTTTTCCGACTCTCTTATACAGTCAGCACCCTTTTGTAAAGATGGGTAAAGATGGGTTAGCATGCCTAGGAATTCTTATGAACAAAATGTAACCAAAGCATGTTTCTGTTTATATTTTATTTTGTGTAAACTTCACCCGAGCAACCACCCGTGACTTCCTTTTTCACCAGGGTGAAAGATATGAAGCAATAAAAAATAGCAACACGCCCGAAATGCCCATATCCGCTGTCACGGCAGTAATTAGGAAAACAAACAAAGCTGTATTATGGATTCCGCTTAGATTTCTCGCTCTGCAATCTCTTGAAGATTTATAGGAAACGATTCTGTGCTGTTATGTTAGCAAAGAGAGGTACAGGGGTGCCAGTAATTGTGATGCACGTGGTTTTTGATTTTCTTTCTTATAATAAATTGATTTTAATTAAAGGTTAGACGTCTGCCATATTGTCATTGTGAGATTAAGGTAATTATCTACAAAGAGATTTTGTTCATATCCTTTTTTGGTACCAAGGGTGCCAGTAATTCTGGAGCTGACTGTATATGATGGTTTCTCAGTTATAATGCAGAATTTCCTATGTAATGTTTGTTCCTTAAGCCCAAAGAACAGTGATATTTTAAAATATTGTGCAAATTCTCAGATTCACATTACACATCTGTGAAGAGATACTTTTATCAAGGAGAAAATAACCACAGAATGCTAGCTTGAGGATAGTCCACGGATCATTGGCTTTTGAAAACCACCTTTCGTATTTCCCAGAAGGCCATTCAGCGCGCTGAGGCGTGGGAACACTCCTTCATCTTGGGTCCAGAGTGGCAACGTTATGACTGCAGGCAGATGGAGAAAGCTGCTTTTCTTTACTCATAAACAATCTATTTCCTTCATTTATTCATTTTGCTCTAAAGTTCTTCTCCTCTCCTATCTATCTCTCTGCCTGCGCTTCCATCCATCCATCCATCCATCCATCCATTTGTCTATCTATCCATCCATTTGTCTATTTGTCTGTCTATATAGCCACATATGAATATTTCTGTTTGAATAGACTTATAGCCATTTTGTGTCCCGCTGATATTACATTTACAAATATGTACATAAAGAAAGGTAAAAGATATTTTAATCACAGCTAAAGTTTCCTTAACAGCAACCTATATGCATGTTACAGATAAATCATTTAAAACATTACTAAAAGCTATAACTTCACTTTACCTGCAAATAGAATCACTAAAATATTTCAAAAATCCTTCTTTTTTTTTTTTTTTTTTTTGCATTAATGTGTGAATCCATTTTACACGTCATGCTCGAAGTTTCCTTTTCCACAGGTCATTGATTATATGTCATGAAAAATGTACATTTTCGTTCATTTATTCAACCCTGTTACCTGAACACATTCACCACTGTGACATATTTGGAATACGCCACAAGTCACGTGTTCAACAGGAAGCTGCATCATCTGAATTTACTGAAGATCATGGGAAGAAGAACAGTAAGTTCTCTCTCTCTCTCTCTCACTCTTTTTTTAAATTTAATTGTATTTTTTTTGCTTTTCTTTTTCTCAATGATATTGTGATATTGACTGACGAGGTCACTTTGAAAGTGCACCCCTATTACCCAAATTATATCTTGAAATTACATTTAAAAAAATCTAATGATCATGGATGCTTCTTCAATGCATCATATTTAATGTATTTGTTAGTTCTTTGCTAAAAACCCTAACCTTGTTGCTCATTTGAGGGCAAAATGAAGCCTGGCAGCGAAGATTTTAAAAAAAAAATTAGACTGTCGTCTGAGATAGGTTACAACGTAATTTTTGAATGGTGAAAAGCACGTTCTCTTATCTTCAATGTTGAAAATGATAAACATTTTAAGAGTTACATGGGTACACCAACGGATCCCCCAATCGTAGAACGACTCGGATAAATACTGTTTGTTGAATTTAGCTTTATTCGAAATCTTATAAGTACCCAAATACTTCTTGATACTTTACTGATATTCATACATTAATATAAACCAGCCTTAATAATATAGATGTGTGGAATGCATTCGCATGCACTGAACATTGCAAGAATTTCTCCACTGAACACTGCGCGTCTTTATTAGCATACCCGAGTGGATCTGTATCGTTTCAGAGAGCTTCGCACGACAGTTACACTGTTGATCTTATGCAGTTGCGTCCATTAGGAAAGGTCATGTGCTGTTAGGAGTGGAAGCTAATTGGGCATCTGCTGCAGTGAATATCATGTAAGTCTAAAGTGCTCAGTGTGTGACATCCTGCAGGGACACATGGACCTGCCTACCTCACCGTGAGTGTTCATATACACTGAATATCCAGTTTATTACACACATCAGTCTAATACCTGATGGATCCGATCGTTTACACCTATCACGTAATGCTTTCTGTTAAAGTTTTTGTTTCACTTTTTTAAAAAAATGTAAGTCTTGATATATAGTCACATGAACAAACAATTATCTGCTTTCTTTCTTTCTTTCTTCACTGTTGCAGGTGCACATCTACCTCAGTCTAGGGTTATGATAAAAAACAGTTGTAAATCACTTCTTATTACACATTTTTCACAGGAATATGGCTGCGTTCACGCCATGTCTGAATTACTGTAATTACTAAATGACAACCCAGATGTTCTACTCGGGGCTGTTCACGTCCTCGGACTCGGAATTATGCGACATTAGACGGTTATCCAACTTTGTGCTAGCTACATTAAATGGTATTGTATGTATTTTCAGATTAATCTTGCATTATTAAGACATTATACAAATCAATTATACAGAAATATTACGAGATAACTACTTAACTACATATTAAGTAGTCGCCATTTTGAGTGTTTCCGCATGTCGTTGCAGCGGTCAGGTGGTGCAAGTCAGAACTCTCAGAAAATTCCTAGCTGACAAGTCGGTATCTTGTAATTGTGGTAATTATGACATGGCTTGAACGCAGCTTCAATCACAGGTAATAAACAAACATAATGTAAATATACCTAGCTATTTAGGAGTTAGCTATACTAGTTGCTATTAAGCTAGCTACCATAGTTAATCCTAGATTCTGTATTTCAGTGAGCTGACTCGGCACACAAACAAATAACTATCCTCTTCACAAATTTCGCCTTTCACTTAAAGCTACTTTAAAACTATGTCGCCAGTTGTACTCGACTACAATTTTATTAATGTGAATGTTCATTACAAGACAACTGCTTAGACATCAACCTATCTATATAAGATATATAAGCTCTTTTGATTGCTAACATTACCTTGTTAGGTAGCTAGGTGGTTACTCCATGCACTATGAAAAAGTGGTTATCGAAAAACGAATGTTTGCTCATTTTCTCGAAGAAATCTGCTTTGATTTTTTTATTTACCTAGCTACATAAGGTATATAAGCTCTTTTGAGTACTAACATTAGCTTGTTAGATAGCTAGGTAGCTCAGTGTGTAGTTAGGATTCAGGGTTGCCAAGAAACGTTCTTCATAACAAGCATGTTTCTTTGTTTTCTACAAGAAAAGTCCTAAGACAGCTACCTAGCTACATATGGTATATACGTTCTTTTGATTGCTAATATTAGCCTGTTAGTTAGCTATGTAGGTAGCTAGGTAGGTAGTTAGTGTTAGCTTCTTTATAACGTCTTTCATTTTCAGTGGTGGTGCTAAACTATAAAATTGGCCACAAATTGCCTTGTCTCCAGAAGGTATAGAAAACATAGACTTTTGTAATTGCTAGTGTTAATTTGTTAGCTAGCGAGGTAGTAAGCTGAGTAGTTCATGTTAGCGAAACATTTTTGGATAACATTTCTGCCCATGGGTTGTTAACCAGTTAATTTCTTTCTGCCTTATTTACTGGTTATGAGGTGTAATTGTATCTGTCTGCCAGTCTCACTCCATGACATGTAACCAATTAAGGCTAAGTGATCTAATTCACTACATGACAGTTTCAGGGTGAGGTAATTGGTTTCATTTCTCATCAGCTGAAACACCTTGTTTGCAGGATGACAACCTCGTTTGTAATCATCATAAAATCAATAAATCACGTGCAGATACCCTGAAGTACCTCATGTTGTAGTGGTGTAGAAAAAAAGCAGCTTATGATTGATCAGGATGGGGAGGAAAAGGGGCTTTAGGGATTGCTCTGTGAAGCTGTTTTTCCATTCGCATTAGGTTTACCAAGAGCTGATTGATTGCGTAATCGTCCAGCGCATGTTTGTTCATGCAAATACAGATCGACGACCTTTAATTACATCATTGCATCTGCACTGCAAAATGGAGATTTATCTGCCTCCAGGATGAGCGAGGCATCACGAGGCGCCATGGATTAATGACCACTGATCACAGTGCTGTGTATTAATGCTGTGTGACCATGGCGTGTAAATACAGTGTACAGTTGGTTGGTAGGAATATCATTTCCAGTTTCCAGCATTTATCCCGACCTTGTCTCAGGAGTGTACAGGAGGAGTCTGGTGGCAGGCTCGTCTCTTTTCTAGCTGTCTATCAAATCCTGTCACAGGGCTGAATTTTAATGCAACTCTTTGCCCTTGTGTCTCAGCGCTCCCATCTCTCTCTTTGACAGATAGTTAAGTGTTTGTTTTTCTTTTGGTATATATTTTTTTTTTCCTGATCTGCCGCTGCCATTTCCCTGCAAAAACTATGGACATGGATGCGATAGACCATGCTGCAACATCAGTCACCTGAAAATGGGTTTGGATTTATTTTCAACACACTGTCAGCTTACTGTTGTGGCATGGTGGTGCAGTAAGCAACATTGCTCCATGGCTCCATCTCATAGCTCCAGGGTCACCTGAGCTTGGGATAGTGTCCGTGTTGATTTCCTTTGCGTCCTCTGGTTTCTTTCCACCTCCCAAAAACATGCTGTTAGGTTTGATTGGCTGTGGTAAATGTGATGGAATGGAGATCCATCCAGAATGTATTCCTGCCTCACACCCAGTGTTCCTGGGATAGGCTCCGGATACATCACAACTCTGAGCAAGATAAAGCACTTACTGAAGATGAATAAGTGAATGCATGTTAGACTGAGATGGGGTACAAGTGTCAGTATTGATGTATCCCTAGTGTTACCATTTGCGGTTTCCCCATTGTTGGTTCTTGGGACTTGAGCAAGTGTTTCCTCAATGAAATCCAACTGAAATTTGGATTGATCTCCTGTCCATCACGTTTACCCTAGCCAATCAATCCTAACAGCATGTTTTTGGGAGGTGGGGAAAAATATGTGGGAGAGAGCATGCAAAACTCCACACGCACAATTTCCCAAGCTCAGGGTCGCAATTTCTTATATTCCGTGTTATTCGAGGAGACTCGTCTATATTGTTGATCAACGGGGCTCAGCTGGGCTTTTTCTTGTCAGCCAAGCTGGAATTTTAATAACCACACCATATAAACTCGTACTTCATTTCTGTTTCTATGAACCAGAGGGCAGCATTGATCTATACAGCGATACAACTGTCACATTAATATACCTCTATGCCAAGGAAGACAGATGCACAATATACGTAATCAAGTGAGCCAAGCTGTGTAACTGCTCATGACTTACGACCACTTCAGCATCAAATGGCGCCCAGCAATGTCACAGTGGGAAATATATTCAGCTTTTTAGTTCCAAGTGTCTAAATTGAGCTTGAGGTCTGACCTCAGAGAAACAAGATGCTTTTCCCTCGATGTCTGCCATTTTGAAATGCCCCTTAATTTCCGCCAACATGCGAGAATATGACCAAAAAAAAAGAAGAGGCATCTCATCAGTGTTTGTAAAGATGCAAATATTTAATCAGTCTTGACATTTTGTTTCCTATCTCTGTTTCATTTCCTTGATCTTTTCCATCTGTGTGCTAAAAGGACGTGGAGGTAGATGACTCCTCATTAAAACTGTAAGAGAATGTGTGAGAGGGAAGCTGGAGTTTTGGAGTTTGATAAACGGTTGATCCTTCATGTGTCTCAGAGGAAACATGTCAGCCTTTGCTCTCCCAGGTTGGTAGCTACGGAAAAAGTTTGCCCTGTCATCGGGAGATCACGAGTTTGAATCGCGATGATGCCACAGCCAGCCATGGCCAGGAACCAAGAGATCAGAAATGGCCGACCTCCCTGGGTGGTACATACAGTGACACTAGACAATCACGTGTGTCTGTGAGCTCATGTATGCGGAAGAGGGCAGATAGCACAGTTTGAAAAGATACAGGCGGCTGGCTTCTCGTGTCTCGGAGGAAGCAGTTTGCCTTCATTCTCCGCGTTTGGTAGCTGTCATATGCTAAGGAAGAGCTGGCTGGGAATTGGAAAAACATCCAAATTGGGGAGATAAAGTTTTTTATCTCCCCATTTTTTAAAAGCCAGCAACCTCAGGTTGCATTCTTTATACTGTCTTCTTGATTTACCAGCTGTTTGTATGAATGCAAGTTTTAATTTCTCGCATTATCGCTGGCACGATTTAGTCACACAACATTAAGTTGTCTCACGTTCTCATGTGCAAATTTGGTCTCTTGGTGTCGCTGCCAAAAACAGCTTGCTTTAAAAACCCCAAGGCACACTGATGCAGTCCTTTAAAAATGAATGCTAAGGAATTCTAAAGAGGAATGTAAAATAAAAATGTAAAATAATTTGGGGTTGCTTGGTTTCCTGTGCTAGGAATACTTGCTTTATAGTATTGCACATGGCTATTAGCCAATTACATGCATAACTCCGAGAGAATTGTATCCTTCAATTACAAGTCCAATTATTCATTAGTCATACTCTAGGTCATATTTATGGATTTCGTGTGTGTGTGTGTGTGTGTGTGTATGTGTGTATGTGTCTATATTTTGTCCTCGTCTGCAAGTTACTCTCATATTCATATTGTCATAAATATGTCATGATCAATACAGTAGGACCACGCTCATTTAACTTTTCATTGACGACAGAAATGGCCTTTGATCTGTTTGAGACGTCGTCCCATACTTCCCCGCCGCTTGACCCTCCTCTCCACCTTCTTGGGCGACATGATTGGTGGCTCTGCTCACCTTCTCTAAGGGTTATGGCTGCACCTCCACTTTTTAATCAGCTCTAATGGATCTGCTGGCTGGGACTCAAGTCGGTAAAAAGCAGCCACACACACACACACACACACACACACACACACACACACACACACACACACACACACACGCACAAAGAGACTCCACCCAATATAGATGTGACCCTCAAAAAGCCTGATGTGCTACTGTTACTGATAGAGCCTGAACAGTTTGTACAATTGCGTTGGTATAATGAACAGGGCTCATTTTAGAACCAGATGCTGTTCATAAATATATAAGAAATGTAAAAGCGACCTCTACAACAAAATTGGATATTTCTTAAATCTCTATAGCACACATTATGATAGTCATGAGGAAAAAATGTTGTGTTGCACTGTATCACTTAAAAACAAGTCATTGCCAGTAGCAGGACTCTACAACTAATGGAAATAGGCATACTGAACTTAGTATGGAAGTTAGTATGGAAGTTGGGAAAATCGTAAAATTTTGTAATTGAATAACTGAGCTATCTAACTAGGCTTTGTTTCCTGAGCTATAATATTCTAAGCACTAATGATTGAGGGGAAAATATTCATTAAAAATCAACACATCATACTTTTTAAAAATCTGTTTATAGTTACATTGAATGTTGTGGATCGGCCTCAAATCAAGTTAGTTCTTATAACAGCTATAAATAATAAATAAATAAATAAATAAAAAGTCATGCCCTCACAAACCTCCCATTTTTCTCTCTCTTGAAGTTAACAAAAAAAATCACACACAGCTTGACTCTAATTGTTTGAAGACTGAAGCGCTGACACTGGAGACTCCTTCCATAAAATGTTAAATAAACATCTCACAGAAAACCTCACCATATCAGTGGTGTCACATGCATCTTTTGGAGCGTCCACCATACAGGTTCCTGTATATTAGAATGAGTGCATAAACCCGTGATATAGACCCGTGATATAAAAACTGACCAATCAGAGTCGAGAAAGGTAAAAAGTTCAAGTAAATCCCAACAGTAAAATGTGATATAGACACAAGTCTTTCTGCATCATTTATTTACTGAGATGTTGTTTCTTTGCACCAAGGTTTGAGGTCACATGATTACACGGTTTGTACACAGGACGTCAGTTATAGTTTGCTTGAGTGATGATCACGCCACTGCAGTTCTCTTAAGTCTTTGATTGGCATCCAGCGGTGAATAAGTGGACAGTGATTTTTCCCCCTGCAGCGTTTTGTGCTCTTAATACATGGTGGGGCAGGAATGGAGTCCTAGAGTGGTGTGTGTGTGTGTGTGTGTGTGTGTGTGTGTGTGTGTGTGTGTGTGTGTGTGTATAAAAGGAAGAATAACTGAGGGAGTGAAATGGTGAGAGAGAAAGGAAAAAGTGAGATAGTGGTCGCAGAAACCTTTTGTCTGATAATAAAACAGTTCAGATTTATGTCCATTCAGCAAGACGTGAGAGAAAGCAGACACTACGTCAAAGCAAAAGAGCCAAAAATAAAGCAACACATAATATAAAAATGCTTCGTTTATTGAGAATCAAGTAACAGACATCCAAAGAAGAAAAATCACACATTGTGCTTATTTCAGATTCTCCAAAATGCTCTTATTTTAAAACAATTAAAATCAGTTTAAAAACAGTGGTTTGTGAACTTCAGTCTTTTTCTCTTATTTCTGTAAAACCTGCAAAACTCATTACTTCTCTAATTTGTAATATAAAAATGGGATGCTTTAGGGTAAAATATAAATGCTATTAAAAAAAAAGGGAGATGTGGTAATGCTTCAAATCTAAATATATTTCAAATCTAAATATATTTCAATATTGTAAAATTATCCTTAACATTTAATTTGGCAACATGTTGAATTATAGTCTGTTGGATAACAGAGTAAAATATGTTATGTCACGTTATGTAAAATATCTACTATATAACACATCTACCTAACATGTTATAAGACAGTGATTATTATAATAAAAGCACCATTAGTTAATTACACGCTTAGCAGACAGCCATCTTGATTTTTGACACTAATCACAGATAACCAGAAGCAAGTCATGTGACACACATTCTCAACAGAGACCAAACTGATGAGGTGAAGTTTTTACTCGTGCTCCGTTCAGGCTGTCAAACGTGTATCATTGCCTGTTTAAGGTCCAACTAGATACCAGCTGAAGTCAGAGTGGCCATTACCTCGGCCCGTGTGTTAAACATTTTGTTTCTTGTTCATAGTGTCTGATTATATACAATTCGTAAACGTCAGTGTGTTTCATTCCTGCACTGTGCTGTTGAGATGCTCTGTTACATGTCCAGCACACTGCACTTTTGCTTAAGGGGATCAGATAAAGGCTCGGTCCTCTCATCTGGAACCAACACAACACTTTATTGAGATAAATGGGTAGAGGAGAGCACAAATGTGTGTGTGTGTCTGTATGTGAGGAGAGAGAGAGAGAGAGAGAGAGAGAGAGAGAGAGAGAGAGAGAGAGAGAGATATTTTTTGCTGTGCACATCCCCATATCACTCTTTATATCTCTCCTCCCCCTCTTTCTTTGATTCATCCTGCTCTCTCTCCCATTTCCACCCACCATCTCTCTCTCTCTCTCTCTCTCTCTCTCTGTCCATTTTTCAATTAGACGTCTTGCAATTACATTATAGGGGACATCACTTAAGGAACACAGAAATAGTACAGAGCTGCCCAGTTGACTAAAAATGAAAGATAGAGAGACAGGCAGAGAGAGATACGGAGAGAGAACTGGAGAGAGCTGGAGGTAGGCAGGTAGTGAGATAATGGGGTGGTGAGGTAATACGGTTTTACACAAGACAGCGAGACAGAGAGACAGCCAGATACAAATCTGTGGTTTCTGTTTTGTCTTTTTGCTACGTTGTACACTGATACTGTCTGTACAACATTTTCAGTGTTTCATTCATTAAAGGGTGACATGTCGTACATTTTATCCATTTATAGTTACATTTACCGACGTGGAGGCAAAAACAGACAAAAACAGGGCAAGAAACCTCAAAGACCTCCATCCAGAAGACTTTCCATGGTGGGAAACCTAAGGTTACCGCTTTACCTCCAACTGTTACAAAGTGCTGACACTGGAGACTCCTTCCATCAATGTTAAATAAACATCTCCTTACAGAAAACTCCACCATATCAAAAAAACACAGCCAGAACTTTCAGACCTAAGGGGACTTTATACTTTATAAAGACTTTATACCGCTCTTCAGATGGAGCCCCGTGTGTGTGTGTGTGTGTGTGTGTGTTTTGTCTCCTGTGAATTCGAGTGTATTCAGGCTTGTGTGGGCTTTACTGAAAGCTCAGACCTCTTCTATATCACTGCTTTTGTTACGTAACTGAAGCTGAGGCTCATCCCGTGGGGCTCTCACATGCTGCTCCAGTTGAAGATGAGGAGACAAAAGAACGAGACCCCGTTTTACCGTCGGGTTGCTTTATTTCTATGGTAACTGGTTTATGAGACATGCAACAGCGAGACATTAGCTGTAAGAGAGTTGGAGAGTAATTGAGACACCGATAGATGGTTTACTGAAAAGTCCCCAGAGGCAAATGGAGTTGAATGTCTTTCTTCATCCCCAGAGTGCCATGGACTCCCAGTCACGCCCAGCGATATCGACCACTTAAACAGCTCAGGACTAAAACCTGAAGTGATCTCAGTCATTCAATCATCATAATGAGTGCTTTAAAATTATTACAGCCACAGACGCTGGACAGGAAGATAAAATCGATGAGACTTAATGTGCATAACCACAGAGTCAGAAGTCTGATTTTAGGAATGAGGTTGAAATCGAAAACTCCACCTTTTTTTGAACTTTAACTGATATGTACTGACACATGGAAAAGGTACGACAATGGCGCATTCATGTGCCAATCTGGATCCGTATTGTGACCAGCCAGGCAAAAATGGCCCCTTTACCTGAGTGACTCCTCTTTTGATTTGGCTGTCATTGATCAGAGCCCTGGCCTCATGACAGCTCCGGTTTGATGTTGATGCGATCTCTGGGCGAGACCCTCCTGTTTCCCGACGTCAGGAAAAAAAAACAAAACAGACAAACAAACAAAGAAGGGAAAAAAAACCGTCTCTGGGTCGTATAATGGCAGCAATGACATGACTATGCTGTCAGGGGAGAAAAAGAAAAATAGAGAGGGAGAGAAAGAAGTGTGACAGACTCTTGAGATGCTAAAAGGGCAGAAAAGTTGATTATGAAGATGAAGAAGCTTGTTGCTCGGACGATATGCGATTCTGTGCGGGGCTTAGAGCCCAAAGAGACGTGTATATACGGTATTACTGTACACGTGCTTCTGGAGAATGTAGCTGAGGCTTAAAGCTGGTTGTCGACCGTGTGATTCCCGGCAGTCTTTTAAGATTATTGATTGTCACGCAGTAGGAGTTCAATTCTATACCAGACTGTGTGATGATGTGCATCACATCATACGATGATATTAAGATTCTATAAAGATAGACCTGCGATTAAAGATCATTACTACATT
The DNA here is from genome assembly GCA_023630585.1 of Cranoglanis bouderius. Taxonomy (NCBI): domain Eukaryota; kingdom Metazoa; phylum Chordata; class Actinopteri; order Siluriformes; family Cranoglanididae; genus Cranoglanis; species Cranoglanis bouderius. Next base: position 4,812,918 of record CM042552.1, read on the forward strand.
CTGCTTACATCATTAATCAGCATGATCCAGGCAGAGAACACGGTCACGTAAACAAACGTTCTTCAAAGTGAGCTTGACGTAAGTTTTTTTTTTTTTTTCTTTCTGTCCATTAGCATGTTTCGTTTACGTTTCGCCATTTCCGTACCTGCCCTGAGAGTCTGGCTTCGTCCTGCACCGTCCTCTTATTGGTGGAAATTAGATGAGCATTGTAGCAGCATTGTACTGAGCACTTCTTAGTAGTACATTTTACAATGTAACAACATAAAAGTACTGAAAATGAAACAAATAATAGCAGTGACAGAAAGAAAATAAATAAATAAATAAATAAATAATAAGAATGGTCAAAAATAGAATAAAAGTACAATAATTCAACTAATGTAAAAGTAATGAAAGAAAATGGATCTAATTAATGTGAATCAAACGTCATGTTAATTTAGGCTTATCGTTATTGTAATAGTTTTATTACAAGAAGCCTTTATAGATCAATTTTAATGAATGAATGAATGAAATAAAGAACTAATGTTACCTGTACATGTAGTAACTTAAAAATTACATCTGTAACATTCATTTGATATAAAACTGACAAGGTGCACAGAATATATACGGTATGTTAAATCCGACCTTTTCAGTATGATGATAAAGCAGTGGGTCGGAGAAGTTTATTTTATACCTGTCATTTAGTGACATCGGTTTCGGTTATAACCGAAACATTTACATTCGGGGCTCAGTATTTAAACAAATGACAACCCACAATCCACTTTTTTAAAATCACATAATAACATGGATTAATTTCCTCACACTTGCATTCCGGAGTAAATCAATTTTGTTCATGCGAAGGACAATAGAGCAAATACGTACCATCGTATTCATTTATTCTAGCAATTAGCGCTTTAATTTTCCTCATCCAGGTATAGATTTAAACACTGAGTATGATATCAACATCATTTCCTGGTTCTAAAATTGCAGTTAGGTTAAAGCTAACATTATTTATACTTGCGGTATTGGTTGAATTTTGAAGTAACCGCTTTCATTTCAAAAGACCAGTCAATTATACTTTCAAAAATAACTTTAAAAACGTCAATGCTAGTCGATAGTCATCTCCAGCACCATCATGTGATTTAAAAAAAAAAAAAAAAAAAGCAGTACACTCAGGGAGTGCTTGGATACACATCACAGACCCCTGTTTTTGCGAACCATGGACCTACTGTATGAGATCCAGCTACAGAATCACTGTTCATACTCCTTTTCATTATTTAAATACTTGGCTGCTAAATCAGAGGCTAACTTTATGTTTTATGCTAATATATTTCAGGGATTTTGGATCTATTTGATCATTTTCGTGGTTGTTTTCCAAGACTCTAAAACTAGTTTATAACAATACAGGATTTTCTCACGGCTCATGGAAAACCTGTTAGTTACTGCTAACCTCTGGAAAGCATCAGTCTCTTCAGGACTGTCCTGTCCTGCTATTACCAGAGACAGCGCCGATCTGATAGCCATGATTGGTGTTGGGCCAGATGAGAGCACAAAAAGAAAAAAAGAAAAAGCTGGAAAGGATATCGAAGAAAACAAAAACAGAACGAATTTGATCTGATCCTGTCGTTCAACAAATGGAAAATGTGTTTTTTTTGTTTTTTTTTTTTAAACTGTAAATGTTTACATATAAACAGACTTGAGAGCGCTGTATATTTTAGGTGCTTTAGTTAAAAAAAAATCATACTAACGTAGTCGTCAAATATCAGATCGGTTTAGAAATCAGCTGATAACAGTGGTATTGTGCCATCTCTAGCTATTACAGCATCATACTGGCTAGCTAGTTCCAAGTGAGGCAAGCTTCATCAAATGTTTTGGTTTGTGGACTAAAAGAAGCTCATCCGCAGCTTGATATTTGCTCATACATGGCTTTCCTTATCGCTTTGATCACATTAAACCTCACGTCTTCTAGTAAGACTACGTTTCCCATCATACTCAATTAGCCAGCTAGGCTTAATGAGGGCCAATCTGATTATACGTCCTCCTCTGATAAGACTGATGACTCCTTTACAGATGCTGAGACAGTGGAAGGAGCTGGTGCCACAGATGGCCTTCTGACAGGGCTTCTGCTTTCTTAACAGCACACAGGGGAGCACACAGTCCTACAGTCAAAGTGAACGATATTAATAAAATGTGATTTGCTTTATGGGACCACTTTGAAAGGAATGTGCCTTGGGCAAAGACTGTTACATTCGCTTTCATCAGTTTTCCAGGTTAACAAAAATGGCACAGAACACAGAGCTACCAGCGTATTAGGTACTCGATGGGCATATCTAATAAACTGGCAACTCACAAGAGTGTAATATGAGAAACCATATTCAGAGAACATTAACTCAGTAAAATCCCAGGATCAACTGAAGCATTCCTCACTCTTACAGTTGTTTTACTCAAGTTACTAAACGCTGATGCTTTAATGGAGAATGACTGAATAGAAAGGTGGGATATGTAGGAATAAAACACATCCGGGCATCCTGTTATAGAAAAACAATGAACACGTGAAGGTGCTGTTACCACAAGTTAATTATTTTCCAATAACAGTATGTGCTGAAGTGTTTTATTCCTCTTATACCGTATGGGATTAGATTAGTGCCAAAAGTATTGAACGTAAGTTTTCAAGAAACGAACAAAAATATACAATGAGAAAGAAAAAAAAAAACACTCTGAAACTGAAAACAGTGACTCAGCGGCAAAAATCTAACAGTGTCTTCAAATAAACAGCATTCTTTGTTAACAGTTTTCTAAGCTTCCTTTTCACTAATCACGGTTTATGAATGCGCTGCCAGAGTTTTCATTTACGCTTTCAAACGTTTCGTTTACTCTCCGCAAGTTTACATTCGCCATTCTGGCACAAACCTTTTCTGGCACAAACAAGTTTCAGAGTGTTTTTTTTCCTTTCTCATTGTATATTTTTGTTCGTTTCTTGAAAAGTTATGTTCAATACTTTTGGCACAAATCTAATCCCATAATACCACAGCAATCTGCCAACAATGATTTAATCATTTAATCGTGTAGACATCCACAAAACAGTTAGTTCCTGTTATCACTTAGATTACAGCATCTATAAACAGTCATTCCTTCACCAGCCTCTTTTATTTGTTTTTCTTGAAGTTACTAAGAAGAAGAAATGCAGCCAGTCATGTTACTTAGAAATAGCAAAAAAAAAATATATATATATAAAACTTCACCATATTAATAATTATGCATATTTTAAAACAAATTGTTTATGCGGAGGATCCGCCGTGGAAGTCTTCAGTTGTTACTATAAAAATATTAACGTATTAGAACGATCGCATTAATGTAAACCCGTGATCTGTATTACAGAGAGGAATACTATCAGACATTGTGACCAATCAAAATCAAGAATTTAACAGCATTGTGGTATAAATGAGTTGCACGTATATATCTATTCGCAATGATTTGAAAATGTAGCTGAAGTTTCTACACTGACAGTGTTTATGTTTAATATACAGGATCTATTCAGAATCAGTAAGAGGACAGAAGCTGGAGCCAGTCGCTGTCGCACTCAGAGACTCTGAGCTCATTAACCCCATTGTTGTAGAAGAGGTGATTGATTAGACTATAAAACAGGACACACGTCCTCTCTCCATCTCCAAGCTGATTGAATCAGAGCTCCCCATATTTCAAAGTTTAGGAGACGTGACACAAATCAGCTAGCCGGTACACATATGGTAGAATATACAAGCAACTAAAACGGTCTCGGTTTAAACCCTCAAGATTATTTACACATCTGGTTGATTTGTGTAGAATCTGCAACCCTATTCGATTCTACGGTAGGTCCTGTGCGTGCGTGATAACTGAACCATTCCCAATGCTATTTCGGATGGTCACGAATATCCCCCTTAGACTGGAGAATCGATTTTATTTATTTATTTTCATTCTGTGGATATTAATCAGGCCAAATGCACTTTGCTGTTGTTAGTGAATGGAATCTCTGGCAGCTACGGCGACTTAATTGGATTAAACTTTTGGACCAAGGACATGACGGAGGACGAACAAGGGATGCAAGAGGGTGGAGTCCACCCTCCATCCACGTCACCATCTTCATTATCATCATCATCATCATCATCCCCAACCCCCAACCTTCACCACCCTCAAGAAACTGTCGCAGTGGAAGGAAAAATGAGCCCATCCCAATCAACCCCCCTTTCTTCTCCACCACCCACTCCTTCATACACTCCACCTTTGCCAATATAACCAGAGCACTTAGTGGAATGTAAGTAACGTAGGAGCTATTTTTAGATCCCTTTATTTGACTTTGAGAGAGTCACGTTTTTTTGGACACGCTCGCTTTCGGAGCGCCAAGTCTGGAACCTACACGTAGCAGCAAGACACGATCATTAAACTTTGTAATAACAGAATTTATTTATGATTTCTTCTACATTTAGTGTCTTTTTTTTTTTTTAGGCCAGAATAAATAAATAAATAAATATATATAGATAGATTTATTGGCCTAAAACCCTTTTTTCTCACCAAACTGAGTAACTCTACCAACACAGTAAAATAAAATTATGAATTTGTACATCTTTAAAATATATTAATATATACAGTATATATGTACACATCACACACACACAAATCTGTTTGCAAAAAGACAACAAATGAACATTGACTCAGCCTCAGACTAGACACTGCAGTTATGAGTTTGCAGATAAAATATCACAGCACATGTCCTTTACGAGTCTTCTGCAGCAGCGACTTCCTTTCCTAGCAAAGTGGCTGCTGAACCGTTTGCATAATATCAAGCTGAATTTGAAATGGCACCCGCATTGATATATAGCGCACTACATAGGGGAGCATTTTAAATTTCTATTTGAACAATGCAGCTAGTTAAGGCGATTGTAACATCAAGTTCCCCATCCAGTTCTCAAATTTACACAAATATATGAATATACTGGATGTGTAATTATCTCATAGTTATGCCATATATTGTATATCATCAATGATATTGAAACAGTTTTCTAGATTAATGGAACAGCTAATACTATTTTTTAAATATATATTAATTACAAGATGATAAGATGGAACTATGCTATACTGTATAACATGGGACTTTGATTGTGGGTAGATAGTCCTTAAACCTGTATGCTAATGCACAGTGTATTTTATTTAAGACCTGACCTAGGATACGGTTCAGAGAAATAAATATTGCCTCAATGGGAATGGTGTAGTCACAGTATCTAGGGTTCTCCCTCAGAGCAGAAGAGCAAAATGAGTTCAGGGTTTATACATACCATACTGAAGAGTACTGAACCTTCAGCAAACCTGCTTCCCACTGGAATGATGTATGAATGATGCAATATATCACATTTCCCCCCACATTTGCTCCTGTTTTGCCATTCTGGCTTATCCTGCTGCAGCAATGGAAAATCCGATACATACGGTTAAAGTAAACTGTCCATTTTCATCCATCAAGGATGTTCATCTCACGAGGCACTGTCCTTCCTATCATGGCCATAGTCCTAATTGAAAAGGTAGTGGTCTTTACTCATTTTCATGAATAGGAGACTCTGGGCTAGAGTCCTCCTCCTCTTCAGTGAGGGTTTCCTTCCTGCTGAAGGTGCTGGCCAAGGTGACGCTGAGACGTGGCCGCACCGGCGCCATCTCATTCAGCCCGATAACATTCCTGTTCACCAGCGTGGTCCTGTCCATGATCTCAGCGCTGTGCTTGGCCACTACCGCGTCCAGGAAGTCATACTTGGCTGACAGTGTGCCACTCTCAAACAAGTACTTAAACAGGTAGGAGACGGCCATGTTGCCCAGGAAGGAGGCCAGCATGGAGACCGTCTTGTAGGGAAACCTCTGCATTACCAGATGTTCCACATCTCCCGTTCTGTGGTGCACCTTTTCCATGATGTACCAGCCTGGGTAGTAGATAAAAGGGGGCAGTTTGAGGTAAGGCTCACCGCCGCCGATGCGCAGGAGCAGGCCGAAGACATAGCCTGCCACCGAGCCATAGGTGTTGGTGCCTCTCACAAACAGAACACTAAGGAGCTGTGGGAAGATGATCACGTAGACCAGGTCTGAGCTTAGGTACCAGAGACCGTACACTGTACCCGTCAGGAGAGCCATGGCCGTTGCCAAAGCGCCAAAAACAAAGATGGTGATCCGCATGACCCAGACTATCTCTCTGTCTGATGCCTAGAGCACAAAAGATCAGAAATGGTAGCTGAAGATATAAGTAATCACATTTTACTGTATGTCTGGATTGTTTTATTGTTTTAGTGGGTGTGAAATTGGTGTAGATCAGTTTCAATGCAAAGTGTGACATTATTAGAACTCAGACAGTTGAAGGTTAGAATTAACATTGTGTTCTGCAACACTAATGTAATTGGTGCTCACCGACTGGCGGAAGGCCAGGTGGTAGATGTTCCTGGCGAACATGGAACTGGCTGAAAGGATGGATGAGTCAGCCGATGACATCACCGCAGCAGACACTGCCCCCAGCCCAAAGAAGGAGATGTAGGACGGGCACAGGTACTGCAACACGATTGGAAGAATCATTTCTGACTCGTCTTTCTTCATGGGAGGGATTGGCCCATAGGTCGTCTGATTCCAGTCTACAATCAAAAGTACAGAGATGGTTACCATGACAGTTACCTTCAGCTCATAAACCCCAGAATATGACACTTATACTATGTGTTGTATTTAGGTAGGAACACCGATGTGCCTTCTGGATATTAATGTACACTTTTAGAGCGTTTGTTTCGTCGAGGGTCCTCGAGTGTTAAGGATTCTCAGTTCCTGAATAGGTCCTGCATGAAAACTTTTCTGTTATAGGGTTCTCCCAGAGGGATGAACCTTAGACATTAGGATGCTTAATGGAAAAACTTGTTTTGGCAGACTTGATACGCAAAAAAGGCAAAGCCTTTCACCAACTGGGTACATAAGTCTAAAGTAATATCAAAAAATCCAGCAAAACACAATTTTTTTTTCAGTTAGACTGACAGTGGTCTGGCCATTGTTTAACTGACCAGACTTCAATATCATTCATGTCATATTAAATTCAGCTATTTTGGATTTCGTTCAAGTTTTTTTGCTGGAGGTTTTTGCTTTTGGCACATTTCTGTCTATTTATTTTTCAAACATGATATTTCAAAACTTATGTACTGTATATACCAATTACAGTACACATTCAAAAGGGCCTACATTTGTATTATCTTATTGCAGCAATATTTCCTAAAAGCCAAAGCTTCAGTTCCACATTGGATCTTTGATGGTGAAAATCAGTAGAATAAATCTGATTCGTCAGGCCTGCCTCAGATGTAATATTTACAGAGTTCACATCGTTAAACGGATAAGCCCTCAATAATAGATGAGGGAGACCAGCTGTTGTTATTTACACGTTTCTTTAGAGATCTGATGGGAACATGGCCGCCACCCTGGGTTAGTACAGGCAGGGGAAAGACCTCCCTGTTGCGAGAGTTCATTTCAGTAAAAAAAAAAAAAAAATTAGTCTGTAGCAATGAGACATTTTCCCATGTGAGGTTCAGCAGCTGGCACATAGTCATCAGTATATTCATGCTCCAGTGCTGTTTCAGATATTAAGCAAGAATGAGAATTTATGTACTAAAGAGGTCTTACTCTAGAAATATTGCTTTCACCTGTATGATTGATTTATGAGTCAAGCAAGATTGCAAGCCTGGATAACACAATGGTGTCATAATGTAAATGAGAGCACTGGAACATTTATTAAAGGGGCTGTTTGTTTGAAGAGTATTTTCCAGTTTTGCTTGAGAGCTCCCTGTCCTAAACTACTGTGCAGTCATGAACTGGGCTGATGTGTCAAAGATGGATGCCATATTTCCATGCTTAGAGAAGCTAGCATTTGGGCAGTCATCAAACAGCATTCTCGTTGGATTTGATCATGTCCAACTCAACTCAGCATCTAGTGTGAGACACACAATAATGCATTATCTGTGTGGGCCAGCTTGGCTAACTTGTTGCTAGTTACTAAACATGGAAAAGCAGAAACTAGCAAAACCTAGCTCCTTTATCCCGTAACACATTGGGTTGGTTGTGTCTACCAGAGCAAAATGAGAATTAATAAAGAAAATTTTCACATTAAGGGGGCTCCTGAATGGTCCCGATGTTGTTGAGAGATTGCTCGTATGAATGCTTACAATGTCATAGCCATGCGTAGCTAGCTTGTTAGCTGCCCCACGATGTTGTTGCAGGAGCGGGAGTTACAGAGGGAGTTGTATGGCGGACGCTCCCAATGAACAAAGTTACCAAAGCATTTTTGGTAACAGTAACAGCGCTTTGTGTCAGGCTGCATCATTGATTATTTTACAATAACAGCATGCACCAGAGTATTTTATTCGTTATTTAACACACTTCAGTCCATATAGGATTTCGCTGAGTTTTTTTTGTGATTGTTGGGGCCAGAAATGCTTGATGTCAAATGACACGTCTTGGGGCAAATCTGTAATTTTGAAAAATTGCACGCTCTTCCGAATATTACGGAAGATCGCAAAATTGCAGAATCCTGGTGGGACTGATACTTGGTCCTGATTGACAGAATGCGGATTAGTTGAATTAGATTAGAGACATTAATCATATTGCAATGCTCCAAAAATAGGGTGGTGTGCACGACCTTTCCTTAGAGTCTCTCATCCTGCTTTAATTGCTATAAAAACATGCAGCTAGCCACTGAACCATAGTTAGGATATTTTCGCAGGTCCTAATGCTAATGCCTAATGCTTCAGCTGACCTGTGGAGGCCCCAATAGCTCCGATCAGGACGGAGGGTATGGCCATAATGATGCAGCCGAAGGCAGCCAGGAAGGAAAGGACTTGGGCGTAGGTAGCTGAAGAGGCAGAAAGAACCCGCTGAAAATAGACCTGCCAGGGAATTCCCCCCAACATCTAGGAACAAGAACGGTATCATAAATGCAGACACCAAACCACCCAAGACAAATAAAAGCAACAGTTAACATGCTTTATAGCAATATAAACATAAATCTGATCTTTTAGACGCAGGTTGACATGGAACATCACATGCTACAGTAGGTCAAGTCACAGCTTTCACAATGAAAAGATTATTTTTGCTTTCAGCCATAGTTTGATGATCATGAGTAATCCTTCATAAATGGTTGAGGTTGGCTGGCTATTTCTTGCAGCACAGACATGACAGAATTACTTGCTTTACAATTTCATTACAAGCCCTTGACATTTAGAAAATACATATTGTTTCCTTTTTGCGCCTTTCATTTGGAATAGGTCACAGAGTTCAGTTACATTCTAGCATTTAATAATATTCAATCATTTCGTTTACTATATGTGTGGCAGCATGGGAAATCTCTTCTCATGGTGAAATTCTGATATTTTGTACTATATGTATATAATAAGTCTGAAAACCGAGCTGAAATGTTTCTCTTTTGCACATGTCTTGATCACAGGTAAAGTTCTAGTATTTTAAAATCTGTTTAAATGGGAGAAAAATGGACTGAACATTTCAACAGCAGGTATGTAATTACAATTTATATTGATTAGGTGTATCTGTTTCGCCACAGCACGTAAATATCATACAACTTGATCAAAGTATGATAAAGGAAATCACACTTGGCTAGTAAGCTTAGCTAGTTTTAAGCATCTTTAGCCGGAGTGACTGCTTTTAGCACTGTGCTTTTTAAACTGTCTTCTTACACAGCACGATGTTTGCAGGAAGAAAGCCTCGGCAAGGTTAGAAAGTAAATAGAAACATTTCTATGTTGTTTTGGTGAAATATATTTATGGCTTTGTTGAGGTGTCAGGTATGTTATAGGCAGAAAAAAAAAACTCTTTTTTAAATTAATTAATTAATTAATTAATTAATTTATTTATTTATTTATTTATTTATTTATTTTCCCAGACTGCCACACATATATTAAGGCAAAGATTGTCTCTGCATTAGGAAAGAGTTAAGTATCTGTGTTACAATAATGACTAGTTTAAATGTGAACTACACTCACCAGAAGGCAGAAATTGTCTGCCCACATCCATTTATCTGTGCTTTCGATCGACCCCAGCCAGGGATCCTGGTAGAGCTCCTTCACTGCAGTCAGGCCGATGTCAGACACAGCAGGGTTCGACAGCGCAAATGGGACACTGATCCACTGCAGAGAGAACAAAAACACTTTCATTTGCTTTGTACACATTTTCAGCTTAATTTCACCAATGACATAAAAAACAACAACTAGTACTTATTTCTTCAGATTTTTTTACACTGGAACAATGTAGAATATTGTAAAGGAAGACAGTATGTATATTACAAATACATTCAGATTCCTTTCACATTCAAGATTTTTGATGCCACTTTTCGTTAGGTCGTAAAATCTCTCATATTAACTTTCTTTAGTAATTCAGATGCCTGGTGTGATTGTAGACTACAGTCCGATGTGGCTAGTCAGATAGTACATATGACGCTGAATTGTCATCATGTAAAGTCAGCTCCAGAAATATTTGCACCCTTGGTAAAGATGAATTAATAAAGCTTATAAAAAAGCTTCTTAAGCTGGTTAATTAGCTTAACCTTGCACTGAAACCATGAGAGAACTCCAACCTTTAACTGAAGTAAATTTATTGTAAGGGAAGTAGAACCAAAGAGTCTAGTCCTTCCCGTTGCTAATTTGTATTCCTCTAATATCCTTAAAATGTACTTCAACCAGGAAGGAAGCTGCTAAAAAGAAATATGTCAGACATTTAACCTTGCTGTGACCTTGACCCAGGTTGGATCAATTCCAAAATCTAATCAATTCATCTGCTAGTTGCAATGATAATTCCATATAAATCCTACAGACATTCAGATATTGCACTAACAATAATCTCAGACGGATGCACAGGACCTAGTGTCGGAGGCATAAGAAAATTAAAAAAAAAACCCTAATCAAAAATATATACAGTATTTTTAACAAGTTTTGCGATTACTGACACCACTAGAATTTCTTATGAATAATGTTTAACTGATGTATTTGGTCATTTATATTTTACTTTTCATTTCAATGTTGTAGTGTGATGTTAGACTGGTATAACAGGCAAATCCTGCCAATTTCCACAACTGTACAGTACATGAATGTATGCATTAACGTTAGTGTACCAGTCCCACAAAGATGCAGAAGAGCTGAACCACGTCTGTGTAGGCCACTGAGTAAACACCGCCAACCAGTGTGTAGAAAATGGCGATGAGGGCAGAAATGATGACTGACATGTTAATATCAATGTCCACAATGACGCTCAGTGTTGCCCCTGTTGGAAACAAAAGTAATGGTGTGTGATTAAGAATTAGACAGGCTCTTTAACATTCAGTGGCTCTCCAGTGCTCTTCAATGTTATTGAAGAGCCTTAGTAATAACATAGTGAAATTTGCCAGGCCTGGCTTTTCTGTAAATGTTCTAAGACTGTTCCTGTCTCTTTTGGTTTCATTAACCATCATTTCATTTATTCTAATTCACAGTCCACTCTTATTAACCATACAACATTTATTTCCTTCTGACTAGAATTTGGAGACTCTGTTTACTCAGGGTCCTTTTGAATCATCCTCACCCACCTGTACCCCTGGCAACAGAGAGACATGAAGCTAAAACCTTCTCAATTTAAACAGGTCATAAGTAAGAAAAGTATCATTCTGAAGCATAAGTGCTTTTAAAAGAAGACAACAAAATGCTTAATTACAGGAATTAAATACAGTATGGTACAACATACTTAAATTAGAAAAAAATAAAATCTAAGAGGAATGATGGAGGAGCCATAGTGGTACCCTGGTATTCAGGTTCTTGGATCCTGGAGTTCACCCTGTCCTGTACATTTTAGGGTTTTCCTACTCTAATACACCTGATTCAGCTTAGGAAGGGTTGGTAATTAGGAAGGGTTGGTAATTATCTGGTTAATTGGATCAGGTGTGTTAGCACAGGTAAGCCAATCAAATATGGTGAAATGGTAGCTGAGTGGTTAAGATTTTTGGGCTACTAATCAGAAGGTTGTGAGGTCAAATCCCAGCACTGCCAAACTGCCACTGCTGGGTCCTTGAGCAAGAACCTTAACCATCAACTGCCCAGTTATGTACTTTCTCAATTGCACGTGGCTTTAGATGAAAGTATCTGAGAAGTGTGAAGGACAGGGGGTACTCCAGGACGAGGGCTTGGAACCTGTGTCCTGCTGGTGGATGCCAAACCTCTAGCTTAAAAAAACAAAACAAAAATAGTTGTCAGGCAGCTGACCAGTCTAGCTGAATTAATGCATTTTGATGCAATTAAAAAGGCACAAAGTTATTTCTCTAAAATCGATGAACTCGTTTTTGCATTTTCTTCCCCCCCCCGTCAATGCAACCAAAGTGGTGTGAAAATATATACAATAAATGTTATTAAAATACATATTAAGTGATAAATAATAATAATAAATAATAAAGGCAAAGAAAAGGAGGCTGATGTTTGTTGTTTATCTTTTAAACGTCTCCTCCAGCTCAGCCCTGACTGTGTGTCACTGCTCAAACCAGTCGTTTCTCTGAAACTTTGCTCTCTGTGCAACTGGTATTGGTTTTTTTCTAATTCAGGCTCCCGCATTGATTGACCTCCCGGTGTTCCTTACCGAGGGCTGATAAGATGGCGGCCGACCAGAAGATCTCCCCCATGAGCGCGGGGATGAAGAGCAGGCCTCCCATGCGCTTTCCGTACAGCTGCTGGAAAGGGTCCAACATGGTGACGTAGCCGCGAGAGCGCATGGGCTTGGCGAAGAACAGGCCACCTTAATGTCAGGAGAATGCAGAATAGAGATAAGATGATGACGATGATAATGATAATGATGATGATGTTGATGATTAGCCATGAATGAGAGAATACAGGAAGAGTACTGGTGGAGAGTGTGCATGGTAATAATAATAATAATAATAATAATAATAATAATAATAATAATAATAATGTTATTGTTAATTATCCTACCCACTACGAGACTCATGGCGTATCCAAAGGGAGCCTGCGCCCAGGCCAAGCCGAAACCGGGCAGATACACATACTCAGCCGTGCCGTTAATGTATCCACCTCCCACCCATGTAGCTGCAAATATAACACACACACACACACACACACACACACACACACGGTTTAAACACTTCAATTTAACCTGACATAACAACTAAATGGATAAACCATAGAAACACAGAGATGTTAAATAATTGAATGTATTGAAAGTGTATCTATAGCCTTCACTCTCAGAAAAAAAAGGTACCAAACTGTACTTTTCCTTTGGAACCATTTTTATTCTTTATACCGTATAGTATTCATATCTGGACTATTCATAAGGACCACTGGTGTAGCTTTAAATCTTTAAAATCTAATTAAAGTTACACCACATGAACCTTGCCATGTGAAAGGGATAAAAAAATAAATAAAATAAAAACAAACGTATAAAAGGATGGTGATGGTGCCAACCCAGCGGCAAGGAAAAGTACCTTTATTTCTGAGTGTCACCATGAATGAACAGTAAGTAATAATACAATATTATGAGTTTTTTTTTCTCTTAAGATAAAAAGATTAAACTTACATCTAAACTCACATTAAACATTTATTAACACTTTCTCTAAAAAAATAAATACATAACCGTCTCTGTTCCATTCATCAGTTTTACCGACGCGCAAAAACGCATGGCTTTCCATAGGCAGGGGGAAAAAAAGTCATTAAATACCTGTGGTTTGCTAAAATAAATAAATAAATACATTTTTTTAAAAAAGTTTTGAATAATAATAAAGACTTCCTTTCTTTACAGGGATTAAGCACGCGCTTTATGTTCGCACTGAGTCCTACCGGTCATGGTAAACGCTCCCACAAACAGTCCGATGTCTCTTCCCCCGACCATGATGGTCTCACTGCGGTCCGTCCCCTCCTCCACGCCGGAGTTCTTGTTCTTCCAGGCGGCCCATATTCCCACGCCGAGGATCAGCAAGTAGAAGATGACGATCGCCACCAGCCCTTCCACATGGATGGCCATCTTCACTGCGCTTCTGAACACCTCAATGGCATGGAGGAGACCTGATGCGCAGAGAGAAGAGAGAGGAGCGACCAACACACAGCTGATCAATAGTTTACAACTGAGCAGAGGGATTTCAACCCAACAGCAGCTGAGTAAAAAAAAAAAAAAGAATCCACCTTTATTTATTTATTTTTATTCCTGTGTATGGTTTTTAGAAATTTTACATTAAGAACAACACAGTGCGCTTGCGCGTCGTTAATTAAACTCATTGTTTAGTGAAATGCAACTCCAAATTTCAAGCTTGCTAAATTGCTTTTTTGTTTCAGCCTTTTATTCTGGTTTACATTTTACATCACACCTCTAAGGTTTACTATCCAACATGCGCAAAACAAAATGCGTAAAATGATATTATCCGCGTTATAAAAGTGAATAGTAGTGCCATCATCCACTCTACTTTGGAGTTTAAATGGTTAAAAAAAAATTTGGCACAGTGTATGCGTACTGAAACGAGTTAACAGTGTCTCTTACCTTTACGCAGGAGTTCCAGACAAACACCAGGCACCGACTGGGTGAAATAAATGATGTGTGCGGTGCGCGCGGTGACGCAGAGAGCGCAGTGTCCGCCTTGAGTAAGGAGGCAGTCCCGCACTTTTCACACGCACAGCGCGCTACACTCACGCTTATATGAGAGTAGGATTTCGTCAGAGCTTCGGTGAGGAACGTCAGAGTTGTGAATGGAGACATGTTGTTCAATAATGAGGTCAAACGAGTCGCACGGCGCTGGAACTCATCCAGCGGTCAAACCCAAAATCAGGAATTTATTCCACACAAGAGGTCTGATTTCACCATATTTCGATTTTTTAAAAATATAAAATTCATCGTTAGACGAGTTGTTTATTTACTTTCATTGATCATTTTCAGCCTTGTTAGGTTCATCAGTCATCTAAGTATAGGTCTCAGCCCAAGCAGTGACATGCCAGGGGATTCAGACATGGGGTGGCAAAGACAGGACAAGCCCACACTAACGGGGTGGCAACAAGTAATATGGATTGGACATGTTTAGAGTTGGAAAAATATCAGAATAATTTATTAGTGTTCAATGATTAGCTGCATAATAACATTCTTTTTTCTACTACCTCATTTCTTTCTAGTTTATAATATAGAAGAGATTTGTACCGCGATGGACTGGGTCCCATTCAGGGTACGTACCTGTTTTTAGCTGTTAATGTAAGCAATCACTAGGATCCCTATAGGAATATACAGTACGTATTGTTCTTAATATACATTCACAGAGGTTCACTGGGTTCTCCAGTTTCATCTAACCTACTAAAACATGCTGGTAGGTAAACTGGATACTTTAAATTGCCCCTGAAAGTATGTGTGCATTGTGCCCTGTTACGAAATGGCATCACATTGTGGGTGTTTTCCCACCTCATGTCCAGTGTTCCTGGGAGAGGCTCTGGAAGAGGCAGTAGTAGCAGCTCAGTGTTTAAGATGTTGGACTACTGATTGGAAGGTCATGAGTTCAAATCCCAGCACTGACAAACTGCCCCTGCTTGCCCCTAGAGCACAGCACTTAACCCTCAATAAATGTAAGTTGCTCTGGAATAAGGACGTCTGCCAAATGCCATAAAAATGCAAAAAGATTTGCTTAAAATGTCTACAACACTGCAGTGATGATTTAAATCAACTTGAGGTCCTCTCTTACAACACTAGGGTTCAGTGGTTCTTCTTCTAATTGAAACCCCTTCTGATGGAGAAACACTCTGGCATAGGGTCCTACGCTGAACCTTTAAGGAATAAGAAGAACCGTAAGGGGTTCCAGATTTTTCACACCTGATCCTGAGCTTCATCACTAAACACATTGAGTTCAAGCTGTGTTCAGTGCTGAAGAAGAGAACCGTATGTTCAATAAACCCACGAGAATTTATAACTAATCAGACGTAGCCACCAAATCAGCTCTAACCATACGGCTGGATTCTCCGAACATTTTTGGGTTATTTGTTTATTTATTTGATTCCATGTTCACTGTGCTCCAAACACACTCCTAGAAAAGAGCCTGAATCTAGAACTCTTAAGGGTTCTCTAGTTTGTTGCTCTGGTGGAAACCATAAAGGTTCTGTCTAGCACCCTACAACGGGTACAACCCTGAACCGGTTTCCTTGTTAGAACCCTTTCCAAGTAAAACCTTTTTAGGGAGCTAAGATCCCTGAACTATTCAAATATCCGTGCATCACCTCACTCCTTAAATCATGGTTCTCTAAAAGAAAATAAAGGATTTTTTAAATTGATATTATGGTTCTTTTAGGAAACATGAAAGATTCAAGAACTTTTGAAACAGTTCTTTTGGAGGCACTTTTAATGGTTTGAGAGTCTGTAGAACAAATAAAAGTTCTTACAGGGACATTTTGACTTTACATTGGAAATGAAGCAAGCAGTATCAAATAACTATGTTATATATAGTTTAAAGGTTGTTTGTTTTCTAAAATGGTTCTACTCTGAACCCTGTCTGATATGGAAGAGGGTTTCCCATAGACACTTTAAGGTTCTAGATTATTATTATTTTTCTAAAAGCACACACATGCTAACACTTGGGCAGTTTCATTCAACACATTATTCTTAAAGTCTTCTTAATTATGCAAACAGTCACCAAGCTGGGCTGGATTGAACATTTCCACACCCAAGCTCATTTCTCTCACTGCATCATCGTGGCACTTGACCGCATTCTGACAGCCATAAACAAGTAAATATTCTCTGTGGAGGTAAACACTGTGTTTATATTTAGAGAATTAACGGACTACGGCCACACAGGAAAAGGTGAGTTTAATTGCTCTCTGAAATATATGAGGTGAGGAACTTCTGGAGTGAGCCAATTTACCGGTGACAAGACTCCAACGTGGTCTAGCCGACCTTAACTCACATGAGTCGACTAATTTGACTCAACAAAAAAAAAAAAAAGAAAAATCTGACAGCCTGCCAAGACGCTTCCAATTATGAGCGTTGGGCCCTGAACACACCTCCCATGCAGATGGTACGGCTCTCTGTAGAGGAAGGAGTTTGGGAAAGATCCCATTTTCCTGTTCAACATAATACTCTATTTAAAAAAACCTGTGGCGATTTTAATGAACGGATTTTCTAGAAATGAAGCCATAACAAAAGCACTAAGACCGCTAACCAAACAGCCAATATTTACAGTATAAGGTAATGTGTTAAGTGTTTATATGGAAATTAAAGAGTGGGCGTGCCTTTAAGACCAATGTTTCATTGAATCCATATAAGGAAATATTCAGAAAGCAATTCATTTATGCAGATATATCTATACAGATTTTGTTAGCCAGCTTCATAACACAAAATAACCTGACAGGATTTGTGAAATTTGTGATTTTTAAGTCATAATCATATAATGTTTACTGATAGCCCTAGCCAGCTAATTAACAAAGTCTAACCTGAGAGGATTTTAAAGTTGTATTGTAATAAATGTCATCATCTTCACTGTTAATGCTAACCAGCTAGCTAAGATAAGCTAAGTTGACAGGATTTCTGAGAGGATTTCTAAGTCATATCTAATAAATGTTATCATCTTCACTGTTAATGCTAACCAGCTAGCAACAATTAGTGAACCTGACAGGATTTCATGGGGAATTTTTAAGTTCATAAATAAAGTTTGTTAGCAAAATAGATAACCATCACAGAGCTGACAGGATTTCTGTGAGGAATCATATATTATATTTAGGAAATGTTATAATCTACAACGTCAACGCTAACTAGCCATCTAAGGTTAGCTAACATGACAGGATTTCAAGGAGAATGCTAAAGTTTCCTTAATGCTTAAGTTTCCATAATCTTTCCTGCTTTTGTTAGCCAGATAGCTAAGGGATGCTAAGGGGTGCTAAGCAGGATATACCAAGAGGATTTATTAAAACATATTCACAGTCTTCACTGCTAATGTTACCTAAGCTAGCTAAGATCAGTTAACATGACAGGATTTTTAAACTGTATTCATGAGTGTTGTAATCGTTCCAGCTTTCATTAGCAAAATAGCTAACTGGTGCTGAGCTGACAGGATTTCTGAGAGGATTTCAAAGTCATACCGAATAAAATGTTATCATCTTCACTGTTACTGCTAACCTGCTAGCTTAAATGAGCTATCCTGACAGGATTTCAGGGGATATATTCACAATGTTATAATCTTTTCTGTTTTTGTTAGCAAAATAGCTAACAGGCGCTAAGCTGACAGGTTTTCTGAGAGGATTTTTGAGTCATGTTCATAAAGGTTCACTGCTAATGTTAGTCTGCTAGCTAATTTGCACCGGGCTGACAGCATTTCTGAGAGAATTAAGTTAGTATTCATAAATGGTTATAGTCTTCAGTGTTAATATTAACCTAGCCAGCTAACATCTCAGAGCACCTACTCAGAAGTGTGTCTCTGGGACGGTATATGATCTGTACTGCTGTAAGAATGGGTTTGTGGTCTGTAGAAAGAATCTTCACATTTAGGCTACAGATCCAGCAAATGTTGCTGCCTACCAGGAAATGTAGTTATAGAGAAATAAAGATGTGTGTTTGGAAAACAGCATGTGGCTGGGTGGGAAACTCAGCCTGTTGGGTATTGGGGGGAGTCGTGATGCGAGCAGTGCGTGTTCGCTCAGTGCGGGAGACCACGAAGCTTTAATGAGCACCAGACGCATCTGTCAAGTGCCCTTTGAAGTGTGCACTAAGCACAGTCGAGCATGCAATTCTCACTGCAAATGGCAAATTAACACCATAAGTGTTTACACAGTCTTAGCATTAATTCAGGGGCGTGGCTACATGGGCAGCACTTGGGATATTTCACCTTCAAGATATGCCTAGCCACTTGATCTCTGACTTCATATTACTTCTCTGATGGGTTTATTCGTCCTGGACGATCCTATACTACGATACGTTATGAATTAAATCTACAGGGTGTCTGATAAATCCTAAGAGAAATGCTACGTATACTTAATTTTGTATTTATTATTTACAACATATGTTCTACATGTTCACCCTGACGCTGTACGCATTTTCTCAGCCGCTGTATCATGTTTTTGTGGATTTTGCTCAATATATTCCTGTTGGTTCCTGACTTTTCAGACACCCTGTACAACTACAAACCCAGTTCAGTAATATGATCATCCTCGCCATTCATTTTGCACTAAGGACTTTCTGCTAATGCGACTTTAATCTTGTGATGCCACCGACTGGTGTGCTTTAACACCCCTCTCTGTGCCACCACTGGATCTACAGTACTGGATGACCTCCTGCTGTGTTCATTCTGTTTGTGCAAAATAACACATAAAACACCATCTCTGTTCATTAAACACCAGTGATTACGCTGTGAGGTCCACTGTAATTATTCCAGTATATTTCTTCAATTGAAAG
Organism: Cranoglanis bouderius; assembly: GCA_023630585.1. NCBI lineage: Eukaryota > Metazoa > Chordata > Actinopteri > Siluriformes > Cranoglanididae > Cranoglanis > Cranoglanis bouderius. The sequence continues at coordinate 4,832,309 of CM042552.1, forward strand.
GCAACCGTTGCTAGACTTGCATTAGGATGCTGCCAGCTAGTGGCTGTAAGGAGAACTGCATACACTCTCAAAAGAAACTGAAGCCCAGTTATTCAAAGTAGAGTCTTTGGAAAGCACCGGGTATTTGGGAAGAAATTTTCATCCTCAGACACCTCATGCTATTAATTAATTTAAAATCTCTGGCTTTAAAGCCTGTGATTTAAAATGTGCCGTAATCCTTTTCTACATAAGTTTTACAGATGTTTTTCCTCATACCACAGTGCTGGTGAATTCTTTATTCAAAAGTGAGCGGCTGAGGAAAAGACTTTGGCAAATTTTCTGTGGTATGAGACAAATAAAACACATCGGGACATGCTGTTATTGGAAAATAATCAGCATCCGTATGGTAACTGTAACTGTGCTTCGTGCAGCTTCGGGCTTCGTGTGATGGGCCGCATCACAGAACCCTGGTTGTTCATTATTGGCCTATAACAGCATTCACCTAAATGGTTTATTCCTTACATATGTGCCATTTTGGTTGAAAGTGAGTTCAGCACCTAAACTTCTTTCTTTAACCCTGGAGGGACTTGTATTTATGTGCTGAGAAAGAGTGGGAAGGTGAAGGTGAATGTGAGCACTTGTTCTTTAGTGAGTTTGTTGTACATGGATGGCTTGAGTGGATGAATGCAGGGTTTTCCAGGCTTGTAGACTGGAGGCCTGGTGTCCTCAGGGGAATGTACAGATTTGAGATGGACAGGCTCGTTAGAGCTGGACAGCTGTGAGGGAAACATTTTCCTTCTCGCACACTTTCCCTGGTGGCTGCTCTCTTTTCTGCTCCTGAGTGAACTTAGTTGTGCCTTAATTATAGCCTTCCAAAGAAGTGGGAAAGCTTCCAAAGGCTTTAGTAATGAACATTTTATTATTATTATTTTTTTTAATATCCATGGTAGGTTTTTACATTTGACTCCTGGTCATGAATCCACTTTTAATAATGTAAATCTAAAACCAGTGAATTTTGAACATGGATTACACTACCTACCTGTTATCTGATATCTCTAAATTGCTCTTAGCCCAAATTGAACATTATAACAGGATATCAATCTTCAATCACTTCAGTCTTTGAGCCTGGAACATACATTATATACATTTTATTCATGTGAGCTCAGAATTTGTCATATAATGCAATGTTGAATTCTTGAAACTGACTGCTTAGAAGGTGATGATTTTCTATTACGGCAGATCTTACAGTAGTGTCAGACAAAGTGCCAAAAAAATGTTGTTATTTAACAAAGAAAACATAAAATGATCAATGTGATGATGCTTTATGTAAGGAGACATGTGTTTAACATTTATGGAAGGAGTCTCCAGTGTCAGCACTTTGTAATAGCCAGTAAGAGGACATCGTGCCTTATAGTTTCTCTGTAACAAGCCATGCTTACTCTGTAACTTCTAGAGAAAGAATAAGAGTCTGGCGAGGGAACAACTGTTAACGAATATGTTTCATAGATGTTCCACGTAACTAAACAACGTTGCTCAGTCCCTCCAGGATTTTGCTCTCATAGAAATTAACACAAAATCAAGCAAACTCCGCAATATTCGGAGGAGCTTTCAATTTTTCAAAATTACTGCAGATTTTTGCCAAGATGCGTCATCATGTCATCACAACGCGCATTCAGCCAAATCCCTCTTCGATTCATGTGCGTTGAACATGAGTACAGATAAAAGGTCTCATTTACCAACAAACATCACTGCGAAAGACCGTGCAAAACTATTTCGTGCAATGGCGATTTCGCCATTGCAAGTAGTTTTCTGCAAAAAAGCACAAAAAATGCATTGCAATTGCAATTTTGAAAAAAGCCGCTGCAAAATCAAGCATTTTTGGCCGCAACAATCACAAAAACAAACTGTGAAATCCTGTATGGACTGGTTGCTGTGGTATAGGAGGAATATAACAACACCTGGGTCATTGATTTCTTTTCCTATGCCCCCAAGTGTTTTATTCTTTACTTAACAAATATGCAAACGCACCTTGGTTGTCTGAAACAATGATTTGTTTATGGCTTCATTAGCTATTTTGACAGTTTTTTTTGTTGTTTTTTTTTAATAAAACACTTATTTTTAACTAATTCACAACTCCTATTTAAAAATCTTTAAGCTTTAATGTAGAAATCTTACACATAGCACAGAATTATTGCCAACCAGAGCTGCCCCAAACATGGGCAACAATCTAGCAGCTGGAAAACTGCACTGTGTCTGAAAACTAAATCCATTTCTCAGGCACAGTGTAGAGAAATATCTGTCATTTGGCCTCTTCTTCTGTGGTAACTCCGTAAGAGGCAGATGGGCTGCTGATTAGACTGTGTTCATGCTGCCATGGAGGTCTTAATGGAACAGATTTGATTAGCGATGACTGAAGCTACAGGTCAGCCTTCCCACTGCAGCTGTTATATTCTATTACACTCACTGATCGCCCCACTGACCTGGTCACACTACAGCCTTCATTTGTTTATAGATTACTGCAATTAACTGAAGACTACACCCTTTTACTGTATGCCTTATTTTCATTACAAGTGTTCATCCTTGAGACCCAGACATGTACGTGCAATTGTACATTGACTGTATAGTTTTTGTTGCCACCACAAAGTTGATTATAACACCATAATCTGAAGCGTTTTATTCCCCTAATACCACAATTTGCCAACACAAATATTTTTCATTTATTAATGAATGAATATCCAATTATAGTTACATTTAACATTGTGTCCGTGAAACAGGACAAGTTAGTTCCTGTTATCATTTGTGTTATAGCAGCTATAAACGACCGTCCGCTCCCCAGCCTGCCTTTTTTCTCACTTTTGAAGTTTATAAGATAATAACAAAATTTAAAAAACACAGTTTGTTATCAACAAACCACAAAACTGAACTCCTCTGTCCTGAAGACTTTCCTGTGGCAGAAAACGTACTTACACTGGAGACTCCTTCCATAACTGTCTCCTTACAGAAAACTTTTATGTTTTTCCTTTGTTAAATAAAAAACACGTTTTTTTAGTCCGAATATTATTTAGATTATGTGGCGCGTCCCCGTACGAGCCCCTGTGTGTGAGCTGTCACAGCTGCAGTAACAACTTGTGTAAGGAATAACACATGACAGACTACGCTGTTATACGAAATTAATGCACGAATGTAACACAATGCGCAACGGAGTGTTAAATAAATGTTAAGTAAATGTTTCCTAACAAAAAACATCAATGATTATGCATTTTATTTTGTTAAAGAACGCTTTTTTTTTTTTAAATCTGTTTATTATTAGTCTTAGACTATGTATGAGCTGTTACTATGGAAACGTATTAGGACAAGCGCGTTAATATTAACCTACTGTTTCTGTTACAGTAGGAACTACTGTCTGAGCTGCTGTCATACAAAAATAATGTACACCTTCTGACCAATCAGATGCGAGAATTGCTGCGGTATAAAGCAAATTAATCAACACTTTCTGTCGAATCAGATTTGAGATTGTGACAGAGCTGTGGTATAACAGACAATTAACACACACTGTACCTGAAAACTGTGCACCTACAAGCTCAGGGTCAGTGTTACTGCTGAAAATGATGCACCATCCAAATAATATCTGCTCTGTAATTGTAGACATGTTAAGTCACTTAGTTGGTAGGTTTATAAATAAATATAAATAAACTGCCAACTAATGTACTATTAATCTCTGCAGTATTCTCTAGGTACCAGACGACTGCCAACTTTCATACAGACACGAATCCTCATTACTTATAGACCGTTTACTCTTTGAATCACAGTATAAGACAGATTTGAGACAGAAAACGAGTAGAAAACTACATTTTTTAAAGCATGAAGGACAGCTGAGTTTATATGCGTCACGCTGACGATAATCTTTTAGTTTGTGTTTGGAATTATAAAATTAAGTAAAGCAATGATTAAAAAAAATAAAATTGGGAATGTCTTGTAAGCCAATATTACATTTTATCTACACACCAGCAAAAACCCTTGGAAAGTTCTTCACAATGCTACATCAGTCACATTAAAAACACACACACACACACACACACACACACACACACACACACACACACACACACACACACACACATTAATGATCATCAACTTAGTAAAATTTTCCCTGCTCTGAGACAATGATGTGACATAATAAATATGTGATGTAATACATTTGTGGACTGTTTTGCTCAGTTTCCTGAGAAAAATGTAAAACTTTTGCCAGCTTTTAGCTGAGGTAATAATGTGTTTATGTGCACATTTATTACATTTTAAACACACTAGTACAACTAGTGAAATTGACCTAATTTGCCGGCTATTTTCAAGACAAACGATCTATGAAAGTGCAAAAAAAAAAAAAAGTCTGCGGTGCAACAGAATTAAAGCATCTCACACTCCCAAACCCTGAGCTTCCTGAACAGACGGCTCAGCGTGTCCTGCGAAGGAGGTTCGGTTCGTGATGTGGAATGGGACGACATGGTGGTTTTTCTCCGGATTCTACGAGCGTTTCATGTTCTCATGGTTCGGATCTGATCTGTTTGGGAAAGGAAGCAGTGAAGTCAACACACACTCCAAATACAAACTGGTGACTCCTGACGTCAGGGCATGCTGGCAGACAGGGACTAGGGTGTATAGTACTGTGCAAAAGTTTTAGGCACATGCAAATAAATGCTGTAGAGCAAAGATGCCTTCAAAATAATGAAATGTTTCTACATTGTAAAAAAAAAAATACAGTAAAGAGCAGTAAACAGCAGTAAATGAAACAAAGTCAATATTTGGTGTGACAAAAAAATAAATAAAGAAAAACAGTAGTCTCCGGTGCACTATTGTGCAGTTTAATAAAGAAATGAGCTGGTAAGTTTTATTGAGCATCTTGCAGAACCAGCCACAGTTCTTCTGGACACTTTGACTTTCGCACTCGCTTCTTATTTTTGCAGCGAAACCCAGCAGCCTTCATTGTGTTTTTTGTCTGAAAAGTGTCTCTTATGTAATATGCATCTTTCTTTAATGACATACAAACATTTTTCTGTAACATTTCATTTTGTGCTAGAAAACTAATGTTTGGGAATCTAAAATGTTTTTTGTACTGACCTGATAATGTAGAAGTCATAAAATAAAAAATCTATAACAAAATTTGTACTAAAAACAATATGGTGTCTTTTGCACAGTACCGTAAACATAAGGCTGAAGTCTAACACAATTTAAAATGAAAGGTAGAAAGTACAGAGAAAGATATTTGATCACTCTGGGCTGTATCATAACCTATCAGTTATAAAGGCTGGGTTTTTGTGTGTATAAATCTGGATACAGCCTTAAGTGGCTGAGAATGCCCAAGCTATGATAACACTTCACTACATCACCACAAGTTTGTTTAACTTCAAATACTTACAGTGCAAATTGTTCTATGGATGAAAAAACAACAACAAAAAAAAAAACATGAATCCTTCAACAATATAATAATGTCATTCCAGACACTAGAGTTAATTCAGGGGAAATGGATCATCGCTGATTCACATACACCAAGTTTTACTCCAATAAAATGACAAATCTGTACCTTGCAGCCAGTCGACTCCCTCCTGCAGACCCTCCCCCTGGACAGCGTTACTGGCACTGAAACACACACACACACACACACACACACACACACACATCTATATTAATGTTGTGGTTTGCGAAGGTGACACAATACTAAACCCTCTTCACTACTCTGTAGGCTGTTGTGGCTTAACACCAGAACCACAGGAAAATTTTCATTCTAATGAAATGGCCATATTGTCCTACCAGATGTGCCATGGTTTATCTTTGATGTTCTCCAGGCAGAGGAGCTGAGACACCTTCACTGAGGACAGAGCGTCTCTTAGATCCATTTTATTAGCAAAGAACAGGATGGGGATCCTCCTGTGTTTGATATCTACATACACAGAAGAAGAGCACTATTACTGCAGAGAAATTACTATTACTACAACTACCATTACTCCATTACACTACAACAGCTACTACTATCACTACTACAAAAACTACTACTACTTCTCTTACTACTACAAAAAAACGGATACTATGCCTACTACCTTTACTAATACTACTACAACAACAATTACCACTGTTACAAATGCTCTTACTACTACAACCTTTACTACTACCACTACTAGTACTACAATTACACCTTTTACTACTACAACAACTATAACTTTTACTACTACCACTACTACTACAGCAGGCACTGCTAATAATTTCATCAAGCAAATGGTTTGTCTTTGTGGTTGATTTGAATTTCACAAGACCATTTTATAAACTTTTTTTTTTTTTTTTTTTTTAAAGCACAGACACTCACCAGGATGGTTAAGGAGAGTATCAAGCTCTTCTTTGGCAACTACCATTCTCAGCTTATCACTGCTGTCAATGACAAATATGATGGCCTGTCCTTCCCTGGTCAAACAGAGAAAATAAATAAAATTAAATATTATTCTGGGAACCTTCAGTACCTTTTCTTTAGTAACATGAAAGGTTTAAGAATTAACACAATGATAAGCGGGATTAGATTTAGAGAAGTCACAGAGATGTGCATGACTGAATCACAGGGTTCGAAGCAACACAGTAATGTAGACAGTACAGTATATTGTTACACTGACAGTAGCAGCAATTTCACTTACTTGTAATAGTGCTCCCATAGGTTTCTATACCTGCCCTGGCCTGACATGTCAAACACTGTGAACGACAGACTATAAAGACAACAAGCTGGTCAATGCATACGTCTAAACATGAGAAAGAAAAAAAAATCAGGAAACAGAAACAGTGTCCATGCTCACCTTGACGTTTTGAATTTCTCTATGCTAAATCCAATAGTGGGGACGATGTCTTGTGCTTGAGCCTGTAGTGAGACAAAAGAAAAACCCATAGTCAAACAGCCAAGACATGTTACAGTGTAGTGAGAGGTGAATGTGTAACACAGTGTATTGCAGTCATGTGAAAACACTCATCCTTAGTGTGAGAACGACAATTACATTGGACGGCTTCAGCTGATTGATGATGGTGGTCTTTCCGCTGTTGTCCAGACCCAAACAAAGCACGTTCACCTCCTTCTTCTTCAGGCCCAGCCATCCCGCCAGCTTGTCGAAGAGCCCCATTGGCCTTTTTTAAAAATTTTATTTTAGATGGCAGCGACTCTGTTCAAAGCAAAAGGTTCAAAGCTCAGAGGGGCTCAGCTGCAGCGCGCCAGTGTGCTGGTGGTTCATCATCTGTAAACACTCGGTCAAAGGCTTGCAAGGACATAAAAAGCTATAAAATAAACACACCACACACTCCTGGCAGGTTGTTTGTAGAATTTAAAACACATTTTTATACATTTTTGCGGTAAGGGAGCGGGGTGTAATTTTAGTGCCATCTGCTGCACATGAGACAAACTGCAATGCATTTTACACTACACTGTTGACCCCCTCTTCAGCAAAATTCAATAGTATCTCTTTACTGCATGGTATTGCCATGACAGGTAATAATATAAAACTACTATCTTCCTATGTCCCTGGAAAGGGGGCTTTAACTTTAACATGACAAAAAAAAAGCCATGGCAGATGACCAGGAAGTGCTGTTTGCAGTTCCCTTTCTGCACATGCATGGTGAAGGTCATCCTCTGAGGGCTCTCAAAATTGTATTACTTTTTCAATACACTATCTGAGATAAATTAACATTTTATTTTTTTTGTCATTTAAACAAATTTATATATTTTGTTAAATGGTACAATGTAATTGTTGCCACATGGAACTGTGGTATGTGAATTCATGAACTGAAACATAGCAACAAAAAAAAGACACTAGGCTTTTCTAATAGTATATTTACTTTTTTTTTTTTTTTTCATTCAAAGAAAGAAAAACTGTTGTAATTTCAGACATTTTGCAACTGCACCTTATTCTCTAAATGTTATGTTTCAAGAGAAAGAATTAAAAATATACTTCACCCCAAAACATGTTTGGATCTCATTTTTGTATGTATTTTGAGTGAGTAAATCCATCCACTCTGAACTGCATTTCCTTTCAAGAAGATATAACTTTTACATGTTTACTAGGTGGCAAAAAAAACAAAACAAAACAAAACAAAACAAAACAAAAACAAAAAAACCTGCAACTAATAGTCTGGAAAATGCAGTAATTGGAATTGTAATTTCACACAGTTTGTGTTATTTTTGACTATATGATACTTTACTATACTTTACTATGATTGCACACTGTTGCAAAATTGTTGGCAACAATTTACTACCACCCTATAAAAATTATATATATATATATATATATATATATATATATATATATATATATATATATATATATATATATATATATATATATATATATGCATGTAAATGTAATAATTCATGCAGTAGAGGTTTATCCAACGTTATCCATCACTCTTATGAAATTTCTCAAACCACAATTAATTTGGAATAATAGTTATTAAAGTAAGATGACATTCGAACAGATTCATTTTAACCTCAAATTTAACCTCTTTGAACACTGTTAGATACAAGTGTCTTATTTATGTGCACACTATCCAAATGATAGTATTTTAGAAATTCTGTACAGTTTTTTTTTTTTTTTTTTTTAGGCTTAACGATAGCTGCAAATTGTCCTTATTTCAATATTTTATCATGAATATTGTCTTGGCTGGGAAAGTAATAAAGTTTAATCATACAGCTTAGAATAATAATAAATGAACCGACTATTAACTCATTTTGAAAGCCACAGAATTTGCAAATTCTTACCTGACGCAATCGAGCTATTACGAACTGTCACAATCATTGTCCTTAATCTTTACCAAATGATTCAGAAACTGTAAGTGTCCATGTTTAACACTGCCTTTATGCCAAGAACCCACATTCCTGTTTCCTGTTCATGCATTTCCACTGTGGCCCTTAAGTGCAAAACACATTAACAATCCAAAAACACCAGAACAAACATCAAAACTCAAGTACGGAATTAGAAATACATGGAGGTTAACTCAAAACAGAAAGGGTTGCTCCTTACTGAACATCACATGCTCGTTGCTGATTGGCTACAGTCAGTCTGGAAGTAACTGGGTTTGGATGCAACTGGTGTTATTGACCTTTTTGTTTGATTTTGAATGGCCACTGAATTAACTTGAGGTCAACCCTGATAAAAGATCAGAATAAACAACTTCTTCTTTTTTTTTTCTTATTTCACTCCTGTTGCTCTTTAATTAAGACAAGATTACGACTCTAAATATTTGATTGATTCCTGCCCATATTCAAGATGCCCCGCCCCCAGGATCTTTAGCTGCATTCACGCCATGTCGTAATTACCACAATTACGAGATTCTGACTTGTAAAAAGCTTTCGCATCCTCGTGGAACTAGAACTAGAGAGCTCCGACTTGTACCACCTGACCTCGTAATATTTCTGTGTAATAATTCATATAATTGACTATTATTAATGTCCTCATAATGCAAGACTGATCTGAAATAAACGAAAGACATTCTCAACGTTTGCATTTTGCAGCTGTCAACATCATCATCATCATCATCATCTCACACGCAGTCATTTTGGCGTACAGAAGCGGGTCCGAGTACAACGTCCGGGTTGTCATCTAGTAATTACAGTCATTCTGAACACAGCGTTATGTGACCCTCTATAGTGTCTACAAAATGACTGACAGGAGTTGCATCCAAACACAAACAAGCATTCCGGACCGGAAGTCAGTTTTTCAAACGGGTTTCTCCGCGACTTAATACACTTTTTGTTATGGCCACGGTTTAACCCATATTATTTTTTATCATGTTTTACATATCGTCCAGGTTATTTGTAGAAATAAGCAATCAAACAAATCGACTACTGCACCTTTAAAGCTCTTGACCCGTTAACAGCACCAGAGCTCTGCTTTTCCTCATCAGTACTGCCTCTTTTATGTGCGGCACAATTTAATGTCTGCTTTATTTACGTTTTTAAGCTACAGTCTGTTGGTTAAGCTAATCGATGCTACGTTAGCTGACTGGCCAGATCTTTTTAACATTTCAACACATTTTTACGACACAGAACTCGCACAGATTTCAGACTTAATCCGATGAGCTACTTAGCTTCCCGGCTGATTTAGTTAGTTAGCTCTGCTCCTGTTGTATAACCCACATTATCCAGCTACTTTGTTTACTTTACTTATCGTTTGGTCTAATTTAGCTAACTACCTCCCTACATGCAGGGTTAGCTTTCTAGCGTCCATTAATTCTCTTCTTTCATACCTGGTGCGCGTTATTAGCATGTTAGCTAATGCTGAGCTTACCTTGTTTTTTTCTTCTGGTTTTGGCGCAGTTATAGCTGCGGTTCACGCCAGTCTGTGGTGTAAATAATGAAATATCACGTCAAAGTAACAGCATGTAAACACATTAGCACCACGTATTAGTGGTTAACGCCAGCGGTATTTAAAACCTATGGAGGTTTTACACAAGGCGCAGTTTCAGGTTTGCAGGTTGACACGGCGTTGCTTAGTGACCAGAGCAAAACTGCGCACGCGCGCACCGTCGTGCGTCTTTGTTCAAAATGCATACTACTCTGCTACACACACACACCGCATCGTTACATATACTGTACTGTATACTACACACCGCACCGTTATATACTGTACTGTATACTACACACCGCACCGTTATATATACTGCACTGTATACTACGCACCGCACCGTTATATATACTGCACTGTATACTACACGCACCGCACCGTTATATATACTGCACTGTATACTACACGCACCGCACCGTTATATATACTGCACTGTATACTACGCACCGCACCGTTATATACTGTACTGTATACTACACACCGCACCGTTATATATACTGTACTGTATACTACACACCGCACCGTTATATATACTGTACTGTATACTACACACCGCACCGTTATATATACTGCACTGTATACTACGCACCGCACCGTTATATACTGTACTGTATACTACACGCCGCACCGTTATATATACTGTACTGTATACTACACACCGCACCGTTATATACTGTACTGTATACTACGCACCGCACCGTTATATATACTGCACTGTATACTACGCACCGCACCGTTATATACTGCACTGTATACTACACGCACCGCACCGTTATATATACTGCACTGTATACTACACACCGCACCGTTATATATACTGTACTGTATACTACGCACCGCACCGTTATATATACTGCACTGTATACTACACACCGCACCGTTGTATATACTGTATTATATACTACGCACCGCACCGTTATATATACTGCACTGTATACTACGCACCGCACCGTTATATATACTGTACTGTATACTACGCACCGCACCGTTATATATACTGTACTGTATACTACACACCGCACCGTTATATACTGTACTGTATACTACACACCGCACCGTTATATATACTGCACCGTATACTACACACCGCACCGTTATATACTGTACTGTATACTACACACCGCACCGTTATATATACTGCACCGTATACTACGCACCGCACCGTTATATACTGTACTGTATACTACACACCGCACCGTTATATATACTGCACCGTATACTACGCACCGCACCGTTATATACTGTACTGTATACTACACACCGCACCGTTATATATACTGTACTGTATACTACACGCCGCACCGTTATATATACTGCACTGTATACTACACACCGCACCGTTATATATACTGCACTGTATACTACACGCCGCACCGTTATATATACTGCACTGTATACTACACACCGCACCGTTATATATACTGCACTGTATACTACACGCCGCACCGTTATATATACTGCACTGTATACTACGCGCCGCACCGTTATATATACTGCACTGTATACTACACGCCGCACCGTTATATATACTGCACTGTATACTACGCGCCGCACCGTTATATATACTGCACTGTATACTACACGCCGCACCGTTATATATACTGCACTGTATACTACGCGCCGCACCGTTATATATACTGCACTGTATACTACACACCGCACCGTTATATATACTGCACTGTATACTACGCGCCGCACCGTTATATATACTGTACTGTATACTACACGCCGCACCGTTATATATACTGTACTGTATACTACACGCCGCACCGTTATATATACTGTACTGTATACTACACGCCGCACCGTTATATATACTGCACTGTATACTACGCGCCGCACCGTTATATATACTGTACTGTATACTACACGCCACACCGTTATATATACTGCACTGTATACTACGCGCCGCACCGTTATATATACTGTACTGTATACTACACGCCACACCGTTATATATACTGTACTGTATACTACACGCCTCACCGTTATATATACTGCACTGTATATTACACGCCGCACCGTTATATATACTGCACTGTATACTACACGCCACACCGTTATATATACTGCACTGTATATTACACGCCGCACCGTTATATATACTGCACTGTATACTACACGCCACACCGTTATATATACTGCACTGTATACTACGCGCCGCACCGTTATATATACTGCACTGTATACTACGCGCCGCACCGTTATATATACTGTACTGTATACTACGCGCCGCACCGTTATATATACTGTACTGTATACTACACGCCTCACCGTTATATATACTGCACTGTATATTACACGCCGCACCGTTATATATACTGCACTGTATACTGCACTGTATACTACACACCGCACCGTTATATATACTGCACTGTATACTACACACCGCACCGTTATATATACTGTACTGTATACTACACACCGCACCGTTATATATACTGCACTGTATACTACACGCCGCACCGTTATATACTGCACTGTATACTGCACTGTATATTACACGCCGCACCGTTATATATACTGCACTGTATACTGCACTGTATACTACACACCGCACCGTTATATATACTGCACTGTATACTACACACCGCACCGTTATATATACTGCACTGTATACTACACGCCGCACCGTTATATACTGTACTGTATTTACTATCTTAAGATGTTGAGTCAAAACACCAACATAGTATCTTGAAATATTGAGTTTTTAACTCGGAATAATGAAGGTAATATCGAAATAACTGTAACTCTTCAAGAATCTCACTGGCACTGATACGAACTGATACTAATAGTTGTTGTTATCATTAATTACCAGTAATTTAGCCGAAGGTCTATTTTCGTTGGGTTGGAAATGGTGCTGAAACCTGTAAACCCTGGTTAATGATATTCCCTTGAACACAGTTGAAGAAAGGCACATTTAAAATCACTTAAAGCGAGCTGCTAGACTGTACACTGGATGACTCAATGATTTTGACTCTTAACTGCCTACTCTTCCTCTAAAAACTCACTATATAGCAGCCTGTAAGTCGAGTGTGATAGTCTTTATTAATGTTGTCCTGCCCACCAAAATCTACAGCCTTGAGTCATTGTTGTTCTTACCGTTAATTAGCTGAATCCATTTTTGTATTTTCCTCACTTATTTTCCCTGTTATTTAGAACAGTAAACATAATCCTACCACCTACCACTACCGCCCATCGATCAGTGGGGTGCCGTCTGATTCTTAACACGCATACAGACTCCGAGACCTGGCCTCCTGATACACAGAACAAATAACCTGCAAATGTAATGCTTGAGTTTGTGTCTATAATTGCGCAACTGCTAATGGCAGCTTAGTCATTTAATTAGAATAGTCTAATACCCCTAATTTGCATAATAGTCACACTGACTCACATTATATTAACATATTTAAATGAAGTAAAGAAATGAAACAAGTGCACAGAGCCATGAAGGTATGATAAGACCACAGCTGTAGAAAATGACAAAGAAAAGGCAAACGAGGACAAAGAAGCTGCTGAAGGTCGATGATTTGAAGCTGAGATTTACAGACGTGCTTGAACGTTTGTGAATTTTCTACATTTCTGCATAAATATGTACCTAAAACATCATCAGATTTTCACACAAGTCCTCAACTTTGATAAAGTGAACCCAATTAAACAGGTGAGACACTAATATTACACTTTGTCATTTATTTGTTGAGGACAACGATCCAATATGTGGATACTTTTAGGACTTGTGTGTGAAAATCCGATGATGCTTTAGGTCATATTTATGTAGAAATGTAGAAAGTTCTAAAGGGTTCACAAACTTTCAAGCACCACTTTACATTTAGGTTCAGTTTAATAATCTGTACATAAGGCATGTTGTAAACACTGTGCAGTTGTAATGTACTTGTCCTTGTTTGCAGTTTTACATTTTTTTATTTTTTATTTTTTAATTTACAGCTTATATTAACTTTGGTGGAGCAAGTGCCAAGTCGAATTTCATGTGCTCAATAAAATGACTTCTCGTGCTTGTCACCGGTCATGGAGCGTATACAGTATGTGTCAGTTGTTCTCGCAGTGGGATCTGGTGACGCAAAGGCATGGAGTCTGATTTTTAAAAAGTTTTGTTACAAGAAATCCATCACTATCAAAGATATTATATTTATTATAGAGTTTTTAGAGTTATTAACCTATCTGACCAGTCCCTTCAGGATTTAGCGATTTTGTGAGAACGCAAAATCAAGGAAACGCCGCAATATTCGGAGGAGATTGCAATTTTTCAAAATTACCACAGTTTTGGGCCAAGACACGTCATCACAATGCGCGTCCACGTGCGTGGAACTTGAGTACAGCTGTAAGGTCTCATTTAACAACAAACATCACTGTGAAAGGTGAAAACAAAACAATTTTGTGCAGTTGCTATTTCACCAATTCAAGTAGTTTTCAGCAAAAAAAAAAAAAAAAAAGCACAAATTGCATCGCAAATTTAGAAAAAAGCCGCAGAAAAATCAAGCATTTTTGGCCGCAACGATCACAGAAAAACTCCGCGAAATCCTGTACGGACTGTTTGACTGGTCATTCGAATGAAATAGGTTTGTAAATAATATGAACTTAAACTTAATGTGTTCTGGAATAAAAAATGGCGGCGACACGTTATACATCGTGGCGTCCTCTTAAAAAAAAAAAACGACAAAACACACAAGGCATCCATCGTCGTTTATTTCTTACAAACATTCAATCTAATCAATCCACTTGAAGCTCTTTATTAATCCAGAATAAATTATAAAAAATAATATACTATTGTATTACTAGTCCCTATTCATTCCAGCATGTGCAGACTAGTTTTCCCTCGACGAGTCCTCAGTGTCCTGGACATATGCTCTAGTACAAGGACAGCCTCTGCATGTGGCATTTTAGTGTGTGTGTGTGTGTGTGTGTGTGTGTGTGTGTGTGTGTGTGTGTGTTAAAGTAAGCAATACAGTGCATTAATAGGAAAATACACTAATCTGCAAGGCATGTGTGTGTAAAGTTAGCAATAGAGGGTATCACTGAATTATTGTTAGTTAAGCATGATAACCTGTAAGGTGTATATATATGTGTGTGTGTGTGTGTGTGTGTGTGTGTGTGTGTGTGTGTGTGAGAGAGAGAGAGAGAGAGAGAGAGAGAGACCAAGTACTTTCTCTGCTACACACCACCCTACATTCAATACGTGTATTCTATTTATACTATAACCGACCCTTATCTAACTCACCATGACAATCTCGTCTGTCCCACCAAATAAATAAATAAATAAATAAATAAATAAAAGAGCTTTATAAATCTTGTGCATCACAGCAGAGTATGTAGGTCTGTAAGGTGAAGACCGGCGTGTACAATTGAGTGTGTGAGGTCTGATGCAGACGCACGAGACCATGGCTTTCAATCTTCCAAAAGGTCCAAAGCGATCTTGCACGGCGTAGCTGACTGCCTGAGGAGGTCAATGGTTTTGTGTGGAGTTTTTCTTTTTTTTTTTTGTTCTTTTCAAAACACAATTCTCTACTCCTACTCCCTAATCTTGCGTCTTTTCTTGGTCTGAAAAGACTGCATATATTGCTGCAGGAAAAAAATAACATGAAAAAAAACAAAACGAACCCAGACATACACATGTACATATAAATACCAGCATAAATATCAGATGATAAAGGATGGGTAAAAGCCGTATAAATCCACGCGACATTCAAGGTCTCTCGAATTCCTGGAAGTAGCATGATAAATAAATGATAAATATCTATTAAGACACGTACTTTGTTACATTAAAATAGCAAATATACTATTACAAAGTTCTCCGACTGTGAATCCAGCCAGTCACGGAACTTGTGGATGACGGACGGATGACATCACCATAGCGACAGCGCCATGTTTCCAACCCTGATTGGTTGTCCATCTCCCAGAGACGCTTTGTTTCACGCTGGTCCCTTTTCCCCTTGATTGCTTTTTCATTTGGAAGCCTTCGATGGCCGGTTGAAAAGTTTTGAGAAAGCCTGAAGTTCTCTCATTGCGGTTAGTAAAACTGACCAGGCCTGACTATTTGTGTATGTGTGTGTTAGTGTAAGTGTGTGTGTATGTGTGTGTGTGTGTGTGTGTGTGTTAGTGTAAGTGTGTGTGTGTGTGTGTGTGTGTTAGTGTAAGTGTGTAAGTGTGTGTGTGTGTGTGTGTGTGCGCGTGTTGGTGTTGGCTGGTCCGTCTCATACGTGGAAGCCACTCTGTTGAATGTGCAGGAGCTGCAGTCGCAGTGTCTGTATGCTGCTCACTATCCTCCTCTGGTGGCCGATCAGAGACACGCCGATCCTCCTGACATCGCTGCGGAGACGACAGACCACATGTGCGTTGTGTGAGGTTCAAAAGTCTGCTATAAACCGCAGCGCTGTTGTGTTGATTCATTTTCTATAACAGCACGTCTAACTGTGCTTCAAATCGCATGTTTGTATTAATATTAATCCGCTCATCCTACTACATTATAATTTCTATTGCAACAGCTACGCACTACGGCACATAATCCACATAATCTACAACTAGCACTAATCAGATTTTTAAAAATGGGTTGTTTTTTTTTTTAAAAAATGCAAGGAGACGTTTATTTAACATTTATGGAAGGAGTCTCCGGTGTCAGAGATTTGCAGCAGTCAGTACTTCTTGGTAACATTACATCTGTGCTTTTTGTCTTATCACCTTGAAGAGGTTCACAGCAGTAAATGTAACTATAAATGGATAAAAAGTATGACACGTTCGTTAATAGATTAAAAATTGTAATATTTGGCAAGTTGCAGAGGTATAAAGAGGAATAAAACATTTTTGGACGTGCTCTTATGGGAAAATAATGATCTTCCGTGTTATGCCGCATTACACCACCCCATTGTTGATTATTTTCCTCTAAGGGCGCAACCCCAAGAGTTTTATTACTTACTTAAACATCCTGTCAAGCCTTAAGCACATTGTATAGAAAGTTTTTGTAATGTTAAAAAAAAATGAAACCAAGTCAAATAATGTTAGGTTGACTTATGCAACCAGTTTATTGTAAGTTGTTTCTTTTTTTTTTTTTCTATTTGTTTTTCACTTAAATGCTAAAAAGATCTCACATGATTTATCTTGATTTCATTTTTATATAATATACAAATCCCTGCGATTTTAACAGGGGCGTGTGGAATCCGCTGTAGGTCCAGCCTCAAGTTTATTATTTTTGCTTACTGTAAAATCCATTTCTTTTTCAGATGTAACAAATCGCCGGACTGTCTTACTTACTCGATGCTCATGCTGGAGATGGAGTCCAGGGTCGTGTACCCTGCCGCTATGAAGTTGCTCTTGTACTGACTCATTTTGATGGAGTCCAGCCAGTCGCCGATGGAAATGAAGAGAGGATAGTCAGGCAGGTCGTCTGGGGATTCGGGTAAACTGTGCAAACACCAAGGACAAACACGGCACCGTTTAAACGAAGGCGCATGGAGGTGCTCGGTGAGATCAAACTCAAAGTTATAAGTCAATATAGGTCATGGTGAGAAAAAGATCAAGCCAAAAAAAAAAAAAAAAACTGAACATGGCACAGCAGATTCATCCTACTGCGTTTTGGAATCTGACAAATCGCTAGCTCATGTTAACATCTCCTAACTAAAGCGGCGTTATATCACCTCGGCAAGGACAGAACTCCAACAGGGATCCTCCTGCACATTACCGTGCAGCTCACTCAGCTCATGAAGGACTTGATAATTGGCTCGTGAGTAGAGACTATAAAGTCCGTCATTACCATTACTGGGGTCGTCTACTGACATCAATAATTTATAATTATTACCACCATTCTGAGCTGTTAGTTCTGTATGAATGCTCTAATCTCAATCATTCCTAGCTCTGCGAATATTACGGAGCATGCAGTACATTATTATTTTATGAAATCGTCCAATCAAATCCTGCGTAAATTCAACCCTCATTGCTGGTAAATTCTACACAGCTTCTAAATAACGTTCTAGTAAATGTGGTGAATATGTTAAAGGAAGATAGTACAAGATGTCCATGTCTGTCCATGTCATTATTTTACTGACTTGCAGCTACCGGTGTTGGACATTTACATATTGACGCATTCATTATCTGACGTCGGAAGTGGTAGCGTGGTGGCTGGAACTCCACCTGTGCACATCCTCCACCAGCGTGAGGAGGCTGCTGGGGTTACGGATGAGCTTGTCCAGGAAGCTGAGGATGTCATGGAAGTGAGGCCGCCTGCTGCGCTCCTTCTGCCAGCAGTGAACCATCAGCTGGTGCAGAGCCACTGGGCAGCCCATGGGCGCCGGCAGCCTGTAACCCTCCTCTATGGACAGGATCACCTGCAGGGAGGACACGCAGTGGACATTTACACACTGTCACACACTGGCTGGAGATGGTCTTTCAATATTGCATATGAAGTGCTTGAAATGATCAATACAGTCGTATAGCGTTACTGAGTTAATGATAATGATACATGTATCGGCAACATGGATGGTTTTCACGAAAAACATGACGGAACTGCGGAGCCTCAAGTGGAGCCTTCGCTTGTTTCCACATGTCCTGAAGACGTAGGAGAACTCTACTGACAAACATGATTGGTCATTACAAACAAGGTGTGTCCAAACCAATTCATTTCATGACTCTGAGGAGCGGCAATCTTCTTCCTGTAGTCATGGACACTGTCATGATCACCTGGAGTACTGGAGCACTCATACACAATGGCTACTACCACACCACAGAGTATGTAACCTAGTAAAGTGGTTTCTTCATCGTGTAACCCTTGGAGACATCATCCGAGCAGTAGGTATGCTTAGCTCTTTAAATGGTTTTACATTACGCCCACAGATAACCAATCATTTCAAGGAGGACCAATATGGTGGCCAAGTATCATTACCTAAGGTAGGTAAGTGACACGTTCTGCTGCTAGATGGTCCAACATGGATACCTGAAAGATTTGCTCTTCCCAACACTTACACAGTACTGTTTGACTTTACTCTGCTATATCCGTACACTGTAGTGATTTATAAAGAGGATGGGTTCCATTTTGAATCTGGTTCCTGTCAAAGTTTCTTTCTCATGACGTCTTTCTTTCCATCAGAGATCTAAATGTTGATCTGGAGTCCTGTAGAGCTGCTTTGTGACAACGCATATGGTTAAAAACCCTCTACAACAGAGGTCACCAACCTTGTTCCAGGAGATCTACCTTCCTGAAGACTTTAGCTCCGACCATAATCGTGCCCACCCGACCATCTAATCACTGCCTTAAGTAGTTCTTGATCAACTAAAACTGGTGTGTTAGATTTTGGTTGGAGATGAAACCTACAGGAAGGTAGATCCCAAGGGAGAGGGTTGGTGACCACTGATCTACAAATCAACTGAAATTGAGCTCACATCCTGATTGGACATCTCCCAGTACGGCCGCTCTCCGTAAGACATCACTTCCCACATGACGATGCCGTAGCTCCAGACGTCGCTGGCTGAGGAGAACTTCCGGTACTGGATGGCCTCCGGAGCCGTCCAACGGATGGGAATCTTCCCTCCCTGCGAATAAAAAAAAAAAAAAAAAAGTATCAATATCTCTTTCCTTCAGTCTTCAACTTTATCTTCAGGTCAGTTCATCTTTCTACAAAATCCATCCATTTCATGTCATACAGAGAAGATCCCATTTCCACATAATTCACTACTCTCCTGAAAATCCAATACGTGCAGATTGTGTTAGCTGATCAAAGACTTTCTCTCATACAGTATTAAGGCTAGATTTCGATGATTCTTTTTGCAGACACTCCATTATCGTCTCACACTATCATCCTACAGAAATGGCTCTCAAAGTCCACTTATACTCAACACGCTCAACTCAGTTATACAGCCAGGTCCTGAGCCAAACCGCATTTGTTGAGTCCAGCTGCACGGCCGCCTTTCTGACTCACGATCCAGACAGATTAAAGAAATGACAGTAAAAGACTCTTTTGGAGCCAAGACCAGCATGGAGCCAGGGATCTTCTAACCAATATTACAGAAGATGAGTGTAGTGTTGGGTTTCTGAAGCACGATCTTGACAAACAAACCAATTACACTTAACATAAACTCATTTTATTTAATGAGTGTTAAGTGAGAGCTATTTCTAAGTGATTCTGGAGACTTTAGGCTAGTAGGATAGTTTCTATATTGTCTCAGATGGCTAGATAGATACTGCGCGGAGAAAAAAAAAAATCAGTCCACTAACCTTATGTAAGGAATAACACATGGCAGAGGGTGGTGTTTTACAAAAATAATGCAAACCCTGGGATGCGATGCAGAAATGCTTTATAACTGTATGTGTTAATAGACTTTATAAGGCTTCTCAGAATCTATAGCAGGTGTGTGTGTCTCACTGTAGTGGTGTAGGAAGCCTCTGGGTCGTCCTCCAGGACCCTGGACAGGCCGAAGTCCGACACCTTACACACCAGGTTGTCATCCACCAGAATGTTCCGGGCTGCCAGGTCCCGGTGGACGTAGCCGATGTCGGACAGGTACATCATACCGGAGGCGATGCCGCGCAGCATACCGACCAGCTGGATGACGGTGAAGTGTCCGTCGTGCTTCTGCACAGTGAGAGAGAGAGAGAGAGACAGAAAGCAACCGCTAAAAATTATACAGCTAGTCAGATTTCTCTCTCTCATATCTGATGCTGATAGATGAGTGAACAAGGATCTCTGCTCCTGACTCCAAATTCGTAGCTATTAAAATAATAAAAAGAAACATGCTTCATGTTTTTTTAATGCCCAAGAAACTACTAAAAACAAAAAATGGTGTCAAAGCACATCTACACCTTCACCTCATTAAAAATGCAAGGCTCTATAAATATGCATGATATGCAAATTAAAAACAACCCTCCCAATGCTACCCTGTGATGTGATGTCTTGCTGTGAATGCTACTCTGTAATGTCTGTCTCTACAAGTATTTCTTATAGTTTACTTTCTGACAAAATAATTAAAGAAAGTAGTTATAAACAAGCTGTGTTCTGTAATTTGTATCACAGGCTGCGTTCGAATTAAACATGACGCAAATGATCAAGAAATGCCACAATCAATACGATTTCTTTTAGAGTTTTTCCACTGTTACTGACGTTTCTAGGTCAACAACCTCAAGCCTTGACCACATTACAAAAATTATTATTTTTTTAAAAAAAATTCCAGATTCATTATTTAGGACTATTGTAACATCTGAACAATTTATCATTCATCACTGACATACTGCATGTAACACAAGTGAATAAAAACCAAAGCAATATTCCTTCAGTCTAGTGGAAACATTTCTTGACACAGCTTTTAAAAAGTCGGGAGGTGTGTTTGAAAGGGCGCGTCTCTTTCATGTCCGGCTTCGAACAACATGTAAGCGGTAAAACACAACAGGGCTTGGCCTTAAAAGAAAAAGAAGCCACGTGTGATGTGTGTGTTGCACTCCTTACTTAAATGTAGAAAGAGTGTCAAATCCAGATTCACACAGATATATGTAAACTGCATACATAACTATAACACTGTATAGAACTGCAACACAATATACTGAACACTTCTTGTACCTTAGCGTAGCTATAGATGTACTGTATATGATACACACACGGTACTGTGCAAAAGTTTTAGCCACTTTATTTTTTTTTTTAGTAGAAACTTTGCTATAGATTTTTTTTATTTTATGACTTCTACATTATCAAGTCAGTACAAAAAAACATTTTAGATTCCCAAACATTAGTTTTCTAGCACGAAATTAAATGCTACAGAAAAATGTCTGTATGTCATTAGAGAAAGCAGCGTATTACGTAAGAGACACTTTTCAGACAGTAAACACAATGAAGGCTGCTGGGTTTCGCTGCAAAAATAAGAAGCGAGTGCGAAAGTCAAAGTGTCCAGAAGAACTGTGGCTGGTTCTGCAAGATGCTCAATAAAACTTACCAGCTCATTTCCTTATAAAACTGCACTAATTGTACCGGAGACTACTATTTACTCCTTACACCTCAAATCGCAGACTGCGCTCCTCACAGTCTAATTTGTTGACTGTTCCACAAACCCGGTTAAGGTCTATGGGTGACACGGCTTTTTCTGTCTATGCTCCTACCCTTTGTTACTCTCTTCCTCTTGAACTTAGGGAAGCTCAGACCTATGACATTTTTAAAGCTCAAATCAAGACATATCTTTTCAAAACTAGCATTTGCTTGTCGATGTTTACTTTTTTATTTTTTATTTATTGTGTCATGTGCTGCTTATTTCGTGTACAGCGCTTTGAGAAGCTGCTTTTAAAGGCGCTCTATAAAATAAAGTTTATCATTATTATTATCGTTATTTTAATTTTTTCGTCACACCGAATATTGACTTTGTTTCATTTACTACTGTTTACTGCTCTTTACGGTATTTTGGAGGCATCTTTGCTCTACAGCATTTCTTTGCATGTGCCTAAAACCTTTGCACAGTCCTGTATATGGATGAAGAAACGCGTCCATTTTTATTGCTGAACTCCTACTAGTGCGGCGTGTCAAGATAACGAAAAGACTAAAATAGCACGTACACTCTTGACGGCGACTCCTAGAGACATTTCGAAATAGTAGCACGCAATGCGATACCCGTAATATTCATTCGTTAAATAAATGAATAAATAAAAAGAGGAAACTGCGAGTGTCTCTCTCGTGGCCTCGTTTAATATATATTTGGTAATATATAAGGCAAGATATAAGTTAAATATACAAGTGCTGGTTCACTTGAGGTGTGTGTGAATATAACAGGGTTTAAGATGCACTTAAAATCACTAGCAGTGAATGATTACTGAGAGGCAGAACAGTTTGAACAGCAGCTTTAAACTTGTTTTAAGCTGTTGTTACCCTCAGGAAAGAGTCCAATGAGCCGTTCTCCATATACTCCACCACGATCATCACAGGACGACCTACACACACACACACACACACACACACACACACACAAAACAGAATTCGATAATCTTTAAAATCATCTAAAAAATGGAGAAACGTGCATGCAGGTGGCAAATAGAGAAACAAAAACAAACGAATAAACCACGTTGGGAGTGTACGGTTATAGGAAAATAATCAACTTCAGGGTGCTAACAGTATCTCCACTTCAAATCAAGCTACCTAACATCATCCCGTCGTTGATAATTGTCCTATAACAAGACAACCCCATGTGTCCCCCCCCCTTTTATATCAGAGCAAAACAGGCGAAGAGTTTTACCTGAAAAGTTTAATGAAACCGACAATGAAGTGTCAAATCTAACACTGATAATGTTAATGGTGATTAACCAACTGTGGCATTCTTAAATGCCACAGTTGACTTTACAGCGGGTAATTTTATAACACCCCTCCCCCCCCCCTAAACCGGAGGTGGAGGAAATGCTCTTTTTAAAAAAAAAATCTTTTGAGGCAGTTTTGAACGATTAAATAATTTAACATGTTTTTGTTTTTAATGTAAAATTGCGAGCAGGGACACTTTCAGATGTTTAAAAAAAAAAAAAAAAAAAAAAAAAAAAAAGATAATCAAAAAAATATATATCACTAAATATACATTTACACATTTTGTCTAAAATGTTTATTTTATGACTTCGGCATTATTAAATTATTATAATTTTTAGATTCCAAACATTACTTTTCCGACAAAAAAACGAAATGTTACAAGAAAATGTTTGTACGGCAGTAAAGAAAGCAACATATTACATAAGACACCACGTTTCAGACAAAAATCATAATGAAGTCTGTCCGGATTTATCCGCAAAAACAGAAACAGGTACGACAGTCAGAGTCTCCAGGAGAACTGTGGAAGATTCTCCAAGATGCTCCGAAAAACTTACCAGCTATTTTCCTTATAAACCTGCACAAAGTGCACCTGAGACTACTGATGCATTTTAAAAAGCAAAGTGTTGTTACACTTAATACTGACTTTGTTTAGTTTATTACTGTTTACTGCTTGTAATAGTGGATTTATTTTAATGTACCAATGTTTCATTTCATTATTTTTGGAAGCACCTTTGCTTTATAGCATTTCTGTGCATGTGCCTAAGACTTTTGCACAGTACTGTAAATGCTCTTAGTTGGACTTCACCGGCATTTATACGTAAACTCGCCTGTGCTCTGACCCCAACTTCCTAACAAGCTGGGATATGCGAAGAAAAGAATTTCACTGTGCTGTAGTGTATATGTGACAAATAAAGGCTTCTTCTTCTTCTTCTTCTTCTTCTTCTTCTTCTTCTTCTTCTTCTTCTTCTTCTTCTGTGGCTGCGGCCCTTTTGTTGCTCGGCATAAAAACAGCGCGAAGGATCTCGGAAGCGAAACCTTGTTCGCTTTGAAAACAAGCGTTTTAAAGTGCGCTCTGAAGTCAACGGTTTTCGTCACGTGAATTTGCACATTACAAAATGGCCGCCGTGGGCGTTTCTCCCTTCGAATTCCCAGGCGTAGGTACAATATGCATCGCAGTGCGTCGTGGGATAGTGTGTGTATCAAAGCCAGTGAGACTCCTCTGAATACCCTTACATGGGGTTTTCGCTGAAAATTTACTGGATGCATGTTATTTATAACTCCAACCAGGGATACATGTGCCATTCATGTGCACCAAACACACACACACACACAAACACACACACACACACAATTCTAAAGCAACTGAAAAGCTGTTACATAACAACAACTTCCCCCTCAGCTATCTCAGTGTGTGACCTGCGTGATCAGAGAGCACTTCGTATCGCACAGTTCTGCTACAGTCGCACTCAGCCACTCGCCCTGAACCTCTTGTTTGATTTCTCGAACTATCCTGAGACTGCCTGAGCGATTACACTGATTAGCCGATTCCCCCCTGGTGTGAGGGGCATTAACGAGAAGAGAAGGAGAGACAGGTTAAAAAGAGAACGAGAGATAGAGAGAGAAAGTACCGGGATGAAAGGAGATCACAGTTCGCAGACCCTCAGTTCCTGTTTTGTTTGTTGTGTGTTAATTTCTGAAAAGCGCCTGATGTGGATTTGATATAATGGCAACCGAAGAGCTTTGATGAATCTGATTAAAGGTGCTGTGTGATTTATTTATTTTTTTATTTATTTATTTTAACAGCTGTTTTGTCAACTGCTATATTAAAACCTTTTCAGCTTTAATGCGACTTAAATTAGTGTCTTGGATTATTTGCAATAAAAGTCGTAGTGAAACTATGACAGCGATGATGCAATTTATGAATAATGATTCATATTTATTTGCGTTGTCATGCATTGGGTTTTAGTTCACTGGCTGAAGCCTGAATGTTTTTCACACATTAGGTGAAACAGTTCTGTTCAGCAAACATGATAAACGTGAAACAGTATGAATGTGGACTTTTATGGTTGTTTATGACCTAATGTAAGTCCTGTGTGGTTTTAATACGGCTTCATGAGTGAAGAGTAAAACACGTAAGATTCCAGGGCATGCTGTTATAGGAAAATAATCAACAATGGGGTGGTCGCTGAACAGAACGTCCTGTAATGTTTTTCAAAAAACGTCTAACCAGTGTAACTAACATTATGGAAAGCGAGTGTATACATTACTACAACGTATACAAACGCTAAAATTTTATCTAACTGTGAACGGTTAACATTCTTAGTACATTGAAAATTTTAATTGCTATCATAACAATTAACAGTAACTATTGTTATTATATGTTACAATAACTAATATATATATATATATATATATATATATATATATATATATATATATATATATATATATATATATAAAAAACACCCAAGAAGAACATTCTTTGAAGCAAGAACTGTAACATTCGGAAAACATTTCGCTAACCTGAAACTGTGAGCTGGGAAATGTTAGTATAAATGTTCCAACACCTTACATGTTGCTGCAACGTTGAAGGAACGTTAATAAACGTTAACACAAT
Source organism: Cranoglanis bouderius (assembly GCA_023630585.1). Taxonomy (NCBI): domain Eukaryota; kingdom Metazoa; phylum Chordata; class Actinopteri; order Siluriformes; family Cranoglanididae; genus Cranoglanis; species Cranoglanis bouderius. The sequence continues at coordinate 4,858,531 of CM042552.1, forward strand.
ACTTATTTTTGTCTAACTGGGAACCGTTAACATGAGAAGCATTGTTTTTTTCAGCATTATATTAATCAGACATATTACATATTACATTAAACATATTACATTAATTAATACATTAATTAAACCCAATTACATAACTATGTGTGATTCTTTGTATATGTTTAAGTTGTAATGTAACTGCAGTCGCTCGCCATTTCAGCACCGTTATATTTCTCCGAGCTCTGATGATTGGCGGAGGAGTGTAGGAGGTGTAGGAGTGGCGTCTTACTCTTCGTGACCACGCCCTCCAGTCTGATGATGTTGGGGTTGTCGAACTGTCCCATGATGCTGGCTTCTCGCAGGAAGTCCCGCCTCTGACGCTCTGTGTAGCCGCCCTTTAGGGTCTTTATGGCCACAGGGATCTCCTTTTTCCCTGGAGTGCGGAGACGACCACTACACACTTCCCCAAACTCACCTAGTACGCACGCGCACACACACACACACACACACACACACACACACACACGCTCAGTGTACAATGGTGGTTTACTTGTATGTCACCACTCCAGTCACTAGATGGCAGTGGCATAATTATAGAACTGAGGTCCATATTGTACTACAGTACAAAAGTTTGTATCCCCCATAATAAGACAGATAGAAATGAACACGGATCGGACACCAAAGTCAAAGAAAAATAATGTAATTAATATTTCTAGGGGTCTGTACAGTACAATTCACAATTATGTCACTAAAATCCACAAATCAGACTCTATTCTACTCGAATCGGATGCCACAGTAAATAAAAACTACATTTACATATTTTTTTGACACCACAAAAGACATGTTAGAATCTCCACTAATTAATGAATTCATCATTTTTTAAGTTATTTACAATTTTTTTTAAGCATATAAAGTATTCACTCTAAACGCACAGACGAAAATTAAACAAAGACTCGGTACCAGCTCCGATGACTCTCTCTATACGAATACGAGACGGGTCGATCTCCTTAGCGAAGTCATGAACAGCCTGAGTCGGATCCTCATAAGTGTCCGGATCAACGTAGGTCTTTATTCCCGGGAACGGCACTGTGAAGGAGACGCGGGCCGGAAACAAGAAAAAGAATTAGAAGTCTACAGGATCCAGGGCAGGCTTCAGTTTCTCCTTAGTACCTCACGAAGGGCTTGAGAATGAACTGAATAGCCCTAATCATGTAACCACACACATTTCTCGCTGTACTGAATCATATGCTGTAGGATGATTAATCGAATAATGCGTCAGGAATTTAAGTGTTTAAAGGAGAAAGAAGGAAATGATCTGGTTTAAGAAGCCAAGTTTTGTTATTAAAGCGTATTGTGTTTTATATATTTTTCTCGACAGGATGTAAAGCGTACGGTGTTGTAGCCTGCTGGCTGTAATCGCCATGTCACACGTGGAGTAATTGCTTTTCTGTGTATTACTAAGTCTTTCTAATTGTAATTGCTTCAACTCATTACTGCCCCAGATTTATAATTACTTAAAAGCTTGAGTGTTCAAATGCATTCAAGTATTAATGAGGCTTTAATTTTATACTGCCACAGACATAAATAAACAGAACAACTCTTTAAAAAAAAAAAAAAAGCGCTCTAAAGAGTTCTTCTTAATGGCTCTATGTTGAATAGTACAACAGCATTATACCAGATGTTTATGCATTGCACAAACTACAAATAATCATGACAGAAAATCAGAAGAAAAAACAACATCTTAAGCAACGTTCACACGTACAGTGACTCGCAGCGACAAAGCGCCCGGAGACCGTTCATTTTCAATTAGAGCTGGCGACTTCCGGTGACACGAGCGAAAGCGACCGTTGGCGAATAGATGTGGGCGTGTCCAGAGACACGACAGAGCTGAGAAACGTTTAACTTTATGCAAATATGCAGAGGCTTGGTGCAGCGAATACCAATGTGAGGGAAGAGGGTGTAGTCCACGTGATCCGTGATCCACCATGCTGCCGAATTGTTTCGTGGACCCAGACAGTCCGGCGCTTTCGCCACAGACAGTCGGCCGCAATGGCGAAGAGCGCACACTGCTTCACCTTCCTTCATCTCGTAGGATATGACGCATATATACACTGGTGAATTTTATATGCAAACGCTCTCCCTCCAGTTTCCCTTCAGAGGCGAGAAAACGGGTTTGTTGTCAAAGGTGGAATGCGCCATCCACTGATAAACGTTACCATGGCAACCAGTAGTAGGAACGATCGATGAAATCACTGTGAGTGTGAATGCGGCATTAGTTTCAACGATACATTTCAGACTTGTTGTTACCGAAGACGCGGGATTTTGCAAATGACGCTAATCTGTGATTGCGTTCGCTCACGCTCTGGAGAGCTTCTCAAGCCGAAATGTCGCTAGAGAGTCTAGTACCCTATCGTTAAATGTTCCCATATCCTGTCAGCAAATACGCAAGGAAGTCCTTCCCACTAACTGCATCAAACAGCATCAACGCCGTGAGCCAAACTCCATCTTACGTGGGTAATAAGCCACTCACCTCAGTGTGATCGCTAAATGAGAGGACAGTACAGCTCATATTCATTTCTTTGGTTAAACCAGATGCTACAAGTGTGCTGATCAGTGTAGCGTTGTAGAATACGTAGAAGCGGAGCGCACAAGAACCCACGATCTTACCCGATTTTTGCTGCGTTCCGTGAGAGAAATATGCAAAGTTCATGATGTGTGTCATGAAAAGTGCTCTGGAATCCAAACTCTGTCATTCCTACACGCTTTTCTAGCACTAGCGCTTTACACGTTGTTTACAATGCGGTCAATGCGTGCTCTGACACGCACGTGCAGAAAGCAGGACTTTTTGTAACTTTCATAATTAAATTATAGTTATGGATACATGAATACTTATTTAATTACAGTACTTTTAATGATATAATTACAGTAATTAGCATTTTTTAATGAGAATTTCTTTAATCCAGTGACTATAGTGTTGTTTTCCAGTTTGAAACTGGTCCACAGGAAGTGTAGCGCACCAATCACATCATCAGCAACCTCATGTTTATAAACTATCTGATGCTCCATATGTGGCTCTGAGACCGAGACAAGTGCTGCGTCTCGATTCGCCTACTTATACTATGCGATAAAAGTATGTACTCTTTTTGTGAAGAAAAAGTACATACTTTTGAGTGTGTGGCAAAAGAGTATGCCAGTACCGGGACATACTAACACGTCACGTCACGGAAGGGAACGTCGTTGCGTTTCAGCTTTTCTTCATTCGTTATTCCGTATATAATTTATACTATATCATTTCATTTACCATTCCCTTGATTTATTTCTCTACATTTCATTTACATCTCTCTGAAATGCGCCCTCTAAGAACTCCTGCTCCTCCCTCGCGCAAGGAGTTGTGGGTAATATTAGCTGAAAAAGTGTCCACGGATCACACACTTCGAAAATCTGCCGGAAATAGTAGACCATCCGGGTACATTTGAGATACTCATTTCAACGATTTGGGACACAGTTCTAATCCCGGATACTATTCAGTACGGATAGTACGCGAACTGAGACGCAGCATAGGTGATGTGTAATTGGATGTGTGGATAAAGGAGGGAAATATGTTGCCAGATGCAGCTGTTTGGCGTAAAAGTTCCTCTAACTGTAAATGAATAGTCAATAAACGTATCCTTAAACTTATTTTATTTTAACTATGTGAATATAAATGGAAGTTTATGGAAACTGTCAGTATTACATCAGAGTTTTTAACGAGTTTCCACCTGATGCTTATGTAATTCACCTGTTTTTCTCTTCAGGTCATTGAGTTTGTGTCCTGGTCAAAAGCACAGCGGTAAAAAGATCTCTAGCTGTAGTGTCAGACCTTTACTGACACTACAGGTGACCTCCCTTTTTTGTATAAAATTAAAAAAAAGTGGTCATTTGGCCAGAAAGGAAATGCAATTCAACAGACTCAAAGCTCTACAACATTCAAATCTGTTTTTCGTTTTGTTTGGCCAGTCCAGTGAAATTCATTCTTGCAGCACTGCTGAGACTTAGGATCATTTGCATTCTGAATTTTTGGCACCTGTGCTCATCCATATAACTGTATTATCGTGTGTGTGTGTGTGTGTGTGTGTGTGTGTGTGTGTGTGTGTGTGTACCGTGTCCATTCTGATACTGCGTCCTTCTCTTGTCCTGTGGTTTCATCTTGGATTTGATGTACCACTGGCACCTGAAGACAGAAGACAAAAGCAATAATAAAAAAGAAAGAATAGAAACAGAACTCATAACACTGTAGTTCAGTATTAACATAAAATATGTGTGTTCCTGTATGAACAACACATAAAATGGCTCCTGGCTCCTGGTTACGGTTTTATCTTATCTGGAAGCCTGGTTATCTTTAATGCTTGGTGTGAAGCGCTCCTGAGAACAACCTGAAATGAACTTCAGGGAGCCCGGGCTGTTCGTAATTTTTTATGGATCTTCAGTATCGGCAAGCTGTCCGCCAAACAACGGGGCGAGGTAATAAACCGCGAGTAATGATGCTGTCTGTTCGAATGAACTGCTGGTGGCTGGAGACGGCGAGGTGTTTAAAAACCGCTGTACTTGATACACATATAGCAGCACTTCAGGGGGTGCTTTCCCACGTGATCAATTCTGACCCACCCACCAGTCAGCCCTCCACTATCGCACGACAGCTCCCAAGCGCGGGGGCTAACGAGGCTTCCTTGTTACGTGCTTCTTTTCAAGACACGTGAAGCCAGCCAGTGCGCATCTTTTCTAATTTCTGCTCAGACAGCATCACAGTGTGACGTGACACGTTCGGAGGAAAGAGCTATCCGCCCTCTTCCGCATACATGTTATGGCATGAGTAGGCGGCCAGGGATGGCTGTGACCTCGCCAGGATTCGGTCTCGCAATCTCTGGATGATAGGGCGAACGTTTTTCTGGTGCGCTGACCTAATAGTAGTGATAGCTAATAGCTAGACTTCCCAGTCTGTACAGGATTTCAGATTTTTTTTTTTTTTGTGACTGTTGCAGGCAAAAACGTTTGATTTTGCTATGGCTTATTATTATTATTATTATTATTATTATTATTATTATTATTATTTCAACATTTGTGATGCAACTTGTGGAGTTTTCTGTTTTTTTTTTGCGGAAAACTATATGAATCGGCGAAATTGCAATCACAGGAAATTATTTCGCGCAGTGATGTTTGTTGGTAAATGAGACCTTTTAGCTGTACTCTTGTTCGACGCACGTGAACCGAATAGGGCTTCGGCTGAATGCGCATCGTGATGACGTCACGTGACGCGTCTTGGCCCAATTCCGCGAAAAACTTTCAGTAATTTTGCGGAGTTTCCTTGAATTTGCGTTCATTTCTGCGAACGCAAAATCGCGGAATCCTGGAAGGACCGCCTTCCTTACTTCCTTATACTACGGTCCGACACCGTGTCTCGCACAATCTCTCCATCGACAAGTCCAAAGTGCTGAAGTGCTGTCCAGACGGAAGCTTTACACTCGATTAAGTTAAGTAAGTTCGTATTGCTCGTGAAGTTGAATTTTTAAATTTTTTTTAAAACATCATGGCGCCTGTGTGACTGTCCAGGATTCTTATCGCGTGTCAGTGTGTGTCAGTGTGGCACGGCCATGACCCAGCGTCCAATCATCAGCACGCCGGCACGGCTTATAATATATATTACAGCACACACGTCTTCGGCACTGATGTATAAGTAACTGATAGCCAGCGTGTCGGACATGGATCTAAAGCGCTGTAATCATTTATTCTGTGTGCAAGCGAGCCCAGCTGATTTATTTGTGAGCTGTTGACTGGGGTCTGTTATCTGCCTCTGACTGCCTCTCCGCTGCCACGCTCTGTCTCAACATCACAAACAGAGAGCCATTAGCCTCAGGGGCTGCACGAGGACGTGAGGGCACCGGGGCCGTGTCTCACACACACACACACACACACACACACACACACACACACACAGACAGAGCGCACAGGCATCACGATACAGCAAGGCTCCTGCGGAGTCCTCGAGCTGCATGTGTGTCACTCTCACAAACCGCGAGTGGTCTGACAGAAAACTCGGTCCTGTTTGAGCACATTCCGAATAATTAGGCGGCGACAGCGAGCAGCCAGTCGGAAAAAACACACACGGCTCAGTGACCCTATTAGGAGCTGAACCCGGATCCCGGGGAAGCAAACGTGATGAGACAGACGGAGTGACACAGGGATAGGAATAGATGTGAGTGATGGCAGGAAGGTGTCCCGTTGTCACTACCTGCCCGTGATGAGCAGGAAAAGCGTGAGGATGATGAGCAGAGAGAACCCCCCGACCGCCGCGGTAACGATCACCAACACCTGGCCCTGATCAGACGCTTCCTCCGAATCTGAGAGAGAGAGAAAGTGAATGAGAAAAGCGAACGAGTAACAAACGAGACGGAGCTGAAATCCTCGTACCATCGTCCCCTGTGGTGAACTCGAACTTGGAGCTGTAGCTGCTGTAGCCGGTCGCCGTGCGAGCTCGGATGTGGAACACGTAGACCGTGGACGGCTTGAGGCCCGTTACGATCGCGCTGGGAACTTTAGTGCGAGTGGACGAGTAGCTCAACTGCTCCTGCTCCTAATATACACACAGAGAGTACACAAAGTACACGTTTAACAAATCCTAATGCATGATTTATTCACTATTTATTCCTAATCCTTATCAGAGTTTTTAAAAAAAGTAATTTTACATTTATACGTCAAGAAGCAGAGAGCTTACCTTAGTACTAACTTTTAGTAAGTAATTAGAAGTAAAAAAAAGTAAAGTAAAAGCAATAAAAAATAATGAATTAGACATTTTAATCAAAACGTTTGTCTCACACCTCCAGGGTTGAGGGTTCGATTCCCGCCGTGGTTTCCTCCCCCAGTCTAAAGACATGCATTGTAGGCTGATTGGCGTGCTCAAAAGTGTCCGTAGTGTGTGAACGGGTGTGGGAATGTGTGTGTGATTGTGCCCTGCGACGGACTGGCACCCTGTCCAAGGTGTCCCCCACCTGTGCCCCATGCTCCCTGGGACAGGCTGCAGGTTCCCAGCAACCCAGTAAAGGTAAGTGGTATAAAAAATGGATGGATTAGTTTTTCATTTTGGCGATATTTAAATTTTATGCCAAGTAGTGGAGAATTAATTGTTTTTTAATTGTATATCATGAAGGAGAGAAATTATTAAGTATTAATTTTTTGTAATTTTTTTTTTTAGTTTTAAGAAATGGAGAACTGACCTTAGTACTATTTTTGTAAACTTTTTGTTGTTGTTGTTTTAGTTTTAGACGGGAAGACCTGACCTTAGTACTATTATTTCTAATCTATGTTTTACATAAAAAAAATAAAAAAAAATCTATGTCAAGAAGAGAAGACTTTACTGTTTTTCAAATTTTTTAAAAAGTTTTTTTTTTTTTTTTTTAAATTGCATGTCTATAAGAGGCGAGCTGACCTTAGTAGTCTTTTCTAAGTATTTTTTGTTTGTTTGTTTTTGTTTTTTTAAATACATGTCAAGAAGAGGAAAGCTGACCTCTTTAAAGCTGAAAGTTTTAATTTTCAGTACAAATGACCTTAGGAATTTGGGAAGAGGAAGGAGGGTCGGATGCAGGGCGATGCATTTGTCGGCACTGGGGAAAATGTGGAAAGTATTTCTTTAGGGGTAACAAGAAAAGGGGGAAAAAACGTAAATAATTATTTTCATGTCAATAAACGTTTCTTTTCAGTGTTGAAATGAAGCCTAGCTGAAATGAAGAGATGTATGATTTTAATTGTGATTAGTTTTAGATTAGAGAAGCAGTGTGTGGTGGTGGTTTTTTTTTTTTTTTTTTTTTTTTTTGGAATGAAACACTTCAATTAGTAGAGCCTTACAAGCAGCTTCACTTAAAATCTAGACAAATCAGACATCCAGTTACATCCACAGCAACACCTCGCCTAAAAATATACAATATGTGATGTAGGAGTAAAACACTGACAGACATATAACAGATGAAAGAGAGATAGATGGGACATGAATGAGCAAACTGGCGTAAACTGATTTAGGAGAACAGCCGACACTCTGACCCTGTGGCGTCGTGTACCTTCTCGTAGTACTTGATCTCGTAGTCGAGGATGGCAGCATGGGGCTGTTCGGCCTCCTGCCAGGAGAGGGCGATGGTGCTCTGAGTGTCCCAGTCCTTCTTCACCGCTGCCACCAAAGATGGACCTGTGAGGAAGAGGACAACACGGCATTCAGGCTCTGTTTGATGAGACTTTAACCACATGCTTTTACACTCGGAGTTCGATGTTAGCCAGATGAAAATATGAATGTATTGTGATATGTACAGTCCCCTCCGAAACTATTGGAACGGCAAGGCCAATGCATTTGTTTGTGCTATACACCAAAGACATTTGGGTTTGAGATTAAAAAATGGATATGAGAAGAGAGTTTAGAATTTCAGCTTTTATTTCCTGGTAAGCTGAAATTCTGAACTCTCTTCTCATATTCATCTTTTGATCTCAAACCCAAATGTCTTCATTCTACAGCAAAAACAATTGAATTAGCCTTGCCGTTCCAATAGTTTCAGAGGGGACTATAAATCAGCCTCATACTATTTGACCAACTTCCGGTTTCTACTGTTCCTCAATTCCAGCTGCGTAAAGAAGAAGATGACTACTGTGCAAAAGTTTTAGGCACCCTATTTTTTTTGTAGTACAAACTCTTATAGATTTTTTTATTTTATGACTTCTACATTATCAAGTCAGTACAAAAACCATTTTAGATTCCCAAACATTAGTTTTCTAGAACGAAATGAAATGTAACAGAAAAATGTTTGTATGTCATTAAAGAAAGCAGCATATTATGTAAGAGACACTTTTCAGACAAAAAAACACAATGAAGGCTGCTGGGTTTTGCTGCAAAAATAAGAAGCGAGTGCGAAAGTCAAAGTTTCCAGAAGAACTGTGTCTGGTTCTGCAAGATGCTCAATAAAACTTACCAGCTAATATTCTTATAAAACTGCCTTGAAATTTCTGCCTGGGAGAGACCTTGCTGATGCAGTATAACCACCTTCTGTCTTGTTGCTGTGCTCAGTCTTGCCATGGTGTATGACTTTTGAAAGTAAACTGTCTTCAGCAACCTCACCTTGTTAGCTGAGTTTGGCTGCTCCTCACCCAGTTTTATTCCTCCTACACAGCTGTTTCTGTTTCAGTTAATGATTGTGTTTCAACCCACATATTGAATTGATGATCATTAGCACCTGTTTGGTATAATTATTTAATCATACACCTGATTATATGCCTACAAAATCCCTGACCTTCCTGGCTTTATGCAGGTGCACATAGAAGAATTGATGACGTTTTGAAGGCAAGACACCAAATATTGATGTGATGTAGATTTCTCTTCTGTTCACTCACTTTCATTTTGTTAATTGATAAATATAAACTGTTAACGTCTATTTTTGACAGCATTCTTACTTTACAGCATTTTTTCACACCTGCATAAAACTTTTGCACAGTATATATATATATATATATATATATATATATATATATATATATATATATATATATATATATATATATATATATATATATATATAAGAAAAATATATAAGAAATTTTTTGACGTGCTACAAAAGTGTTTCGGGTTGCCGACCGCACAGCACTTCTAATACAGTATGATATGACAATATAATATCATAATGTCATAATCCTTTAAGCAGATCCTTTAAGTCTTATAGGTTGCGAGGTGGATCGGACTTGTTTGTTCAGCACATCCCCCAGACGACTGGATTATATATATATATAGTTCTTGCTTCAAAGAATGGTCTTCTTTGGTGTTTTTATATATTTATATACACAGTATCTCACAAAAGTGAGTACACCCCTCACATTTTTGTAAATATTTTATTATATCTTTTCATGGGACAACACTGAAGAAATGACACTTTGCTACAATGTAAAGTAGTGAGTGTACAGCTTGTATAACAGTGTAAATTTGCTGTCCCCTCAAAATAACTCAACACACAGCCATTAATGTCTAAACCGCTGGCAACAAAAGTGAGTACACCCCTAAGTGAAAATGTCCAAATTGGGCCCAAAGTGACAATATTTTGTGTGGCCACCATTATTTTCTAGCACTGCCTTAACCCTGTTGGGCATGGAGTTCACCAGAGCTTCACAGGTTGCCACTGGAGTCCTCTTCCACTCCTCCATGATGACATCACAGAGCTGGTGGATGTTAGAGACCTTGCGCTCCTTCACCTTCTGTTTGAGGATGCCCCACAGATGCTCAATAGGGTTTAGGTCTGGAGACATGCTTGGTCAGTCCATCAGCTTTACCCTCAGTTTCTTTAGCAAGACAGTGGTCGTCTTGGAGGTGTGTTTGGGGTCGTTATCATGTTGGAATACTGCCCTGCGGCCCAGTTTCCGAAGGGAGGGGATCATGCTCTGCTTCAGTATGTCACAGTACATGTTGGCATTCATGGTTCCCTCAATGAACTGTAGCTCCTCAGTGCCGGCAGCACTCATGCAGCCCCAGACCATGACACATCCACCACCATGCTTGACTGTAGGCAAGACACACTTGTCTTTGTATTCCTCACCTGGTTGCCACCACACACGCTTGACACCATCTGAACCAAATAAGTTTATCTTAGTCTCATCAGACCACAGGACATGGTTCCAGTAATCCATGTCCTTAGTCTGCTTGTCTTCAGCAAACTGTTTGCGGGCTTTCTTGTGCATCATCTTTAGAAGAGGCTTCCTTGTGGGACGACAGCCATGCAGACCAATTTGATGCAGTGTGTGGCGTATGGTCTGAGCACTGACAGGCTGACCCCCCACCCCTTCAACCTCTGCAGCAATGCTGGCAGCACTCATACGTCTATTCTGTAAAGCCAACCTCTGGATATGATGCTGAGCACGTGCACTCAACTTCTTTGGTTGACCATGGCAAGGCCTGTTCTGAGTGGAACCTGTCCTGTTAAACTGCTGTATGGTTTTGGCCACCGTGCTGCAGCTGAGTTTCAGGGTGTTGGCAATCTTCTTATAGCCTAGGCCATCTTTATGTAGAGCAACAATTCTTTTTTTCAGATCCTCAGAGAGTTCTTTGCCATGAGGTGCCATGTTGAAATTCCAGTGACCAGTATGAGAGAGTGTGAGAGCGATAACACCAAACTTAACACACCTGCTCCCCATTCACACCTGAGACCTTGTAACACTAACGAGTCACATGACACCGGGGAGGGAAAATGGCTAATTGGGCCCAGTTTGGACATTTTCACTTAGGGGTGTACTCACTTTTGTTGCCAGAGGTTTAGACATTAATGGCTGTGTGTTGAGTTATTTTGAGGGGACAGCAAATTTACACTGTTATACAAGCTGTACACTCACTACTTTACATTGTAGCAAAGTGTCATTTCGTCAGTGTTGTCCCATGAAAAGAAATAATAAAATATTTACAAAAATGTGAGGGGTGTACTCACTTTTGTGAGATACTATATATATA